>OY728137.1:407119129-407719129 GCA_963277665.1 Viscum album
AAAATGTAATCTTCATTCAGTCGACCAAAAATTGTGACCCAATTGGAATTTATATCATTGAAAACAAAAATGAGTTCTATAATTCATAAATACAATAAAAGAGAACCCTCTAGGAAAGCATCAATAATACTCAAGTTTCATAGGGATCTGGAATTATCTCTATTAAGCACATGTATCTTTATACCTACATCCACCTATTGTATCATATACAAGAATTAATTTTCATATTATATATTTGTCTAATACAATGATTAACCATGGACCATAGATAATTTAAATCATTTATAGCTACTCGTTTGTTCTTGATTCTTCAATTGTAGAATGGATAGGTCGAAAAATACATCACATTTCATTCAATTAATGGATGAAAAATTCATATTCATATCATACAATAAATAAGTAAATCAAATTTCCTAACTATTTATAGTCATACACTCCTTTAGTTTATCCCAAACAAGGGCCCAAATGTCATACTCATCATATGAGAGGTTAAATTCCATCTTAGTTAATCCTCAAAAATTGAAATGATCAGCAACATACCCAACCACCCCCTGATTTTATATGACTCAATGATTACATAATAAAGGCATAAAATTGTGAATGTTTTCATGTTGGGTGTCTTTTCAACCTAAGGTATAGATAAAAACCTATATGAAACATGCACCACTGGTATACCAAAGGCAGAGTGTGTGATACTACATATGGTATACTTGAGGGGTCATCTAGCACACAAAACTCATTTTGTCCCACATGATCATACTTTATATCTCTATAAGAAATCCTACCTATGTTAACCTTAACATTTCATAGCAACATATAATACTCTATGATGAACATTAGTAGGGTATAACTCAAAATAATATATTTTTGTGTTTATTTATCATTTAACTCCACATAATATATTCATCCAATGTGAAGGAATGATAAAGTAGAGATTTTCTTTTATATAACAAGATTTATTTTATATTATTAAACTTATTTAATAATACTAAAAAACATATATAAGATCCCTTCAAGTCATATCTTATATGATACACTATAATATAGGCCATATGTTTGTTGTACTTTTAAGATTTTGTAAAACTCATTACAAGAAGAATAGTAGTTATAGATAACTTAAAGTTATACTTTTAGGGGTTGATTATCATTTCAATTCATGCAATATATTTAGTAAACATGAAAAAATGATAAAGTGTAGGATACAATTTGTATAACATGATACATTTTATATTCTTAAACTCATTTAGTAATACTAACAAAACCACATATAAGTTCCCTTCCCTTCATATTACATATGATAGACTAACTGAGAGGGCTTATGTTTGTTAAACTTTTAGGGGTTCTTTAAACTCATTTAATATATATGTAATTCATACCACATCTCTATATAACCATTTGATAAAACCCTCTCAGTAAAATATTTTATTGAAAAAAATATATGAAGCAAGAATGTTTAAATAATAGTTAGACTTAGGGATAATATTCCTAATGTTAATATACTGGAACATAGTATTCAAACTTATTTACTAGATAAATTCTAAATTTATGATATCAATAACGTCTATTTTTCTCAGAAATTTTTGTAATTTTATCATCATCTCTATTCTTAGTAATTTTTTAATAAAACATTTTCCTTGAGATCATCTTGATAACTAAATGTAACATTTTACATTATTTATTTGTCAAAACATCCAAAAATCCTTTAATATATAAATTTAAATTCACTTTTTTATGATAATGAAATGTAACTTTTACATTTCTCTTTATTGATATACCCTAAACACTTTTATAATATCAAGTGACATTAAATTTTAATTTTAACTAGTTTAATATTTTATTTCTTGTACTTAAAACTTATCTAAGTCCAAATATACTCCTGTTAGTCTCTTTGAAACTATATTATCTTAAAAATATCATGATAATAAACACAAACTCATTTTTATTTAAGAAATAACACTTATTTTCTTTTACTGAGAATATTTAACAAATAAACTTTTAATAACCATATCTTATATGGTATTCTATGTGTTTGGAGAAATATTCTGAAAATAATATTTTATTCATTGAAATATGCTACAAAAATTGGTATGTAACAAACCATCACAGGTCAACTTGACATGTCACTTTAACTAGCTCACAAAAAGGCCTCAAGCGCACCTCTCCTTATACCAATGGTTTTCAACTAGTATAAAGGATAAAAAAGGATACAATGGGGATACTATACACTCTTGTTTGAGTATAATAAAAGTGAAAATAACCAAAAACAACCTCATTATAACATTAGAGTACGTAATAGATAACTAAATCTGTAGAATTCTATGATAAATGAAACATAGAATATAGACTTACAATCATTCTATATCATAGAAACTATTTTCCCACTTGACTGACCACATATAAATAATAAATAAAACTAAAAATAAATACATCATGCTCTAATACAAACTTTGACCCATACTATATACTTTATCTCCAAAACTATTGATCTACTCCAACCTAAATATCATACATAACACAAATAGTTTTGCTTGATTAAGCAGTATTGGGCCTCAAACATAATCCATTATGCACCTAATGATAAACCTAAAATTAGTAATAAGGTATGAATACACACCAATATGAACATATAGGGGTGATAAATATATCTATGAGGTCCTTTCCAATGATGAACCTATAATATGTTTTCATATATAAGTGCATGCACACTGGATATTCCTAGCCTAGTAAAATAAAACAATTATTGGCATAAAATAAGATTCTACAAAAAAAATAAAGGGGGATGAACAAAATATATAAATCAAAAGACCCTGAGATCTAAGGTGATACCCTAGGAAAATATACCCATTCTTTGGCCCTAAGATGAAGGATTTATAGCACATGGCTCACCCAACCACATGAAATCAATTGCATCTTTCATATCTACATATAAAGATCCAAGAATTAAAAAAATGGAACAATCATGAATTTTAGACTCTAGGATCTCATCCTCAGCATCCACAACTACAACACTCATCTTGGCCGGGCTTTGGGACTCTAATGGAATGATCTAAACTAGTGACAAGGACTCTACTAGCACTGAGAGAACCTATCCAAATAATTATAGTCCTATAAAACCAAATGAAACTATAAAATATAGTTGAAAAAAGCATAGTATGAAACCTAGGTCCATAAAAAATTCATGATCATGGATACCCATCTCCTAGCCGATTAAAACATCTTTTTCTTAGCGGGATGTTGTAACACCCCAACTCCATTAACCAAAAGTTTATGGTTGTCTTCCTAAATTTTCACAAGATACAAGTGATCACATACTAACGTATCAAATAGTTTATCATTATTAGGAGAATAACTATATCCATGATTTTCATATTACATTTGAAAACTATATATATAGCTTAAAATTGTAGTGATAACATTATTATTTCTTCTTGTATATCCATGGAATCATTCATAGATCCCTTATTGATATCTTGGGAAAAGGATAACATAATAAAGGCTGATCTCAAAATATTAATAAGGAAAATTTTGCAAAAAAAGATATCATTTAATATATAAAGCATGAATAATATGTAAGAGATAAATAATAATCAAATATTTAATATAACTAATATCATAAAAAGAGGAATATATCCATGGATTATATAACAGCATAAATAATCACATTGATAATAACTCGTGTAAATCTCACCTATACCAACAATTATTTCCCAATGGTTTGGAAAAAATGTTGGAATAAAGAACCTATAGCAACAGCTCTATGAAACCATTGGTATACATTAATATAAGTTTCTTTTACCAACAGTTTTAGTGAAGCGTTGGAAAAAACCGCCTCAATAACCAATGGTTCTTATGAACCGTTTAGATAAACCTTCCTAAAATGATTTCTCTCACGACCCTCCACCCATTTTGAATTCCCCTCATGCTAGGCCCCACTTCTATATTTCTATAGAATCGCTTATCTCCATCCAAACTCCCCCTCGTTGTCACTCCCATCCCGACTCCCCCTCATCACTACTCTCTCCCCACTCACACTCCCCTCCTCCCATTTCAACTCCCCCTCACTATTTTATGCTCACCTCTCCCTCTCAATGCTCATCATCATTCATGCATCCCCCTCCCTGTTCTTCTCTAGTCAAGCATCCCCTCCGAGGTTTCACATCCCCCCTAGGTCGAGCTTTCCCTCACGCAATGCAAATCCACCTCAGGTCGAGCTTTCTCTCACCTGACGTGAATCACCCCTAGGTCGAGAAGGTCCAGCATCCCCTCTGTTCAGGCATCCCACCTAGTTTGAGTATCCCCTCTGATCGAGCATCCCCTTCCAAGTTTTTACGATTCTTTTATTTTTAGTGAGTACTAAATCTTCTCCTAGTATAGTTAATTGACTCATTGTTTAGTTTGAGTTTTGTTGATTCAATTTGTATCATTTCATATTGTTTCATTTATCTGTGATATATTTATGATTTCAGTATTCTTTTTCTATGAGTCCCAAATCTTATTCTGGTATCGTTAATTGATTAATTTTTTAGTTTGAGTTTTGTTGATTCAATTTGTATCATTTTATATTGTTTCATTTATCTATGATATATGATTTATTTTGGTTTTATCAAAACATAAAAATAGTTAACATTGTAGTGTTTATAGATATAAATCATTTGAATTTCACATATAAGATACCATGAGAATATTATTTCTTTGCGATTTAGGTGAATAGTATATGATGTGTTTCTAGTTTCATAAAGAATATCATATTCTATGTGAAATCATTTGGAGCTCATAAAAATTTTAAGAATATTTTATTTGTAGAATTATTCATATCATTGATGATTTGTGGATTTAGATTTCATGTGAATGGAGTGTTATAATTTTCAAATGAAAATGTTATCTAATGTATACTATTTTAATATGTACATGATTCATGTGAAGGGAAATTGGTTTGTGGATAAATGTGTTGTTATTTTTCGATTCACATACAGTTGAATGGGTAACCATATTTTATTAAATTATAAATTATTATCTAGATGAAAAGTTCTGTATAAATATGGCATTAACTCGTGGGAAATGTGTTGAATTTTTTTTAGATATGTGATTAACAAGAATGTATTTTTTTTATTTTCTCCATGTTGATTTCTTCAATGGAATAACAACACTATATGAAGGATTCATTTTGAAAAATTATCTTCCTTGAAAAATATATATATATATATATATATATGAAGTATGTGTTATGTGACATTTCCATTATAGTGTTATTTTATATCAAAAATTATGGTAATAAGGTGGGTTTATCAACATCTAAGTTATAACACTGATTGAGGCTTTTTTCTACTGGGTCACTTTTCTTTATAGCTCAAAAGTGTTTTATTTTCTTTATAGTTTTTTATTTCTCACATTCTAAACATGTTTATGTATAGGAAACATGGTTTTATCTTCTATAGCATGTTTATTATTGTTTGAAAATTACATATTCACTTGAGTAAATAGAGAACTCTCAATGTTTTCTATTTTTTTTGTTTATCTTTTTATAACTCATCATACTATATGATCAAACATTATTTTTTATCATGTTCAACATTCTTCATAGGTGTGGATCCATTTGTATCAACTGATTTTGATCATGATAACATTGGATCTTTTCCCTTACCACTAATCAAATGCTTTTGACTAGGAATCAAAGTCATACATATGATACCTCCATGAACAACATAATTACACCTTTAAAAAACTTCTTCCACTGATTTTGATTTTACTTAAGAAATATCTTAGGATCTTCTTTAGAAATGTCAACTACTAATCCAATTCTACTATATCTTTCTTGTATGGTTCCCATTTTCAGTTCAAATTTTCTATCATAAACATTTTAGATCTTTATTTCTATTTTTAAATAGTTTATCCCCAATCTATTTTTAATTTTTTTGAAAATCCACTTTAAGGGTAAGTGGGAACCAACAAAAACATCCTTTAGCATCAAGTCGCACCCTCACAAATTTTTAAATAGTCTATGATGTAGCCTTTCTTATAGGAATAGAATAATATTATTCATACTAAAACCCTGTGATGATAATCTCTCTTCAATGACCACTTGGGAGTGTCTTTATAATTTTTTATTCAGTTTACACCTCAAGGTATACTTTTTTTACTTTTTTTCCTACTTATTAAATCATAGAATCCCCTAATCATTAACATATGCCTCATTTTGAGGGGGTGTCTAAGGGGTGGGGTGTACAGGTGTGGGGGATTTCCATGGGGTTGGGGGGTTGTACAGGGGGTGGGGGGTTGTCCATGGGGGTGGGGTGCATAGGGGTGGGGTTGTCCAGGGGGTTGGGGAGGCTTTCCCAGGGGCTGGGGGTGTCCGGGGTGGGGGGAGGGGGTGTTGGGATGTCCATGGGGTGGGGGTGTCCAAGGGGTGGGGGTGTTCAGGGGGTGGGGTGGTGTCTAGGGGGTGGGGGTTGTCCAGGGGGTTGGGGGGTTTCCAATGGGGTAGGGGTGTCCAGGGGGCTGGGGGTGTCCAGGGGGTGGGGGTGTCCAAGGGGGTGAGGGTTTTCCATGGGGGTAGGGGGTGTCCAAGGGTGTGGGGGTGTCCAAGGGGTGGGGGTTGTCCAAGGGGTGGGGGTAGGGGTGTCTAAGGGGTTGGGGGTATCTAGTGGGGGGTCCATGGGGGTGGGGGTGTCCAGGGAGGGTGGGGGATAACCAGGGGTTGGGGGATGTCCAAGGGGGTCAGGGGTGTCCAGGTGGGGGTGTCCAGGTGGGTGGGGGTTTCCATGGGGTTGGGGGCTGTCCTTGGGGGTTGGGGACTGTCCAAGTGGGTAGGGGTGTCTAGGGGGTGGGTGTCCAGGGGGTGGGGGTGTCCAAGTGGTGGGGTGGTGTTCAGGGGGTGGGGCTATCCAGGGGGTGGGGGTGTTCAGGTGGTGGGGTGGTGTCCTGGGGGTGGGGGACGGTCTAGGGGGTTATAGTTGAAAATCCTTGATCTTCACAATGAATTTACACTACTCTTCTAAGCTTCTATAATTACCACTTATCTAACTTTGATCCTTGTTTCTTGGGTGTATCATGGTTCTTTCGGGTCCACCTCAAACGTGATTTGGCATCCGCTACCAAAGGAAAGTATTTTGGATCATCTTGGTTCATCTTCTACCATTTGACACCATTTGAGGTTTGTTTATTCTACCCTCTTTGTTTGGCCCAATTTAATTTTGGGATTTTGGTGATTTATGTGCCCATGAAAAATCTATATTAGGTATGAATTGCATGAATAAGACTACCTTACATCCTACCACTCTTATGATTTTCCTTATATGATATCATTCATTTCTATGTAGTTTTTACTCCAGATATGAAACTTATAGATATAATTATTAATATGGATTGACTAATTATTATTAATTTTATGATCAAATAGAACCCAAATGAATGAAATTGTCCAAGATAATATAAAACACAATAAAAACTAAATCTAATGGAAATGTCCCAAACAAACTTGTATCAGACAAAATCAAACTATGCTGAAACTCAAGACAAACTGATTATATAACATTAAAAGGAAGAGTAATTGTTAATTAATAGGAATGTACTATTTGATATTATTATTTTGAAACATGGATCTATTTTCCCCTTGCTTGCAAGAACGTTATTTGACCCATGGGGCATTGTGGTTCTTATATATTGGGTGGTGACGTATATACTCATAAGAGATAGGTATGTATTAGTTTAGTTTTTATTTTATTTTCTTTATCGCATTGTCCACTTAGTTTTTTTACTGCTTTCTATGGATAGAGGGTAGTTATATACTATTAAGGGGCTAGAAGGGGTTCAGATTGATTTAGTCTACCGACTTTGATCTGAGGTAAGATTATATGGATACTACTTGTCTTGCACATTATGTATTTGGGGATTTTAGTGTTTTGAATCCATATTATGTGTTTGGTGGGGTGTTGGATCGTTTTGTGTTGGTTTGGGTAGATTTGGTTCTCCACTGCCAATCTAGGTAAGGCTTTAATGTCTTTGGTTGGTTTCTCATTGGTTATGTAGCATCTTTTATGTGTTTTAAGGTTCCTAATATCCTTTTTGTAGTGTGTTTATCCCTGCTCATTGGTTTTGAGTTGCTAAGTCAAGGGACACTCGCATGCATGTGCATAGGTAAGTAAGTATATGTGTGTGGGTTCCCATGTTACATGTATAGTCACTCGTAGCAGTGATTATGAATGTATGGGGCTAGGTGTTCCCATGTATATATATATAAATTCATATGCAGGTGAGTGGAGACTGGTATATGCATATAAGCATATGTGCAAGGATCCCCTTGCACATGCTCATGGCCATGCGGGTGTGTGCATAGGGGCTAGGTTTCCTTGCATGTGTGTGAAGGTACGTATACCCAGTGGGGGAGTATAATCTTTTAGTTATAGATATCTAAGAGCCTAAGTGGATGGCTTGGTTCCACCTTGAGGTAGGGTCCTTCTCCTAGACTCTTTAATTCAAGAATACTTTAAATTAAATTTATCTTCTTTCTTAATTCTGCTAATTATATTGAATTTCATATCTTGAATAATTGATCTTTAATATAATTGTTTCATTTGATAAATAAAGTCATTTTTTTATAATAAAACCCCTCCAACAGTGGTGCGTTGTCTGCGAAAACTCACAGTTATAGTTATGTTGATCTAGTTTCTTAACTTATTGCATTTGATTTTTGCTGAATGAGTTTTAGAATAAATGTTAAATATAATTTAATTAACTATGTGATAAAGCAATGCCATGATTTTATAATAAAACCCCTCAAACAGAGGTACGCTATCTTCTAAACCAAAGAATAGTGATGGTTATTTGTATCATGTTTAGGGGAGACACCTACACAACATTGAAACATCTAGTTCTTCTATATTGATATAAAAGCCTAGTGTGATCCCCACAGTTCATAATTGTGCATGAAAACGTCCAACACACATATATATATATCTTTCTTTTAGTGGTATTCTCATCAGAAAAAAAAATTATATTAATAAACCATGTGTATGCATACAGTCATACATCAACTAATTTCCCACTAATATGACCCAAATAAAAAATACACAATAGGATCTATCTCCATCATTGATCGCCACCTAATATCATCACCTTCAATCCCTGTTGAGCTACTCTATCCTAATCTAGTATATAATCTTTTCTTAATGTGCAGGATAGAGTCATGTATCCAAGCCCTACACTAATACTTATCACTTAATATAGGTCATCCCTAAACTCCCAACATCTACCATACTATAAAAGGTAGTGTCTCATACCACTATATATCACATACCAACCTATCATTCAACAAACATCCATGTTAGTACATTATGATCAATGTAAATCCATTTTATAAAATAGTACCATATTAACCATAGTTGTTCTAATATCATATTCTAAACTCTCCATTATTACTCATAGTTGGGTTCATCTAGAACCTTATCATTCAAGGTGACGCCATTATCTTGACCACTACCTTATCAATCATGGTAGGGTTAGATATCATGTTATAATATGATAACTTCATTATCACTCAAGTAAGGGTCCTTCCAACACCTTATCACTCAAGGTGTGGTCATTCCTTAAGATATATCACTATACTTGTTAGACTTTGTCACCCAACATGTGTATGAAATAACAAAAAGGGCATTTGGTCCATATCATATCTCACCAGATAGGTACAAGGTTCTAGTCATTCGGGACCTATACCCCCATCTTAAAAATGTCTCACCATCCAAGTGCGAAATGTCAATCCTGTTGGTACTCATATATCTTAAACCCGGGAATCCACTAGAGTCCTTGAGACTCAAATCAGCCTCAGACCCAAAAAAGAAATAATAACCTCATGATGACCTCAAATACTATATGATATTCTTGGAACTTTCCTTGAATCATGGTCTGCCAATTCTTACAAGTCCTCACCACTAAACTAGTTTATCCTCTCAGTCACATAGTCTAGACTCATATCTCGTGTATTATCCCATGCCTCGATGAACATCCCATCATCTAACTAGACAAAAAGTATTATTCACCTCATGATCGTTCTAGTCACAAAAGCACACCATGTCGAACCCATCTACATTCTTATCTCATCCACATGGGAATCCTCTAGGGTCTCTCAGACCCATCCTAGTCGCTACTCACTGACCATAATAAGACATATGTTAGACCACTCATATCCCAATTGATATCTTATCCCCTTAGATACCTAGTGACAGGGTGATTTTATTTCCATAAAATCATTGAAGAACCTTCTCTAAACCTAGGAGGCTTGTGAACACTATATCTATAGGTCAACTAAGTTAATCTATTTCCTTTCATTTTCCATCCATAGAGTCCATGACTCACATGGACCATAGTTATAATCAATCCATTTGAAATATATGATCAAATAATCATGTTAGTGTTTAAGGTTCTATAGAGGCTCTTAATACTTTATTTATACACATGGAATTCAAATGTTTTTCTATGTCGATAATTCAAAATAACGGAGAAATATCCACATATTAGAATATTTTCCATGATTCCATAGATAAAAGTTGATTCCTATGAATGAAAAATAATGACAGTATGTTCTCATAAGACTCCATGAGATATACTATCTTTTACCCTAGGTAAGACACAGATTGGTGTAATTAATCAATTGATGTATTCCCCACTTTTGTAGCCTATTATAGTGCATCTACCTTGGTAGAAACATCATGTCTGGCCTGTTCTACCACATCATAGAGCCTATATTGTTCTCCTATTGTCTTATTTTTAATAGTAAACATGTATCATAGGTGGGAAAACTCCTATTGAATCCTATCAATTTCAACACTCACAGCATCGAATGAATTTTGGTGAGTCACTAATTCGATTCCATGTGGAGACAATTTTTCTAGGGAATTATTTTGATGTTGTGCATCCAAACATGAAACATCCACTACTGATAGATTCAATTCAAATTCTCTATTCTCCTCCCTAATGGTGACCACCTCCTTCACCCTAGAATGTAGTACTTGATATTTAAACCCACTGGAGATGAGGGTTTTGAATATGTAGAAAAAGTGGTACAAATGGTCCTTGTGCTCTTTGAAGGGCCCCTCTAAGATCATTATTTATATTTCTCCCCAAAATTTTCACCTAATTTTGTTTATTTAAATGTAGGGTACTCTAAAACATATCCTAGGCCTAGTCAAGGAACATATATGTATTCAGGAACAAGGTGGTGAGTGAGGGACTCGTACTCGCATCCCTTGGTGTGCATAGTGTATAGATGGATTCTATGGGAAGAGATACTAAGGCCAAAGGATATGGGATCTCTGATCCTTGAGGTGGAATTTCCATAATTAATCACATAAGGCATGTTCGTCAATATACATAAGTAATTTTTTCAAATTAATAACAATTATGTTAACCACTGAGAAATTACCTTTTTCAGTTAATGTAGTAGCTAGTTCTTTCACCTCAACCTTGACCCAAGGGATGATGGAAATGAGTTCTTATTACTCGCATCATTGATGCATAGATGATTCCTATTCTACTGAAATTATATGTTCGAGGATAATTCTAGGGACACCACCACCCTAAAGGGGTGGAAGTATAAACAAAGGTTAGAAAATTTGATATAGACTCGATGGTATATTCAATTTCAGGATAAATGCTTACCATCTCCCAGGGATGCTTCCATCCTAGCTAAATTTTTTGGAGAATATTTACCCATATCATAAGATTCTAAGAGTGTTCATAGTCATGTCATATCAAATTTTATGAGGAATATTTCACCCACATCAGACATCAAGTTCAACCCTTCTTGGATCTCAGTTTTTTTATACTCTCCTTAGACCCTGTCCAAGCCTGGGGGCATGATAAAGGGATGGAAGGTGTATCTTTATTGGATATATAAGTTTTTTTCCTCTTAAGGAACTTGAAGAGAACCAACACAGTTAATCAGTTCAAGAAGAGATACTTAAGAATTTGATTATTAAAGTCAGAAAATGCACTACTTGATGACTTTGGGTGAGGTTTCTTAGCTGACTACCTCACACTACCCACTAGGAAAATGTATGGAATGATTCCCACTATACATGATACATAGTGATGTCTATACATCATGTCATGTACCCAGTTACAAACATAATTTTCATTCCATCCTATATCTTAGGGATTTAGATAGACTCAAGTCGAGTACCTGCCCAACCTAATTCTTAGATGATGCCCCTTCCTCTAAGTATGAGATATATCTGTGTGAGAGGTTCACTTGGTTTTTCTTGGGTGATAAGGACATAATAAATTCAAACAAGTAATTATTTCCTACCGTTTCATTTCTCATCCTTATGTACATGATCATGATCTTTATAGAAATACACTAGTCCAAACACCATGACCTTAAAAGCTGCACTCATACCTGAGGTGTTCCTAATATTCCCTAGGATATGAAAACATGATAAGTTCATTTTACCCTTATTTATTTATTTTCTATTTATCCCCTTGTTCCTTTCTTCAAGACCTAAAAAAATTACACCACTATACTCTAGGATATATGACCTTAAGGTTTATCCCCTTTGGTTAAAGTTCTTAGACCATAAACTAAGCTGTTTTTGGATAACCCTTCATCTTACCACTAAATAATACCTAGATCAAATTTTTGTATACCCTATCCACATGCTTTAAGGTGTAACCCTAAGTGTACTTGAATAATTATTTAGCATTTTCTCCCTTGTAACATCCTTCCCCTAGTCCGTATCCACTAGGTGGTTCCTGAATCAAGGAGTCACCACTGGACCTTAGGCACGCCTTCCCATACACTAGATGATATCGATTAATAATGAGGTTCTCGGGTCATACCATTGGAAGACTATACCCCATCTCATAGTGCACAGAAATATATGAAAATAAACTAATCAACATCTATGATATAAACACTATAGAAAAAAGGATAAAAATAACTAAATTAAAATTAAATACATAAAAACTGATACACACTGGTCTCCCACCAGATTGGCCCCATATATAAAAAAATAATAAAAAGGGAAAAAGGAGACTCAAATCCATCCTCGAGTCTCATATCATCTCAATCACCAAACCATATAAACTACTCCCTCATTATCTTGTAACAATGATCCTTTACCCAATTTGATACTATATGCAAGTAATAATTCTTCTCGTGGACTAAAGTGTCATGGCCTCTCGAGCATGGTGAGAGTACAACATAGTAGGGAACCACTAATATAGTTTGATACATAACTAGTAAATGTGTGTATGTGCATGGGATATTCTTAGATAAATAAATTAATAAACTATTTAATATAAATAAATAAATCACTATTGATCCTTAGGCTCTAATGTGACACTTGTGATTGACCACACCTACCTCGTCTTGTGGTGAAGTGTCTCTGAGCATATCATGAAACTGTTTTAAATAGTATATCATTTAAAAATAATTCCCATAAAATTGGGTAAATCCAATATCAAAGTAGTTTTTTCAAGCATAGTTTCTTAGGTGAATGGCCCTAGGAAATCTAATTACAGCAAGCCCAAAACCAATTCCCCCTAATAAATCAAATACTATTAGGCATAATGGTATATTCCTAAACATCTTGGGAAGTGAAACTTCATCTAGTATCATCCAATTCCCATTCTCCTAGGGAAATAGTTTCAATGTCCATAGATTTGATTCCAATACATCTTAGGAATTTACACATTTGTAGTCACATCATCAAATCCAAGGGGATTACATAAGGAATTCCATATACATGAAGTCTAAATCCCTGTATCCTAAGAATTCCACACTCATTAGGATCAAGGTTGAATCTCTGCATTCTAATAACTCCACACTCATCAGTATCAAGTTTAAATTCCTACATCCTAAGAGTTTTTGTGTTTGATTGCAATGTGTTTTTTTGTTTGATTGCAATGAGTTTTTGTGTGTTCTATATGTGATTGTAGGTTATTATAGTGAGTTTTTGTGAGTTTTTTTTTGTGTTTGTAATGAGTTGTCTATGTGTTTCCAGTGATTTTTTGTGTGTTTTCTTTGTGATTGTAGGTTTGGTGTGTGTTTTCTATGTTTGCAGTGTTTTTTTATGTGATTGTATATTTCCCGCGTGTTTTTTGTTTTCTGTGTTTTTTAGTGTGATTGCAGGTTTCATTTTTTGTGTGATTATAGGTAGCAGTTTTTGTGTGTTTTATGTGTGTTTTAATTGAGTTTTGTGAGTTTTTTTATGTTTGCAGTGAGTTTTTTTTTTCAAAATCCAATTTTGTTTTTGTGTGATTGCAGGTTTACTACGTGTTTCTGTGTTTTCTGATTGCAGGTTTCAGGTTGAAACCCTGCATTTTATTTTAGGTTGAATCCATATTTTTACAGGTTCTCACTAGCTAGAAGTGGCTGGCTGGAAGATAGGGATACTATTTTATTTTTTCTAAAAATAGGAAATACCAACTGTTCATAAAACCGTTGGTATACATATTGAGCAGTGTATGAAAACGGTTTAAAAACCATTGGTATACCTATATCCCAACGGTTTCAATGAAACAGTTGGAATAAAGTGACATATAGGTGGTATACAAACCGTTCTTAAACCATTGGTTCATACCCATACTGCCTAACCTATGGTAATGGTTCACTAAACCGTTTAAATAGGTGTATACCAATGGTTCACTAAACAGTTGGTCTAGTGGTATAAACCCTACAAACCCACGGTTATTAACTATTGGGAAAAAATTACCAATGGTTGAATTGAACTGTTGGTATTTTGAAAATCCAAGCAACTATCCCAACAGTTCAAGTTGGGATCGTTGGGATATAGTTATCCCCACGCCTCACAGCCCAACGGTTTCTTAGCTTTTACCAACAGTTTTTAACCATTTGTATAAGCTTATTTTACAGTAGTGAATAATAACTAGTTTTATAATGATAGAATTCATATGTCAGGAATCATAATATTACCATCAATGCATCATGCCAAGACACCATACATAAATGGTTATGAAATATGCCAAATACCCAATCTAGTTATCTCATGAGAGTAACTGATTCACTAAGGGGATATAACAAGTCCCTCCCATCACTTACCAATTATAATGTGTTCATTATATTAATGGGGTGAATAACAATTCAATACATAATAAAAAACATTCATACTAAAGAACTAGAATGTGAAATTTTAACATTTTCCCTAATCAATAAATATTAAAAGATGATCATAATTCATTAAGATAAATAGGTTGGATGGTATTATTATTTTATATCCCTATTAAATCATAATATTCATTAAAGTATATTGACATAAATGAATATACTTTTAAAATATCACTGGAATATTTGTTGAGGAAAATACCATTTTCATTTTGAAATCAATTATTTAAAAATCTAAAAAATTCCAGAATATTCAGAAAAACATTTATTTTAAAATAACCATGTAAAATTGAAATGTAAGCTTAAAGGAAAATAATATTCATGATGTTGGGAAAATTAAGTCTTCCAGTTATCATTAAAACAAATATTTTGTTCACACCTTTAGTAAAAAGTGCCTCATTTGGAAAATTATAATAAGATTACTTTTAAATATTTCCATAGAAATTCAAAACTGTTTAAAAATAAATTTAATAAATCATTTAATAATAGTATAAATATTTTGGAAATCATTTTAAGGAAAATATATACATATATGAAAAATATTCATGGCCAAATTGAAAAACAAAGTCAGTTTTCCTTAAAAAATTCATTCATAATTTTGATTAATTAAAGAGTGGAAAATGAGGGGGAAACTTGTAATTTATAGAAATAACTATAGGATAAGAAAATTGATGGTGTTTAATATATTATGATCATATAATTCCCCCAATGGAAGCTTAATCATAAAAAATCTTGATTAAGGATGAGATTGTGAGATAACCCCTTACTGATTCGGTAACTTTTGAATCATATCCCCTGTGAAATAAATAACATAAAATGAAACTTTAAATAAAATTAATATAAAGACATTTAATATATAAAATATAAAAATATTGGTATATATACCACATGAAAGAAATAATAGGTGAATATTATATATGTCTCACAAAAACAAAAGTGAGATAAGAAACCCTAACTTCAGGCCCGACTTACTTCATAAGTGTTTTTAACCTTTTTTATAATAAATTTAAATTTATTATACATATATAAAAAATCATATTCATAATTATAATACCATAAATGGTTTTATTATAACATCTTATCACCTGTTCATTAATAATATTTTATTTTCATTATCATTTCGGGTATTAATTTATTCGTTTTTCATGTATGTTTCGATTCAACAGTTATGGTCCTTGAATCCTAATCATGGTAACATAATCTCCAAAATTATAATAATGATATAAATATCATATATATTGATTATATATATATTTATAATTTTTCATGGAATGTGGATATAAAAAATGAATCTCATCACTCCATGGAGGTGGTATTCCACACATACGTAGGTGTGACATTCTCATTTTTTAATAGGTTGAAGGGTAAGAAGGTAAATGATACATTATATTTACATAATAATAATTATTTCATAAATATCATATATATTAATTATTTCTATATTTATAACCATCCAAGTAAAGCAGTGATGAAAAATAAATTACTTCGTTGTGTGGAGATGGTAGGTCGTACGTACTCACAAGTGATGTTTTCATTTTCCATAGAATGTAAAGGATGTGGAAAATTATTTTCCCATAAATTATCAGTATATTAATGATAATGGAGTTATTATTTTAGTATGGATACAACATATTTAGTGGAATTATAATATTAAATAATTTTTTAAATATTTGGAAAAGATAATTACCTCTTCTTTGAGAGTCCTCCTTTGGCTTACACCTTACACCATCATAGGATGGACTTTAAAGAATACAAAAATCTTAAGAAAAAAGGGAATGAATCTGGGAATTTATTATGGTAGGTATTATATTAGATAATTTTTTCAATATTTTTCAATAAATTATAATTGGATGTTCCCTTTTATAGGTGAGGTAAAGGATACACTTGGAATTACTTAAAATATTTAAATATAATATATATCATAATCTGTTCAAGTGGAATAAAATGAACATAAATTAAAAATTAGAATATGATAAGGTGAAAATAAATTTAACTAATAAATTTTATACATGTTTAAATTTCATTTTAATCCTTATCTTTTGGTTTGACCCACTCATCAACCCTGCTTAACCTTAAACATAGAAACACATTTTTTAGATTTTAAAGGCCATAAATTTAATTATAAGGGGACATGTGTCTCAAAAAAGTTTCATGGATAAAATTTTATACTATTTCACACCACAATTTTCCTCTTTAAATATTTTTTTTAATTTTAAATTATTTAATAAAATATTTTTTCTCATAAAATATGAATAAAGTAATTTTTTGGACTATTTTTTTAATTTTACTTGAAAGACATCACGAAAAACATGGAATTAGAATATAAACAAATTTACTATTAATTATACTTTATAATTACCTATTAAATTTATTACACACTAATATTAATCCAAAACATATTACTTTTATTGTTTTTAAAATCATTTACCTTGATTTTTCTTTTTCTTGCACAAGCATTGTATCAGTATTGCGTAAGAGTTTAGGGTAATTACATGATCTCTAAAAATTAAAAACAGCTTAATATCACAAAAATAATTTATTTATTTTTCAAATAACTTTTTATATCCATTCATAAATCTTTTTAACCCTATGAAAACATATAAGATAAATTAAAATCAAGAAAGTGGAATTTGTATTATCCTTTTTCAAAATAATATGAATGTTATAATCAATGAAAATTTGTAATAAATTTTCATATTTTTGTATTTGGTATTTAATAGGATGAACACCACTCATCCAATTGGATAAATTCAGGTTTTATGGATATTTTTAGCCATATCTCATAGTTTTAACCTCAATTTACCCTTACCGAGGTGGAAAATATTTACCAGAGTTACTATTCATAATAATAAAAAAAAAGGAACTAGTTTCTAAATATCAACCTATGGAATCTAAATATTGAATGCATTTTTCAATAATTTTTCAAAGTGGAATAAATTAATTTAATATAAATTAGTAAAATAAAGAAAAATAGTTTTTAGAAAATTTCATTATTAAGCATAAAAAGATTACCAAAATAAAATATAATGTTGATTACTAAAAATTATTTAAATTGTATTTAAAAATGTATCATAAATTATTTTAAAACTAAATCCAAAATAGAATGAGACTTTTAAATTTCTAGATTTAAAGAAAAGAAATGACAGTTTTATAAAAATTAGTATTTTTCACTATCAACTTAAAAATAATTCTTTTCAAAAAAAATTCAAAATTCATAATAAGAATATTATGAAATTATGATTTCGAAAGTAATTTCTATTTTTTAAAATAAAAAAATAAAAATTAACATGAATTAATTATAATATTTTTCAAAAAAAACAAACAACATTTTTGTGGAAAATGTATTTTGAAGCATAAATAACTTTACTGAAAATTGAGTACTTAATTATTATCATTAATCAATACATTTTTATTATATAAAAATTTTATACATAGTTTTTATAATGTGGTTATTTTTATTCATACAACCAATTAAATGGTAAAGTTATAATGGTATAATTTAAATAATAATATTTTTATAGTATATCATAATTTGATTAAAGCTCGGTGTTCCTTGGTAAGAAAGTTATAAAGTTTATTATTCTTTTAAACTACATTTCCAGGGTTTTACATCCCCCCCCCCAAAATAAATTGAATCCTGGTATGTTGTTTATCTCACTAATCAATGTTTCAATATTTTAAAATACATTAATGTAAAACTCACATCATACAAAGCAATAATAAATCTTCCTTTGAAAAGGGGAAGTTGAAAGCATAAATTTTTCCTGAAATAACACATAATTAGGTTCCTAAATAAGTATAATATTATCAGGAAATGAAAATATGGATATAGAGGAGAAAAATAATTCCCTAAGAATAATAGAGAGTGATAGATAATATGACCATAAGAAAGTTAATGACCACAAAACCATAAATAAATAAGGGTTTTAAGAATACCATCAATTCATTGGAAAATAAGGTTAAATTGTAACATTTTTATTTTAAGATCATTTTCCTAGAGTTAAATTATTTTTTACTATCAATATATAGGACACACAAAAATATATATACTTTATTTTTTTTCTATTTCATAATAAAAATATTATCCTTTGGTTATTCTTTGATTAACTTCCATGTCTATCTCAACTCTCCTATGAAGTAAAAAATCCAAGATGAATTTGTCATTACAAAATCACTAAAATTTACTTTTAATGGATCATAAGATCAATAAAAGGATAAAAATTTATTCCTTCTGTCTTTATACATTAACTAAAAACAAAACTGTTAAAAAATGTAAAGATAATATCTTATATGAATAAATACTACATTAATCTACATAGCCTCAAAAATAACTCCCAATTTTCAAATCAAATCATTATATAAGTAACTAACCTTAAAACTCAATGAAATATTCCTAACCAAAATGATAATTCAAAAATATAATAGATTTGATCACATATTCTTTTGATAACAATTTAAAATTTACCTCCAAATAATATTAATCACTTATAAATTAACATACCAAAAAAAGTATATTCCCAAAACATATATTCTCTAAAATATACTAATATTTTCCATAAATAACCTGAATCACTATAAATCAACAATTAAATCATATATTCTTTTAAAAGATTTACCAACCTTTATTCATTAAATAAAACCCCATCTTATTCAATATTATTTTTCTTACATTAATAATATAATGTTCCTCATATAGTAAACTTATATAAATATAACTTTAATCACATAGTCACAAAATAACTTTTTAATCCCATAGTTATCTATATAATAAAAATATATTCTCAAAATATAATAACCCTTTTATCCTATTTAACCATAATTACCTCAACATCAAAGATCATATTTTCCCAAAAAATTATTAATAACTTTAAACTTATTCCCAAAAAATATAAAAAATTTTATTCCTCAAATAGCATTTTCACTAAAACACATAAAAACCCAAAGGTCCCAAAAATATATCCCAAAGTATCCTTAATCATCTTAAAATTCCATCACATAAAACCACAAAGGGGGATCTATGTCTTTAAAGTTATGATCAACCTTAGACTTATCTACCCATGACACTTTAGGTTTATCCCATATCACTATTTAATATCATAGGTTTCTATAAATGTTATCCTATAATTAATCGTAATAGTTCATAAAAATATGAATTAACCCAACCATATCCCTCAGATTTTTCTATCCAGGTGTGCAGTCTTATGCCCACTCATTGTGCACTAGTAATGATCGAGTTAATACCCAATCTACCTCTTTTATAGTTGTTATACCTGGATGAATTTGTTCCACAACCACATCCACTTTCCAGTATCCAGATAGGGATTTTTTTTATAGGATAACCACCCAATATATTCTTTACCAAATATTCATGATATTTTCCTATATATAGACATATCACTAGAATCAATCATAGGGTTATGTTCTCTAATCTATGTTTTCCAAAATTTGGTTCCCAATGGTCTTACTAAAATTCATTTCATACCAACTGTAACACCCCAACTCTAGTAACCTAGAGTTAATGGTTATTTTACTACATTAGAATAATATACATGAGATCATATCCAAAAGTATTGAATAGTTTATCAGTATTGGGATACTAGATATATACATGATTCTCACATTATATTTAAAAAAATGAAATACAACATAAAATTTTAGTCAAAAGATTATTATTTATTTTATTATATCCCTAGAATCATTTATAGATCCCTTATTGTCATCTTAATGAAAGGAAAAAAATAAAGGGTGTCCTCAAATGCTCAATAAGGTAAAGTTCAAAATAAAATATATCATTTAATAAATAAAGATTTAATAATATATAGAAAATATACAATAACAAAATATTCCATATAAATAATATCATAAAAAGGGGAATATATAAATAGATGGAATAGCAATGTAAATAATCATCTGGATAATAATAATTAGTTTCATAATGATAGAATTCATATTTCTTACATCATAATCTTATCATCAAGGCTTCATACTGAGATACCATACATAGATAGGTATGGTATAATCCATATGCCCAAGATAGTGTGTATCATGATATATATTGACTCATCAAGTACATATAATGGGCCCCTATCACCACTTACTAAGTCAAATTCATTCATCACATAAAAGGGGTGGGTATAACAATTTAACACATAATAAATAAAAACATTCATATTGAAGAGCTAGAATATGAAATGTTAATATTTTTCCCAATCAATAAAAATAAAAACGTGATCATAATCCATCTATAGAAATAATATGAATGTTATTATTAGACTATATCCCTATAAAATAGTAATATTCATTAAAGGATTCTAAAAAATATTATTATTATTTTAAAATATCACTAGAACATTTCTTGAGGAAAATACACTTTTCATTTTGAAATCACTTATTTAAAATCAAAAAAATACATGAATATTAGGAAAAAAAATCTATAAAAATAATAATTTAAACTTTAAAAGTAATATTCAAGAAAAATAATATTCATGATGATTTGGAAATTCATTTTTATATCAATAATTAAAGAAAATATTTTGTTCGCCCATTTGGTAAAAAGTTCCTTGTTCCGAAAATGACAAGAAGATTCCTTTTAATTTATTTATAGAAATTCTAAAATGATTAAAAATGAATTTAATAAAACATTGGATAATAGTAAAAAAATTATTGAAAACATTTTAAATAAAATACAAACATAGAAGAAAAATACACTTGGTAAAATAGAAAAAAAATGTCAATTTTTCTTAAAAATATTTTTTCAGTATTTTGAGTACTTAGGGAGAGGAAAATAAATGGAGAACTTATAATTAAAAAAGATAAGCAGAGGAGAAGAAAATAGATTGGGTTTAATATATAAATATCAGATAATTTCTCTAATGAAAACTTAAACATAAACAATTATTATTACTAATGAATATGGAATATATCGCACTAGAACAAAAAGTGAGACAAGAAACTCTTACCTCATGACTGAATTTATTCACAAGTAATTTTAACCTCCTATATAATAAATTTAAATTTATTATAATTTTATAACAGAGTCATATTAATACTTATAATACCACACATGGTTTTATTATAACATTTTATCATCTGGTTATTAACAATCTTTCATTATCATCATTATTTCATGTGTTAACTGCTTCATTTTTCATGTATGTTTTGATTCAGAAGTTATTGTCATTAAATATTGATCATTATTCCATAATCAATATAATTTTAATAATGATATAAATATTATATATATTCATTATATATATATTTATAATCATCCATGAAATGTGGTCATGAAAAATGAATCACGTCACTTTGTGGAGGTGGTAGTCCACACGTATGCATGAGCAACGTTGTCATTTTTAATGGGTGGAAGGGTAAGAATTTAAATGATATATTATATTTCTATGATAATAAATATGTTATAAATATCATATATATTCATTATTTCCATCTCCAAAACCACCAAAGTAAAGTGGTGTTGAAAAATGAATTATGTGGAGACGGTAGGTCGTACATACGTAAGAACGATATTTTCATTTTCCATTGGATAGAAAGGAGTGGGTAAATGGTTATAAAATAACATATCATTATATTAATGATACTTTATTCATTAATTTATTATATATAAAACATATTTAGAGTAAGTATAAGAATAAATAAACTCTGAAAGAGTTGGTAAAGATGATTACCACTTTATTTAGAGACCTCCTTTGGCGTACACCTTAAGCCTTCTTAGGATGGTATTAGAAGAATAAAAGAATATCAAGAAAATTTTTAAGTAATATAATATGGTTCTTTTATTATGGATTTCCTAATCTAGAGTTATCAATATTTGTGAATAATGGAGAATATGAGGTGCCCTTTTATGAGCAAGGGAAAGGACACACTTGGTATTACTTAAAAGACTTAAATATAATATATATCATAATCACGTAAAGTGGAATAAAATGAACATAATTTAAAATTTAGGACATTATAAGGTAGAAATAATTTAAACTAATAAAATTTAGACATGTTTAAGTTTCATTTTAATCCTTATATTTTGGTTTATCCCCCTCATTGACCCTTTTTTAACCTTAACTGTGGTAACACATTTTTTACCCTTTAAGGGTAATAAATTTACTACTAAGGTGAAAATTGAATCCAAAATTGTTTATGTATGATATTTTTAATAATTTTCTATCAAAATTTTCCAATTTAAATATTTTCTTACTTTTAAATAATTTTAAAAAATATTGTTTATCATAAAATATCATTAAAGTAATTGTAGGCAGTATTCATTTAATTTGACTTCAAATACATCAAGACATTGATTTAATTATAATATAAACACATTTTACATTAATTATAATTTTTAATTACCAATTTAATTAATTTAATAATAAAATTAATCCAAAATATACTAATTTTAATATTTTTAAAATCATTTACCATGATTTTTCTACAACTTGAACAAGCGTTGTATCGACGTTGTGTAAGTGTTTAAGGTAATTATATCATCACTAAAAATTAAAAAAACTATATCATAATAAATAATTTATTTATGTTAAAAATAACTATTTATATTTGTTTATAATTTATTTTTATCTCTATGAAAACATATAAGATAAATTAAAATCAACACAGTGACATTTTGTATTTATCATTTTCTTAAAATAATATAAATTTTGTAACCAAAGTTATGTGGAAATATTTCCATATTTTCATTTCTATTATGGTTGGGTCTAAATAAAACTCATCCAATTGGATAAATTCAAGTGTTATAGAGATCTTTAGGCCTTATCACATAGTTTCAACCCCGTTTTACCCTTACTAAGGTAAAAAATATTTATGAAGTCTATTATTCATAATCACAAAAAATAAAATGGAACTATTTAAAAAAAATTAACCACCTAATTAAAAATATGGAATCCATTTTTTAAGATTTTATTTCTCAAAGTGGTGAAAATAAATTATAATATAAATGCGTAAAATGCAATGAAAAACAGTTTTTAGAAAATTGTGTTATTAAGCATAAAAATGAACTTATACCAAAATCAAATATAATGTTGATTTCTATATATTTATTTATATTATGTTTAATAAAATAGATATTATTTTAATTTAAAACTAAATTAAAAACATAATTAGTCTTTTAAATTAAATTATCCAAAGAAAAGAAATGACAGCTTTACAAAATTTGGTATTTTTCACTATTCACTTAAAAATAAATATTTCCAAAAAAATATAAAACATCCATCATAATAATATTAATAATGGATAATTTAAAAAATTATATCTATTTATCAAATCAAATTACAAAAAAATGGAAAAAATAATTATAATATCAGTGAAAAAATATAACAAAAACTGCTTGTGAAGAAAATGTTTTTTAAAGCATAAAATGACTTTACTAAAAATTGAGTACATATTTATTATCATTAATAGAAATATTTTAATTATATAAAACCTTTATAAATATTTTTCATAATTATTATATTCCTATTCATACTACGAATTTAACATTCATGTTATAATGGTCATATTTAAATAATAGTATTTTTATATTATACCAAAGTTCACTTAAATCTCGATGTTGTATTTTAAGAAAACTATCAAGTTTATTATTATTTTAAAATAGATTTTTTGGGTCTAACATTATACCCCCTTAAATAAATTTAATCCTCACAATTTTTTATCTTATTAATCCAAGGTTTGATATTTGAAAATTCATTTTTTGAAAACCCACATCGTATAAAGGAATAATAAAACTTCCTTTGAAAAGGGGAAGTGAAAAACATAAAATTTACCAAAAATAACATATAATAAATTTCTAAGATAAGTATAACTTTAGTGGGAAGTGAAAATATGTAAATATAGGATCAAAATAATTTCATAATAATAATAGAGAGTGATAGCGAATATGATCATAAGAAAGGTAATGACCAAAAAACCATAAATTAGTAAGTGATTAATAAATTCAATAAATTCAATATAAATAATGGTAAAAGTATAACATTATTATTTTAATATCCTTTTAATATATTTTATGGATTTATTTACTGTCAATATAGAGATCATGAGAAAATATACTTACTTTATTGTTTCCATTTCATAATAATAATTTCATCATTTGGTTGCTTTTCGATAAATTCACACTTCAATCTCAATTTTTAGTACATGAAATGTATATTAAAGATGATTTACTCATTCATGAAGCACTAAAATTAATTTTTAAGGGATCAAAATATCCTTAAAATGATAAAAAAAATTATTCCTCTTATATTTATACATTAACCAAAACCAAAATGGTTATCACATGTTGAGATAATATCCAATATGAAGAGATACTTTATTTATCTCAAAATGCTCAAAAATAAAACTCAAAGTTCAAATTAAATAATTCTATAAGTAATTAACATTAAAAGACATCAAAATATTCTAGACTAAGTTGATAACCCAAAAATCATAAATATTTGCTCGTATATTCCTCTGTGATTAGTTTAACATTTATCACTAAACAACATTAATCACTCAGAAAGCAACATGCCAAAAAAAGTATATTTCTTGATCATATATTCTCCAAAATATGAAAATCATTTCCATAAATAACCTAAATCACTATATAACCATAACAAATTCATATATGCTTCAAAAATATGACTTTACCTTTATTCATCAAATAAAATCACATATTAACCAATATTATTTGGTTTACCTCAATAATATAATGTTCCCAGTATAGTGAACTTATTCAAAAATTACTTTAACCACTTTGTTATCAAATCAATTTTCAATCCATTGGTTACCTATATAATAAAAATATGTTCCCAAAATATAAAAAAACTTTTATACTAATTAACCATAATTACCTCAACATAAAAGATAATATTAACCATAAAGGTTAGAAATATCTTTAAAATTATGTCTAAAAAATATAAAATCATTATTCCTCAAATAATATTTTGACTAAATCACATATAAAACCAAAGGGTTGTATTCCTGTAAATGTATCTAAAAATATCTGTAATCACCTTAAATCTCATCACATAAAACCTCAAAAGGGGTATTTATGCCTTTAAACTTATATTCAATCTTAGACTTATCAACCCATGACACTTTAGGTTTATGTCGTATCATTATGGTATATCAAAGGTCTCCATGAGTTCTATCCTCTCATTAATCATAATGGTTAATAAATAAAATGTTAATTAACCCAATAATATCCACTAGTAGTGTATTTCAAGGTGTACAGTCATAGGCCCACTCATCATGCACTAATTATGATCGATTCAATACCTAATCCTCTCCTTCCAGAGTTATTAACCTTGTGTGTATTTATCCCATAGTTGCATCCATTTTTCAGTATCCAAATAGAGATTTATTTTCTAATAAAACCATAAAATCTATATTGTTGGTCGGAGTGGATACTCAAGAGGGGGGGTGAATTGAGATCCAATTAAAATTTCTGTTAAAAACAATTTCTATTAAAATCCCCCAATTTCAAAAACAAATTAAACTGTAGTGAATTTATATATATTATAAAGGTTCAATTAGTTTCTCAAAGATTGATTAGTTCTCAGTTAACTTAATCTTATGATTAAATTAACTTTTGAAACTAACTTACTGGTTTACAATAAATATAAACACTTGTGGGTTTAACTATCAAAGTAGCTTTGAAAATAGATTATATTTCAAAGTAATAGCAGCGGAAAATGAAATAAATATGTATAGTATGGATATAAACTTTAACTAAAAACACAGAGGAGTTAACCAAGAGGTTCAGTCTCAAGCTGAGACTTAGTCCTCTCAAAAGTTTATAAAGATTATCCACACCCTCGATCGGGGTTCAATAGTTTACAACTGTCCAGGTCCAAGACCTCTACCACTGTTATTCGTGGGAAACAAAACAACAGTACCCAGCTGTCCAGGTCACACACAACCTCTACCACTATCCACAGTGGACAATGACATATAAAAAGGTTTGCTGAGGATTTACAGATCCTCTAGTTAAAGTACAGGAGTCAGTGTGTGTGTTTAATACAGCAGATAACACACACTGCTCAAAATGTAGAATAAATGAATCAAGAGCAGAGATGTAGAGTTTAGAATTGGCTCTGGTGATTTCAGTGTAGCTCTGGACTCTTTTGGATTTGATCAGAAGTAATTCTGAGTCCTCTTCTCGTTTTTGTTTGAGAAGCAGAGTGTCGTATGCTTCAGGTTTATAGGCAATGAGATGTAGTCGATGAAGTTCTTCAATGTTCTTTGGTATGCACAGCACTCTTCTTGAGTAGGCTTGATTGTGTATGAGGTTTTGTGTAATCTCTTGATATGTATCTTCTGTTCTACTTGGTTCTTCCTCCTCTTTCTTCTCTTTCTTTTTCTTGTCATATATTTCCAGCAGCAGAGTCTTCTTGTATTTATGTCACGTGCTTCGGAAGACAGAAAGGGTTTCCTTTCCGCAGGTACGAGGTACGGTTTCCTGACATCCGACAACCTTTATTAATTAATTGACAGAGCATTAAAATATACCTGATATGGCTGTTGGTTATATTAAATAAAGATAAAGATAAAGAAATTCAAACAGTTGTTTATGACTATCGATGAGTTCAAGTGATTGGTAGGTCATCAGCATCAGCATTGGTGGCTAGACATCGGTGTGTCCTGACCAGTGACTCAGATGATTAGCATCAGTGTGTCATTTGATCAGTGACTCATTTGCATCGGTGTATCATTCGATCAGCATCAGTGACTCAGATTGATCAGCATCAGTGAGTCATATTGATCGGTGACTCATTTGCATCGGTGAGTCATTTGATCAGCATCGGTGAGTCATATTGATCAGCATCGGTGAGTCATATTGATCAGCATCGGTGACTTAGATTGATCAGCATCGGTGGGTCATATTGATCAGCATCGGTGACTCAGATTGATCAGCATCAGTGAGTCATATTGATCAGCATCGGTGACTCATATTGATCAGTATGATCGTTGTCTTGATATTGGATCGGTGCGACTATTGTCTCGATATTGGATCGGTGCGACCGTTGTCTCGATATTGGATTGGTGCGACCGTTGTCTTCTGATATTGATCGGTGCGACCGTTGTCTCGATATTGGATCAATGCGACCGTTGTCTCGATATTGGATCGGTGCGACCGTTGTCTCGATATTGGATCGATGTGACCGTTGTCTTCTGATATTGATCAGTGCGACCGTTGTCTCGATATTGGATCGGTGCTACCATTGTCTTCTGATATTGATCGGTGCGACCGTTGTCTTCTGATATTGATCGGTGCGACCATTGTCCGTTTGATCCATAAGACATCCAAAAAACTTGTAAATAAATAAACACATAGATAAAAACATGATAACATATTCACTAAGAGATTGAGATTAAGTTTATGAGAAATCCAACCGGATTAAGTAATAACGATTTGTGATTATTAAAACAACAATCATAGGAATGAATTCAGAAATCTTCCAGAGGGCTCAACAGTCTCCCCCTTTTTGATAATCACAAATTAAAAAAAAATCAATAATAAAAACATAATGAGATATAAATCTCCCCTTGAAATTAAATCTCCCTCATAGATATTAATCTCCCCCTTAGAGATTGATCTCCCCCTTAGAGATTGATCTCCCCCTTAGAGATTGATCTCCGCCTCAGAGATTGATCTCCCCCTTAGAGATTGATCTCCCCCTTAGATATTAATAATTATCTCCCCCATATATATACATCCTTCTCTCCCATATATATTCCTTCTCCCCCATATATATTCCTTCTCCCCCTTTGGGATAATCAAAAAGGAGGGAAAACATACCAATAAGAGAGGAAGAAGAGAAGAAAAAAATAAGGCAGCATAGAGAATAGAGAGAGAGAAAAAAAAAATTTATAAAGTACAGAAGATTACAAGCAACACATAGTTCACCCTATCAAAAACATTACACAACTATTTCTGGGGATACAAAGGGGATTTTCTTTTGTCTTTATGAGAAAGATTGGGTAAGTTGGAAGGATTGAAGGCAGGAGGAACTGGGAGAATTTGCAGAGGTGTAAAAATGACTCTGGAAGATGGAGGAGAGGGTGCCATGGAGGATTGTTGATGAGTATCAACAGTAGCTGGTTGAGAAGATGTCTGAGGAACTGGTCGTAGTTGAGAGAGTGCCTGAGCCACAGAGAGCTGATTTGGAGATACATCAGAGGCAGGGAGAGGGTCAGCAGTAGGAAGTACAATGGCAGTGGCTTGGGCATTCAGATAAGGCTTCAAAAGAGTTATGAAATTCTGAATAACTTTTGCACCATACTGCATAGCCTTTTCAAAATCATCTTTGTTCTCCATGAACTGTGCCAAAGTAGGAGTAAAATCTTATAACTGACGAACTTGAGTCTTGAAAGCTTGAGTGACTGGATGTAGTTTCATATTCTCTTCCAACACCTTGAAATTTGTATCCATCTCATGTTTTGTATAAATCTTTGAAAAGTAATTATCAACCTTTTCCTTGATCTCTTTCAGAGCCTTTTTGGCATCTACTGAATATACGGTTGCCATTTCATGACTGTGATCACAGTGCTCCTTCATTTTCTTTAAAGAATCCAGATCAAGAACTTTTCTAACAGCTTCTAACTCATCATGCACAACCTCCCTTAGAGCCTCTAGCTCATAGGTAGTGATTTTGGTTACTTTGGCAGTACTGGCTTGGCTAACTATTTGAGTTATCTCAGCTTTCAATCTTCTCAAATCAGTCTTGTTGAGATGTTCAATTAAATTCCTCAAAACTTCCATCATACCAGAGATGGTTGATCTAAATTCTCTTGATAAAGATAGTAAGCCAGTGTGAAGATCCTTCATAGTCTGGTTCATAGAGGCTATGTGCCTGCCAATAAGCTCACCAGTATTGGGCAGGTCTGGCTTCACAGCATTCAATACTCTTTGTGAGAAAGCTTCCAACGATGCTTCAGAAACTTGCAGAGACACTTGAGTAAGGGCATTGGAAATTTATTCTCTGACTGTATCTCTCACAGCAGCCAGCAATTAAGTCTTAAACTTATCAAAATCAGCTTGAGAGATTGCAGAACCAGGCAGATGAACATCGTTAGAATCAACAATAGGAGCAGATCTTGCTTCACTTGGGAGGCTCTTTTTCACAACTGCAGTATATTCTGACATTTCCTCTTCTTCTTCATAATACTCTAAGCCCAAAACAGCAAAACCAGGGTAGTCATCCCAGATAGCTGCACACAAGGTATATTTTGGTTTCTCATAACTTGATGTTCCACTGATTTCTAGTGATTCTCTCTTGCCAGTGGCATCTGTTTCTGGTACAGTTTGAGGTGTTTCTGTTGGTGGTACAACAAGACCATCTACAGGGCAGTTAACACCATCATCATCATCACCATCACCATCGTCACCATCACCTTTCTCATTATCAGTCTTCTCAGAGGCTTCACTATCATATTCTTCAGTGTCAAAATCATCTTCATCACCAAGAATTGGTTCTAACTCAGGTAGGGCTAAAGGTGGACTGGCATGTCCAAAATCTATTCTTCTTTTAGGGCTAGCAGTATCAGGATCACTCCTATCATCAGGAGGTGACAAACTTCCATCTTCTATCTCAGCTTCTTCCATTCTGTGACCTTTGGTAGCTTCATTTATTTCATCCTCTTCCTCATCATCAGAATAAACTGGTTCCTCATTTGCTTTCAAACCAGGGTCTCTCAAACCCTTAGGCCTCTTTCCATGATCTGTGGGATTGTAGGCTTCATACAGCTTGTCTTCATCAGCAACCCAACACTTCTTCCATGGGTTCCAATTGATTTTCATCCTCTTGCAGATCTCTTTGTTGAGACAGAAAGTATGATCGTTTTCAGCTACTTCATCATCTTCATCAACACATTCTAGATTCTTGAGCATGGTAGAGATCATCTTGGAGTAAAATAAGGCAGTGGCTTTCTTGGACGGTTTCATCATTCCAGCTATGTGCACCATCACATATCTACACAAATTGATCTTCTCATGGGTTTTCAGAAGAAACAATAGGAAAACATCCTGGTACTTTACAGCAGCAAAATCTCCTCTCCTAGGGCAAAGTTGGTGCTGAATAAACTTGAAAAGAAGTCTGCATTCACCATCCAATTCTGAGGATGTGATTCTCCTAGACTCTTTGTTTCCAGTCAGAATCTCTAGAGCTAATTCATAAGAGAAGTAATCAGTGATTGGAGGAATATTCCCATCATAATCCAAATACCGACCCTCATGGGGTACATTTAAGCACACTGCCCACTGTTTAGATGAAAAGGATATTTTCTTTCCTTTCACTTCAGACGACATCCGGGCAGCCTCTACACCATCTAGAGTGATTTTCATATTCATATAAAACTCATGTACCAGTTTCGGGTAGTCTACTCCTGATTTGTCTGAAAACCAGTCTATCCATCCTTGCTATTCAAGAACTTGCAGTAACAGTGACTTACTTGATAAAAGCCAGGCAGAACTGACTTCTCTTTCTACGGCAACAATCTGAGTTTCCAGGTTCGGATTTATTGATCGTTGAGAGGCACTACTCGACTCTCCTCGAGAACGCTTTGGAGGTACAGGACTGTCTGATCCTTTGCTTGGTCTCTTTTTCTTAGCCATTCTAAGATTTTGGGGAAAGCAGGAGTTCGAAGGTTCGAGGTAGAGGAGAAGAGAAGTTGAAGGGTTCGGCAGGAAATGAAAGGTCAGGGGTTTAGGGAAGAGAAATAGTCGTGTATCATTTATTTTGTCATTTAGGGTTCCCATAAAAAGGATAAAAGAAATTAATTAATTAATTACAACATAATTAAAAAAAATAATACAAAGAATCGGTTTGACAGACCGGTGTGACAGATGGGTTTCACTGATCGGTTTCATAGATCACTTTCACAGATCGGTTTCACAGATCGGTTTCACATATCGGTTTCACAGATCGGTTTCACAGATCAGTTTCACAAATCGGTTTCACAGATCGGTTTCACAGATCGGTTTCACAGATCGGTTTCACAGATCGGTTTCACAGATTGGTTTCACAGATCGTTTTCACAGATCGGTTTCACAGATCAGTTTCACAGATCAGTTTCACATATCGGTTTCACAGATCGGTTTCACAGATCGGTTTCACAGATCAGTTTCACAGATCAATCATACACAATTCTTGTTTAATAAACTTCATTCTTTCAGAGCATGAAGGCTTTGTAAAGATATCAGCTAATTGATGTTCAGAATTAATAAATTTTAGAGAGATATCACCTTTCTGATAATGATCTCTTAAAAAGTGATGTCTGACATCAATGTGCTTAGTCCTAGAGTGAGACACAGGGTTCTTAGATATGTTAATTGAACTAGTATTGTCACAGTTAATTGAAACATGTTTAAAATCAAATCCATAGTCCAATAAAGTGTGTTTCATCCACAGAATCTGTGCACAGCAACTACCAGCAGCGATGTATTCTGCTTCAGTAGTAGATAATGCAACTGAGTTCTGTTTCTTACTACACCATGATACTAGCGATTTTCCAAGTAAGTGACATGTTCCATATGTGATTTTCCTATCTAACTTGCATCCAGCAAATTCATCATCTAAATAACTAGTTAGGTCAAAAGATTTTCCTTTTGGATAAAACAAACCTAAATTTACAGTGTTCTTTTTCTTGTCATATATTTCCAACAGCAGAGTCTTCTTGTATTTATGTCACGTGCTTTGGAAGACAGAAAGGGTTTCCTTTCCGCAGGTACGAGGTACGGTTTCCTGACATCCGACAACCTTTATTAATTAATTGACAGAGCATTAAAATATACCTGATATGACCGTTGGTTAGATTAAATAAAGATAAAGATAAAGAAATTCAAATAGTTGTTTATGACTATCGATGAGTTCAAGTGATTGGTAGGTCATCAGCATCAGTATTGGTGGCTAGACATTGGTGTGTCCTGACTGGTGACTCAGATGATTAGCATCAGTGTGTCATTTGATCGGTGACTCATTTGCATCGGTGTATCATTCGATCAGCATCGGTGACTCAGATTGATCAGCATTGGTGAGTCATAGTGATCGGTGACTCATTTACATCGGTGAGTCATTTGATCAGCATTGGTGAGTCATATTGATCAGCATCGGTGAGTCATATTGATCAGCATCGGTGACTCAGATTGATCAGCATCGGTGCGTCATATTGATCAGCATCGGTGACTCAGATTGGTCAGCATCGGTGATTCATATTGATCAGCATCGGTGACTCATATTGATCAGTATGACTGTTGTCTTGATATTGGATCGGTGCGACCGTTGTCTTGATATTGGATCGGTGCGACCGTTGTCTTTTGATATTGATCGGTGCGACCATTGTCTCGATATTGGATCGGTGCGACCGTTGTCTCGATATTGGATCGGTGTGACCGTTGTCTCGATATTGGATTGGTGTGACCATTATCTTCTGATATTGATCGGTGCGACCATTGTCTCGATATTGGATCGGTGCGACCATTGTCTTCTGATATTGATCGGTGCGACCGTTGCCTTCTGATATTGATCGGTGCGACCGTTGTCCATTTGATCCAGAAGACTTCCAAAAAACTTTTAAATCAATAAACACATAGATAAAAACATGATAACAGATTCACTAAGAGATTGAGATTAAGTCTATGAGAAATCCAGCCAGATTAAGTAATAACAATTTGTGATTATTAAAACAACAATTATAGGAATGAATTCAGCAATCTTCCAGAGGGCTCAACATATACTTTACCAAAGGTTTATGATATTACCCTATAATTATACTTATCCCTAGAATCTAACATAAGGTTATTTTGTCTAATATATATCAACATGAGACAATTTCTCATGGGACTGACTAAACTTTCTCCGATACCAACTATAACACCCAGAATCCATTAACCTAGAGTTTTTGGTTATCTTACTAAATAGGTTAAAGATAAAATAGATTTCATACCGAAGGAATGAATAATTTAGTATTATTAGGATACTAGATGCATACATGATTATCATATTATATTTGAAAACATGAAGTAAAACATAAAATTCTAGTTAGAACATTATTATTTCTTATATTATATCCCTAGAATCATTCATATATCCCTTCTTGGTATCCTAAGAAAAGGGAAACATAATAAAGGGTTATCTATGATGATCATTAAGGGAAAGCATACAATAGAAACTATCTTATAATAAATAAATATTGAATAATATGGAAAATATAAACAATAATAAAATATACCATATACCTAATATTATAAAAGGAATAATAAATCCACAGATGACATAACAATATAAATAATCACATGGATAACAATTACCAATTTCGTAATGATATAATTCATATGATGGACATCAGAATCTTAACATTAAGAATTAATGCCAAGACGCCATACATAAATAGGTATAACAAATACCAAATACTTAATATATTTTATCTCATGTGACATATAAATGCATATAGGGTTTATAATGGGCCTCTTTTATCACTTATTAAGTCCAATTAATTTATCATATGAAAGGGGTGCATAGAAATTCAATACATATTAAACATAAACACTCATATTGAAGAACCATAATATGAAATGTTAATATTTTCCTGAAATAATAAATATAACAACTTGATAATAATACATCCATATAAATAAGGTGGATGGTATCATTAGATTATATACCCATTAAAGAATAATATTCATCAAAGGATGTTGTAAAATATGAAAATACTTTTAAAAGATCATCAGAAAATTTATTGAATAAAATACCCTTTTCATTTTGAAATTTCTTATTTAAAATCTAAAAAAATTTGAATATTAGGGGAAAAATTATTTTAAAATAACCGTGTAAAATTTTAAAGTAAACTTTAATTTAAATAATAGTCATGATGGCAGGAAAAAAATTTGTGTGGTAAGCATTAAAACAATGATTATTTGAACACCTTTAGTAAAAAAGTGTCTTCTTAAGAAAATGATAATAATAACCCTTTTACAAAGAATTATATAAATTTAAACCTAGATAAAAATGAATTTAATAAGTAATTTTATAATAGTAAAAACATTCTTGAAAACATTTTAAATAAAATGTGTACATTGAAGAAAAATATTCCTGAACAAATAGAAAAACAAAGTCAATTTTCCTTAAAAAACGTTTTTTCAGACTTTTGAGTACTTAGATAGAGGAAAATGAAATAAAAACTTTTAATTTATAAAAATAAATATAGTAGAATAAAATATATTGGTTTTAATTTATAAATATCATTTAATTTACCTGATGTAAACTTAAACATAAAAAATCCTGAATAAGGATGAGATTCTGAAATAAACCATTATAACTTTGGTAACGTTCAAATCATAACCCATATGAAAGAAATAACTTAAAGTGAAACTTTAAATATGATGAATATAAATAAATTCATGATATAAAATATCAAATGTGTATTATGTACACTAATGAAGGAAACAAGAATTGAATATGGAATATGTTTCATAAAAACAAAAGTGAGTCAAGAAACCCTTATCATGGGTCGGACTTGATTTGCAAGTGATTTTAACCACACTTATAATAAATTTAAATTTATTATAATTATATACCATAATAATATCCATACTTATAATACCATACATGGTTTTCTTATAACATATTATCACTCATTCATTAACAATCTTTCATTATCATCATCATTTCGGTTTTTAACTGCTTCATTTTTCATATATGTTTCAATTCTATAGTTACGGTCCTTGCATATTAATCTTGTTTACATCATCTATGAAATGTAAATAATGATATAAATATAATATATATTAATTATATATATATATATTCATCCATGAAAGGAATATTTGAAACATTTAACACATCACTTCGTGGAGGTGGTAGTATGCACAAGAGACGTAATCATTTCTTAACGGGTGGGACGGTAAGAAGGTAAATGATATATTATATTTCCAAAATAATAATTATTTCATAAATATCATATATATTCATTAGTAACATATTTATAACCATTTATGCAAAGTGTTGTTTAAAAACGAATTACATTGTTATGTGGCGATGACAAGTTGTACATACGCACCATATGATGGAAAGGAAGTGGAAAATGGTTCTTCCATAATGTATCATTATATTTATGATACTATAATAATTATTTAAGTATGGATACCAAAAAATAGGAATTATAATAAGAAATAAACATTGAAATATTTGGTAAAGGTGATTACAACTTCTTTGAGAAACCTCTTTTGGCTTACAACATAAGCTTTCACAGGATGGTCTTTTGAGAATAACATAAGATCAATAACAAAGGGAAGAAATATAATAAGTCATTAGGGTAGGGATTGTTTGATCTATATTGTGAAACATTTTTTAAAAAATGAGAATAGTATGTTTCCTTTTATAAGTGAGGGAAAGGACACACTTAGAATTACTAAAAATATTTAAATATAATATATATCATAATCATGTCATGTGGAACCAAATGGACATAATTTAGAAGTTATTTCATTATAAGATCTAAATAAATTCAACTTATAAAAATTATAAATTTCTAAGTTTCATTTCAATCTTTGTCTTTTGGTTTAACCCCCTTGTTAACCCCTTCTAACCTTAACTATGGCAACACATTTTTAAGTATTTAAGGGACCTAAATTTACTTTTAAGGTGAAAATTGGCTAAAAATGGTACATTTATGAAAAAATAGACCATTTATAATTCCACTTGTCTAATTTAAATATTTTTATATTTTTATATTATTTAATAAAATATTTTTTATCATGAAATATCATTAAAGTAATTTTTGGGACTATTCATTTAATTTTACTTCAAAGACTTCGATATAAAAATATGATTAGAATGTAAAAACTTTTAACATTAATTATAATTTATAATTACCTATAAAATTCATGTAATATTAAAATTAACAAAAAAATATTAAATTTATTATTTTTGAAATCATTTACCTTGATTTTTATACTATTCCACAAGAACTGTATCGGCATTGTGTAAGTGTTTAAGGTAATTATATCAATAATAAAAATTAAAAAAATATCATAAAAATAATTTATTTATGTTTAAAATAACCATTTATATTCACTAATAACTTATTTTTATCCCTATTACAACTTACAATAAAATTAAAATCAAGAAATTGGCATTTTGTATTTATCCTTTTCTTAAAATAATATAAATGTCATAATCAATGGAAAGTGGTCATAAATTGTTATATTTCCATATCTAGGATGTCTTAGGTTGTAAAAAACTACTAAATTTTAATACATTCAAGTGTTTTGGATATTATTTGGCCTTAACTCATAGTTTTAACCTTGTTTTACCCTTATTTAGGTGACAACTATTTACTACAGTTATCATCCATAATGATCAAAAATAAAAAGGGACCTATTTTCCAATTTTTAACCTCCTAATTCCAAATATGGAATCAATTTTTAATGATTCAATTTTTATAAGTTTAATAAATCAATTTTGATATAAATATGTAAAACATGATAAAAATAGTTTTTATAAAATTACATTATTAAGCATAAAAATGAACTTATACCAATATAAAATAAATTGTTGATTCCTGTATAATTATTTATATTATGTTAAATAAAATTGATCTTATATTACTTTAAAACTGAATCCAAAATATAATTGGACTTTTAAATTAATTTATTTAATTAAAATAAATTATAGTTTTACAAAAAATGGTATTTTTCACTATACACTTAAAAATAAATCTTTTTAGAAAAATCCCAAAAATTCATCCTAAGCCTATTATGAAATTTTTATTTAAAAAGTATTATCCATTTTGTTAAATAAAATTCCTAAAATTGGTATAAATTAATTATAATATCCACACACAAAATGTAATAATAATAATTTTTGAAGAAAATGTATTTTGACAAATAAAATGACTTTACTAAAAATTGAGTTGTTATTTATTCTAATTAATCAATAAATTTTCATTATATAAAATGTTTATACATATTTTTAATAATTTTTTCATTCATATTCATACTGATAATTTATCAACCAGGTTATAATAGTCACATTTAAATAATAATATTTTTATATTATATCATAGTTTGTTTAAATCTCAGTGTTGTGTGTTAAGAAAGATATTAGGTTTTTGTTATTGTTTTAATTTAGATTTCTAGGGATTTACATATTCACTCTTCCAGATTTTTCATTTTCTCCCTAGAACTGCCTAATAATAACTAAGACCAGTGGAGGAGAGAACCAGATAAATCTCAGGGTCAATGCTCAGTCCAAAGATATCCCAAAGGTATCCTCTTATATCTAATACCTGAGTAGAAACTGCCTCAAATATCCTGACTATAGTCTTTAAAATAAAGGGTTGATCAACTCTTTAACCCACCATTGATCACAACTAGAATGATCTCAAACCACTAGTATCTAGTTTATAATGTGACACGCGATGTCTCCAAAGATGAAACAACAATAACCCTCACTAAAGGTTTAACAAAACATGGGGCTCCCTTGGTCCCTTAGATCACATCTTTCTCAAACTACAAGCCACACTTGACATAAGTATCCTTAACTAGTGACTCAACACCCAAACCATCTATTATTGTCACCTCACCCACAAGGGTATCGACTAAATATAGGACATGACACCCTATAGGTGGATCCTTTATCACATCCAAACCATGGGACTTGCTCAGTATGAGGAAATAGCCTCAAGAGTCCCTCAATGGCCCACAACTGATCCTCAATCAACAACGTACCCAAAAGGGCATCCCGAATAATTACCATTCTAATGAGGGTAATTATCAAGGGTCTATCCATGACACCTAACTGATCCTCGATCAAGAACCTACCCACAAGGACAACCTCAAGATTCTCTTGGACTCATCTCAAAATATACTCCATGGAACCCAACCATACCTTTTATCCCTCGACATCAACCCAAAATGAAGGATACAATTGATCTTATCCTCAAATAATGGATATAAATCTCAATTTCTCTAACCTTGAGAAACTATTCATGATATCTAGGGACTATATAAGATCTCACTAGAGATACTACTCGATCCTACTTTTCGGGGTCCATCCAAAATAACCTTAAACAAAACCCACTTTTCACCCACTATCCAAGTATTCCAATAATCTCACATCCCTCACATAGTCCTCATAATGAACATCCCAACCCACATGATACTTATATATCAAAGCCTCAAATAAATCCTCCCACTAAATCTCTTCCAATCAAAAACATCCCAAAATAGCCTCTAAACACCAAAGGGATTCCACCATCATAATCTATGTATAAAAACACTCAGAATAGACTTCTTACTAGTCTAATTCTGAATCTAGGTTGATAAAATAGGAAAAATTACTAAAAAGGGTGAAGTATGTGGCATTAACCTCATGTACATAGCATATACCCCCAAACATTAACTTGAGACAAGTATCTCTAGACAACCAGGTGTGAACTTCCCCAAGCACACAATGTATACTACCGCCACACGGTGTTTCACCCACATGGAGTGCCTAATAATGTGTCTATATATATTCCCCCACATGGGGTCTAGATAACTACTATACATGGCCAATATCCATGTACATCATATGGGTTCTGGTTGTGTATGATACATGGCCATGTGCCTCAATATAGGGTGTCGGGCCAAGTACTTGGCCACACCCTAAGTCACCCATATATGACATTTCCCAAACATATATGTAGTGTAGAACTAATCTTATAACCTTTTCCAAAAAATAAAAACTCATGGTATGTGTTCTATGAACTATGTTCCATGTAGATGGATTTATTAAATGAGAATTTTCTGTGAAGCCTTTCAAACCCTCAATTTCCACACAAAAGAACTTTAGAGAGGCTCTCATGGAACTCCCAACAACATGTATAGATAATTAAAAGGCTAAAAATAAATGATTCTATGGGGATTTATAGATGAAACATTAAATATTTCCAACCATTGGGAGTAAAAATTCAAAGGCTCAATCTGGATTATGTTCTATGCACCCACTGCAACCTGATCTACCTTTGATCAATGAAGCTAGCACAAACCCCCTCTACCACTCTCTTTTTATCCACCTCCCCTCTCTTAGATAAGATAAACACCCATAGGGGGGATCAACATATGTAATAAACTAAATGAGAGAAAAGAAAAGGGAAAAAATGAAAAAGGAGGAAAAGGGGTCCAGGTCAAACCCTAGAGCCCGCGATGGGTTTATGCCTCACCTAGAAGAAGTCATTATTCTAGACTCAACCATAAAGTCATAATCTCAATATGACACTCTATTTAAATGATATCACTGAATGAACATGTAAATTTCATTAATATTTAATTTATTAAATATTAAATATTCTGTGAAAATCCAAACATCTTAGAATTACACCAAACTTCAGAACTAGGGTAAACACCCTATTCTGGGACTAATGATGTGGTCAAAAAATTATTCAAGATTATTTTATAAGAAAATTTACTATTTTTTCTCTAATACACTCCCAAGATTAAAAATTTCATGTTTCCCCTGATGTTATCAATGTATAATGTCATAGGTTATTAAAAAATCCCCACCATAATGATTCTCTCTCTTGAGAAACCTTATTGGTCCACCAGTCATAATTCTCTAACTTCAAGTAGAATCAAAACTGACACTATTACAACTTTCCACCCATTAGTTGCACAAAGTCCACAACTCTCCCAATATGAGAGACATTCAACCATGACTGATCTGATTCTCCCCACCATGGGAGTATCCTTATCACCTCCCCATAAGAAAAATGCCATCCTCCATAGCCTAAACTCCCTCCAATACCAAATGTAATAAATTTAAATGGTCAACCTTATCTCAAATAAGTACTTATTTGGAAACAAAAACTACTTACCATCACTGAATCACTAGGAATAGCATCCACCGTGCTCAGAAAATCACTTAAAATAATTATCACGTCCTCCAACATCCTATGGTGAGCTCCTCCACATAAGGATTTCCTTACACCTCTCCTCTAGTTTCAACCTCAATTGTTCCAATGAGGATACACTAGTCAGGTTTCATCAAGACTTAAAAAACTCTCAATGGAATAACACATATCCTATTATATGAAACCAAAAACTAACTATAACTTCATATAACCCACGCACACATTCCTTCACACAACAAGGATTCATCCTAAAATTTCATGCCAACCACCACTTTCCACTTCAAGGAAGAGTAGTTCCCAAATAACCTCTCATAGTTTAATAAGTTCTCATGATCCACAATCTAATAAACCTAGGATAACATGATTAAAACCACTACCCTTGATCCTCACATAGGTTAGTTTTAATAGACTAGATCACCCTTTACACTCCTATTTAAATTCAAGGTATCTCCCTATTTCCAAGATCAACCACACAACCACCCTTTACTTGGGAATAGATCCAAAACCACGAGAATATACCCACATTCACACCATGCCATCCAAAATTTTAATAAAAATAGGGTCTGGTATCCAAACCAACCTACCCTTTCAAACCAGCCTCAAAAATGGGATCACTCTTAGTGCTACACTTCTCAAACACCAGGTATCCTAAAAGGATCCTTATTTCACAATGACCCTATAGTGATATAAGGTCATTGAGGGAACTACTAAAAGAAATATCAAGCACTCCAACCCAATCCCCCAAAAGATAGTAGAACTCAATCCCCCACTATAGGACTTGGTAGATAACACGAGGTATGAATAGACTCCCTCCCCCAGTGACTCAAACCTGGTACATTAGGAAAACCACAACATTAGGGTAACTTAATATCAATCCAAACACCTCTCGAGAATTCTTTCCCTAATCACGAAACACCAAGGAATCCATAGCCTGAACCAAACCACTAGGGTATCCATGTATCCCTCAATGAAGGTATTGGATCTCCCCCACCAGTTTACATCTTACCATCAGATCTACATGGACTATCTTTATAAGAAAATTACATGCAATTTAGTTGAGTATATTTCCACCAAGGAGTTATATATGACAACACAATATAGGTCATCTTAAAAACTTTAAAAAATTGAACCATCATTTTCTATGAAATCACACACAAACAGGCATATATCATGTGAATCCTAAATTCTTGGAATGATGCATGTACATAGGCCTCTTGCCAATGGGACAAGATTAAAAAAACAATAAAACATAAATCCAAAAACCCAAGTGTATCGTACTAGGTGGAATCATACAATATTAAAAATTGAAACCAATATCTACAATACCATACCTTGGAAAGTTAGACTTCCTATTAGAAAGGGTGTTCTTGACATGCCAGATTGATATCCATCACAAGTTTCGACAAATCCCCATACTACCTATATAATAACTCCCCAAATCATCAAACCAAATAGCTTTAATACCATTCTGTAATAAACCATCTCAGTTTGATTTGTCGCATCACTCAATATAGCTCTCCACAAGGCCTCAAGAGGCCCTCCCCGTATTCCTGAGGCTTACGACTAATAGTGAGGGTCAAAATGATAAATTGGAGAGATTATACCCTATGTTCATAATATAATAAAAGTAAAAAATAACCAAAAAATATATAATATAACATCATAGTATTCAATAAATAACTAAATAAACAACATGATATAATAAATTAAATGTGGTATACATACTAATGAGAATGCTATAACACAAAAACCATTCACTAATTGAGTCAAACACATATACATAATAAATAAAACTAAAAATAAATACATTGGGATCTACTACCAATACTAATCCATACAACATACCTAGTATTTACAATTTTTAAGTATCTTGAGACTAAACATTAGACTCCATACAAGTATTCCTTCTCAATCAAGCAATAATTATTCTCTACCCAAATCTATTTCTCACCCTCTGATCAACCTAAAAATAGTAATAATGTCTACACACACACCAATGCACACAAACAGGGGTGATAAATAAATATTAGTGTTTCACACCCATTGCTGAACTTATAATCTATTATCATATACAAGTTAATACACACAAGATATGCCCATACTAGTAGAATAAAACAACTGATGGTATAAAATAAACTACATAATTTTAATGGGAGTGGAAAAAATTAAATTAAGTAGAGAACCTAGGGATATAAGGTGACACATGAGGTAAAGATACCCCTGATTCATCCCCAATATGGATGATTTATCACATGTGTCTCACCCAACCACACAACATAAGGCATGTCTATTAAATCTAAAAAAGATCTTTATGGTGTTTAACAATGTAACAGGCATTAATTTCAGACTCTACGATATCATCCTTAGTATACACAACCACAATACAAATCTCTATCAGGATATAGGACTCCAATTGAATGATATAAAATAGCGACAGGGACTACACTAACATATAGAGAACATTTCTAAATAATGATAGGGTAAAGATCCAAACTCTGGTAACTGAGAGCTAGTGTATGCTTTATTATATTGTCAGAAGATAAAATTAATTACATCCCAAAGGAACGAATAGATTAGTAGTCTTGGTAAACTAGATATATAAATGATTTCCATTTTAAATTGGGAATAAAATATAAAACATAGTGAAAGTAAATATTATGTATCCTTGAACTCATTTAAATATTCATTCTTCATATCCCGGGGAAAATAAAAATAATAATAGGTGATATCAAATTCTTAGTAAGGGTGATTTGTAGTGGAAGTTTTCATGAGTAAATAAGGAATAATTAATATGTAAAGGTAATAAATAAAAACACATTCCATTTAATAATTTGAAAATAAAATGAATCTATTAATAATATCAAATTCAATAATCTTAGGGATAATAATAAATGCATTATCAATAAATCAAATGAATAATATTGAATTTAATGATCTCATAAATTATGATAAATTTATCATAAAGACCTTATGCAAATATAGTTTAATTTATGGTTAAGTATACACAAAAAATTATTTAAAAAGTCTAGTCAACTGGTTTGTCTCACGAGACTTATCAATGCATTGAGGGGATATCTATAATCGGGTCCCACCCGTCATTGCATGTCAAATGCATTCCTCTTATATCAAATGGATCAATTTAATTCATAAATAATGTCTTATCAAAAAAATCCATACTAAGTAAAGAATTTTGAATATCAATATTTCCCCATTCAATCAAATAACTTTCATAATAAAATTGTGTATATATAAATGGAATACGTTTTATGCAATAATCATATCCATGATATAAAGAATATGTATATTTAAGAGAAATGTAATGTATAATGAAATATAATCACAATAAAGTGAATGTTTCAAGAGAAATGTAATGACCATAAAATTAATAAGTGGTAAAATATGTGTATCAATTCATCAGAAGTGTGAGTTTTATAATAAAATCAAATCTTTTAGAGAATATAATAAAATGGAAGTGGAACATTTAAATAAGATTCATTAAAGAGTTTTCTTTGTAAAACCATTCAAAAAAATTTTAAGAATATATATAATATAAAATTGTTATAGTGGTGGGAAAATAAATTAACACCATATGTGTTAAAAAGAAACATTCCTTTTTTACTTTTTGTAAATAAAGTTGAAAATGAACTTTTCAAAAAAACATTATAAATAATCCTTTAAAACATTTTAAAAATTCAAGTATAACATAAAATGTCCTTAATAAATCATTTTAGTAAAAAGTAATTTTGTGAAACAATTTTGAAATATATGGACATAGAATAAAAATATACCCAATAAAAAGAGAAATAAGATCATATTTTCTTTTAAACATTTATTTACTAGATACTAGTGAAAAAGTGAAGAAAAGTTGGAGGAAAATATATAAAATCCATAAATATACATAGGATAATAAATTATATGGAATTTATGAATGATATATTATAAAATTCCTTCAATGAAAATAAAGGCAATCCCAAAAATAAGATTGTTAAAATAAATTCTTACCTCTTGGGTAACTTTTAAATTAAACCCCATTGAAAGTGTATACTTAAATTGAAACATTAATCATCATTAATAAATATATATTAATTTTAAATACATATAATGGGTATTATATGCACCAAATAAAATTAAATAGGTTCATAATACCAAATATGTCTCAATGGAGTGAAAATTCCGACGAAATCACTTTCAAAGATCATACCATTGAAGTGAGAATTAATCAATTCATTGATTATGTGTAATAAATTTAAATACACAAAAAAATTATTTTAAATTCAATATAATTAAGTTATTGTTAATTTCACACATAATTATTACATAACATAGTTAATTAGGTATAATTATAACCCAATAAAAGGATATTGTGTTAAGAAACCCCTTACCTCAAGTTTGACTTTCCTCATAAGTGTGTTTAACCTCCTATATAATAAATTTAGATTTATTATAATTAAATAATAGTTATATATTCATATCTATAATATTATACATGATCTATTTATAACATTTTATCACCCTTTTGTTAATAATATTTTATTATTATAATTATTTGGGGTGTTAACTGCTTCGTTTTTCATTATTTTTTCATTTGAGAGTATCAGTACTTGAATCTTTCACTTGGTTCCATAATATATATAATTTCATTCATGATATAAATATAATATATATTAAATATATATATATTAATATATAAAATATATATAGATATATTAGTTACATTGTTCAGAGAGACGGTAGGTCGTACGTACGCATGAATGTTGTTTTCACTTTTCGATGGATGGAATGAAATAAAGTTAAATAATAATTCAACTTTATAGGATAATTTTTAAAAAATATATATCTTATATTTTCAGTAAATTTGTCCTTATTACCATCCATGTAAAATTTAAATGGGAAAATGTATCACATCGTTTTGTGGAGGTTGTAGTCTACAAAAATGCACGAGTGACGTTATCATTTTCCAACAGATTGTAAGGTAAGAAAGGTAGATATGATATAATAATTATAGAAGAATTGTTATTTCATAAATATCATATATATTAATTATTTTAATCTTTACAACCATCTAATTAAAGTGGTGATGAAAAATTAATTACACTGCTATGTGGAAACGGTAATCCGTATATACACATGAGAAAAGTTTTCACTTTCCATATGATGGAAAAGATATTTAAAAAGGTTCTACCATAATAATAACAACATATAATTATATTTATGATTATAGAGTTATTATTTTAGTATGGTTACAATATATTTAGAGGAAGTATAATAAGAAATAAACATGAAAGAGTAAATAAAGACAATTAACTCTTCTTTGATAGACTTCATTTAGATCCCTTCTTAAGGTCCCTTGGAATTGTATTTTATAAAGAATATAACATTTAATTCATTTATAGGGATGTTTAAAATTTAATTGGGTAGGTTTTGGTAGAGATATGTTATTAAAAGTGTAGAAGATAAAAGAGATAAAGGGTGTCCTTTTATGAGTGAAAAGAGGGGCATTCCAGGAATTTCTTAAAGTATTAAATTAATAAAAATTATTTTTCATGCCCAAATGGTTAAAAAATGATTTTATTTTAAAATAAGATTATTATTAGTCTAAATTATCTCAACCAATAATATTTTTACAAGGTTTGGTTATTTTTTCACCCATATCCTTTAGTTTTAACTCCTTATAAACCCTTTTTATTATTATTACAATACCAAAGTTTGTGACTATTTAAGTGTTAAGAATGTTACCATAAAGGGAAAAAAGACCCATAAATGGGCCATGGTTGATAGTTTTAACTACATACCATTTAATTTGATTAATATAATATTTTTATGAATTTTAAATCATTTAATAAAATATTGTTTATTATAAAATATCATTAATTTCACTATTAGGAATATTCATTTAATTTCAATTTAAAGACATCAAGACAAATATGGAATTAAAATTTAAGTATTTAAAAATCCATAATATTTTATATTAATATATAAATTTTTTGTAACCAAATAATTCCTCTAATTTGTATTAATTTTAATATTTTTAAAATAATTTATTTTAATTTTAAGTTAATTGAATAAATATTGTGTCGGCATTGCATAAACATTTAAGCTAATTATTCAGTCAATAAAAATTAAACATAATTTTCTATGATAAAAAAATTAATTAATATTTAAAATAAATATTTATCAAACATAAGTTTCTTATATCCATATCAAAAAATATTAAATCTATTAAAAGTAAGAAAGTTTAATGTTTTTACTTTTTCCATTACATTAATATTATAAATGTTGAGATGAAATAAAAATGTAAAAAAGGTCATGTTATTTTAATTTTGGATTATTATGGATGAAATAGACTTATTCAATGAAATAAAATTAATTTTTAGATATATTTTTAATGCCTTGTCACATTATTTGTAACCTTAATTACATAATTTTCCCTTTATTGATGTGATAAATTTTACCATTGTTGTTATTTATAATGTATAAAAATAAAAGGGACCTATTTAAAAATTTTAATCGCATAATTAAAAATATGGAATTAATTTTTCAATATTAAATTTCTATAAGTGTATAAAATAAATTTTAATATAATTGAGCAAAACAAAATGAAAAAAATATTAAGAAAAATGTGTTTTTATGTATAAAAATTAACTCATATCCAAATCATGAATATTCATGATTAAATTGGAATTAATTAGATTATTGCAATTAAAATTTATTATATGTCACTTTGAGATCAATTCCAATATATAATTTTAATTTTAAATTACTTGATTTAAGAAAAAAATGATTTATTTGAAAAATTGGTATTTTTCTCTATTCACTAAAAAATTAATCATTTCAAAAAATCCAAAAAAATTAACCCTAAGTTAAATTTTATATGTTGATTTAAAAAATTATTTTTTTTATAAAAAAAATCTAAAAGTGGTAGAAATTAATTATAATTTTCACACACAAAATGCAATAAAAATCGTTTTTGAAGAAAATTAATTTTTAAAAAATTGAGTGCTTATTTATTATTAATTAATATATTATATAAAATATTTATACTATTTTTTATAATATTGTTAACCATATTCACACCCTCTAATCCAAAATCTATGAGATAATGATTACATTATAAAATTATATTTTATTAGTATATCAAGGGTTCTTAAAGCTTGTTGTTACATGTTAAGAAAGCTATCAAAAATAATATTCTAAATTTTTGGGGTGTTACATTATACCCCCTTAAAATTTTTCAACCTTGTAAATTAATATCATTCATAAAATGTTCAATATTTGAAAATACCTTTATTGAAAACACTTATTGAATATAGGTATCATAAAACTTATTTAAAAATTGAAAGTGGGAAACATAAAGGTTTCCTAAAATAACACATAATCAGGTTCCCAAATAAAGAGAACATTGCTACGAAGTCAAATTATAGGAATGAAGGAGAAAGATAACATCTAAGGAATAATAGAGATTAATAGAGAACATGGTTGGGAGAAATTTAATAACCAAAATACCCTAAATTTGTTAAGGGTGAAAAGAGTATCAATTCATTAAAAATGAAGGTAAAAGAATAAATTTTTTATTTCAATATCCTTTTCCTAAAGTTAAGGGGTTCATTTAATTCCAATATAGAGAACGTGATAAAATGTACCTGATTTATTTATTTTTATTTCATAATAAAAATTTCATCCTTTAGTTTTTCTTAAATGAATTTTCAATTAATATCTTATTCTAATAAATGAATATTTAAGATTAATTTTTCAAGTCTAAAGCACTAAAAGTAACTTTTAATGGATTATAAGATCTATAAAATAATGATAAGTCATTCATTTTTTCTTTAAATATCTCACAAAACCAAAATGGTTAGAACAAGTTATCAAATATGGATAAATATATTACCTTTATCTCTAATACCTCAATAATAACCCCCTAATTTCCTCTTAATTCATACTATAAATATTTAACCTTAAGACTCCTCTAAAATATGTCTGAGAAAATTCAAAACCTAAGAAATCCAAAAGATTTTATCAAATATTTTTTCCCAAACAACATAAAGTGGCTCATAATTTCACATATCAAACATTTGAATACCTTGATCATATATTCTCTTAAAACATACTAATAACCGGAATCACCATAAAACTACAATGAAAACATATATTCTTCAAAAATTAACACATTCCTAATTCATCATATAAAATCACTGACTATTGAATATATTCCATAAATCCAAAAATCTAATAAGCTTCATCAATGATAACATCAATTAATTTTTCATAAAATAAATAATAAATTCCAAGGTCATGAATACTATTTTATTTACTCTATCCATATTAATCATATCTTTATCCCAAATAAAAATTATCAACATCAGACACATATTAAGGTTTATCTTTCCCGTAATCATGTGTTATCCAAAAATATCACCTTACCACTAAATAAATTTTCTTGGTTATTGGTATCATTCAACATATAATTCTAAATCCTTAAAAAACTACTATAGAACAATCCTTAGAAGTTTCATGATTCTTATAACCAAAATATCATAATTATCAAAACCCAATATATAAGCAATTTAATCCTTTCACTTCAATGATTTCCATTACATAGGTTCTTCCTTGGTCTAGTATTTAATTCTTGGATTATGGAATTGACTTATATAATGCCCATACATAAGACATTGAACTATAAAAAGTGTCTTATAATGAAATTTATTTGCATTCATAATACTGTTCATTTTTCATCAACAATTTTTTGATCTATTTCCTTATTTCCCACACATAGAACATTTTACCATTCATCTTAGATATTCTCCAAGGTATTTCTTTCCATATTTTTTATATGAAGTAATTTGATCATTCATTCCTCCATGGTCTCCACCACTCAAGATCTTAGTGAACACTATCCTTTTACTATTTTGTGAGTCCATGAGTTTGTTAAGGTTTAAGTTTGTTAATCATATGTATTGATAACTGATTAGACATAATCATAATATCTTTCACTCCAGTTATCATCCCATTTGGTTTCTCATAATAACCACATTTTCTATCACATTCATCATTAACACAGTTCCTTTTTGTTTTTTCCATTGAGTAAAACAAAAAAGAAAATTATGAGAAACAATAATCTTATAGGGAATCATGAAATTTCATTCAAAGGGTGTCTAAATCATGATACCTTCTTTTCACTCTATGACACCTTAGATTTAACCAAGTCCATACTTGGTAATCATATATTCAAATCCTTCATGGTGGTTCATAATGAAAATGTGATTTCACCCAAGAATATCCCCTGGGAGTGTCAAACTAGGTATGTAGTAAGGGAACATTCACTATGAACTAGAATGATGGTCTAGATATATTTAATCATCTCTTTTCGAGGTCGTTACCACTAGATACATCTATTCTAAAACCACATCTGCATATAGTATCCAAAAATGGATGTATTATTAATAAAAATACATAATATTTACCTTAATAAAAATTTATAATAGTATCCTACAATTAGAAATATCCTCAAGGTTATACATAGGGTTATGTTACCTAATCTATGTTTTCCTAAATCTAGTTACCAAGGTTTCTACTAAAATTACTCTGATACTATATGTAAATACCAAAAATATATTAAACTATAGATAGTGTATACTATAATGCATTGGTAATCGATATAGGTGATCACATACCAAATGATCAAATAGTTTGGTATCCATGGTGAACTAGATACATACATGATCCCCATTTTACATTAGAAATAAATTTAAAACATAGTGAAAGTAAACATTCTGCATCCTTGAACTCATTTTAATATTACTTTTTCATATCTTAGAGAAAGGAAAACAAATAAAGGGTGATATAAAATTCTCACTAAGGGTTGCGTATAGTGGAATTTATTATGAGTAAATAAGACATAATCAATATGAAAACATAATAACTAAGAAAACAATCCATTTAATCAATAATTTTATCATGAAATGAATCTATAGATAATATCAAATGAAATAATCTCATGGATAATAATAAATAAATTATTGACTAAATAAATTAATAATATTGGTCATCATGATATTAGAAATCATTATATATTTACCATTAAATCCTTACCAACACAGTTTACTCGATGGATGGGTATGCATTAGAAACCCTGTTTAATAAGGTTGGAAAACTATTTTGTCTCATGATATCTATCAATACATCAAGGGGATATTTATAACTGGGCCCCCATGTCACTATTTGTCTAATTCATTCCTCATATATTAAATTAATATATTTAATTCATAAAAAATATTCCTTATCAACAAATTTCTATATTTAGTAAAGAATATGGAATATCAATATTTCCTCAGTCAATCAAATAACTTTCATACTAAAACACCATTTATTGAAATGGTATATGGTTTAGTAAAAAATAATATCCATGGTATAAAGAATATGGATATTTAATAGAAATTTAATTTCTAATGAAATATTATCATAAGAAATTGAATGTTTTAAGGGAAAGTTAATGATCAAAAAATTAATAAGTGGTAAAATATGACAATAGATTCATTAGAAATATCAGTTTAATAAAATAAAATATTTTGAAGAATATAAGAAAATTTAAGTGGGTTTTTTAATAATATTTTATTAAAGATTTTTATTTTTAAAATAATTTAAAAACTATAGAAGAATATATATAACTTACAATGGTTATGGTGGTGATAAAATCCATTAACGTCGTATACATTAGAAAGAAAAATTTATTTTGTATTTTTATAAAGAAAGATGAAAATTACACTTTTAAAAACATTAGAAAGATTCCTTTAAAACCTTGTAAAATTCAAGGATAACAAAAAATATTCGTAATAAATCATTTTAGAAAATAAAAAGGACTTTGTGAAACAATTTTGAAAAATATAAAAATAGAAGAAAAATATACCTGATAAAAAGAGAAATAATATCAGTTTTCTTTTAAACATTCCTTTATTTGATATGAGTTACAAAGATATGAAAATTTGGAAGAAAATATGGGAAAAACCATAAATATATTGAGGGTAATAAAGTAGAAGAGGTTCATTAAGGATGGATTATAAGATTCCTTCAATAAAAATAAAGACAATCCTAAAAATAAGATTGTTAAAATAAATCCTTACCAATTTAGTAACTTTTAAATTGAAACCCATTTAAAGTTTAAACATTAATTATAACATTAATCATTGTGAATAAATATATATTCATGTTAAATACATCAAAGGGGAAGTATATACACCACATAAAAGTAAAGAGGTGTGTAATTCCAAATATTTCTCAATGGAGAGGAAATTGAGATGAAATCCCTCACAGAGGTCATACCATTGAAGTAAGAATTAATAAATATGGTGATTATTTATAACAAATATAAATCCAAAAAAAATATAACTACCTACACCCCAGTATCCCAAATCCAGTGTTTGCTTTATTAAATTGGTATAAGATGCAATGAATCATATCCTAAAGGGAAGAATAGTTTAGTAGTCTTGGTAAACTAGCTACATAAATGATTACCATATTACATTTTAATATATAAATTACAATATAATTTTTTTAGATAACATCCTTATTATCTCTATCATATCCTTGTATATCATTCATAGTACACTTCCTAGATTCATGGGAAAAGAAACAAAATAAGGGTGAGATCAAGTGCTCAGTAAGGGTTAAGTAAAGTGGAATCTATCATGAATCAATAATCATAGTCAACACGAAAAGGTGAATAACTGAACACACATGTTATTTAAATAATTTGAATATAATTATTATATATAGAATAATCAATATTGTAATGTATATATCTGAACACGCATTCCATTTAATTAATAAATTGATAATGAAATGCATCTAGATATAATATCATTTCAAAAATATCATGGATAATAATAATTGAACTCTCACTAAAGTAAATTATTAATTATTGTATGTAATGATCTCAGGAATCATGATACATTTAATTTCAATACCCTTTACAAGATAGTTTTAAATTATGGGTAAAACCCCATCTAATTTGTCCAACTTATTAGTCTCATGAGACATGTTGATTCATAAAGGAGGTATCTATATACAGGACCCACTTGTATCTAAATTTCTAAATAATTCCTTATATATCAAATAATCTATTTAATTTATGAATCAATATGCCTTATTAAAAATATCCATATTGACTAAGGATACCAATTTATCAATATTTCCCTAGTTAATAAAATAACTTTCAAAGTAAATTCCATATGTAAAAATCATATTAGTTTAGGAAATAATCATATCCATATTACATGAATATGGATATTTAAGAGAAATTTAATTTATAATGGAAAATGATCATAAAAAGTGATTATTTCAATGGAATTTTAATGACTATAAAAATGAATCAAGAAAGTGAATGAAAATAATTTCCTTGGTAAAAATGATCACAAACCATCCATAGAAAGAATATTGATGGTATCAATACAACATATCACAAGTGGAGTATAATTAAAATAAATGATTGTTACCATTGATTAATAGAGATACCATAAAAAGATCTTTAAAAACATTTTTGAAGAAAAAAATCCTTTTAACTTTGAAAATATTTTTTGTTAAACTAAAAGTTCATAAAGTATTTTTAAAATCATTTTATTTGAAAATAACCTTTGAAGCTTATAAAATAATCTTTAAAACATTTATTGGTCATGATATTAGAAAATTTTATACATTTTATACATGTTAAAACAAATATTCTTTTCACATTTTTGGTAAAATCCAAATGGGCCATTTTTGGAAAATTATATGAAGATTCCTTTCAAAACATGGGTAAAAATGGGTAAAGGTTTTGTAAAAAATGGATAGAATAGGTAAAAATTGGGTAAAATAGGTAATAATGGGTAAAAATGGGTAAATATGGGTAAATATTTCTTTAATAAATAATTTATAGAATGTTAAAAACATTTTTAGAAGACATGGTTTTAGAAGAAGAATGATTTTTTACCGAAGAGATAAATGAAGTTGAGTTTTATTAAAAACATTTTCTCATTAATTTTAAGTACCAAAGAGTGGGAAACTATATTATTACCTGAAAAATTCATGAATATACATATGAGAATGAAATAAAAGTGGTTTATTATCCAATTATAAAATAATTTCTTTTAATAAAAATTTAAGTATAAATAATCCTAGTTAAAATAATATTGTGAAATAAACCCTTACAAAGATCATAATGTTGAAGTGAAAATTAACCAATTAATAAAATTTTTATATAAAATTTAAATATAAATAAAAATATTTAAATAAAATATAATATAGTCAAAATTAATTACACGCATAATCTTATAATATCCTAGATAATGAAGAAGTAATATAACCCAATGAAAATAAATTGAGTTATAAAATTCTTTACTACTTGGAAACTTTTAAGTCAAAACCCCTTAGATGAAATAATTCAAATTTAAAGTTAAAATACCCTGAATTATTTATTAATCATTATATTACATGTCAAAGTGTCATTATATATACCATATAAAATAAATTAGGTGCATAACATTACAATATGTCTCAATGAAGAGAAATTGAGACGAAGTCCCTTACCTCATGGTTCTTTTTGGTTGAACATGATTTAATATAATGTATAATAGTTTTAAGTATGTTATTAATTTATAAAATAACCTTATTCATATTTATAATGTCATATATGATCCTATTATAATATTTTACTACTTTTTGTTAATAATATTTCATCATTTTCCTTATTTTGGGTGTTAATTGCCATGTTTTCTCATGTGTGTTTTGTCATAAAATTTATGGTTATTAGGTATAGGATATAGGTAAATCATATGAAGAATTATATTAATGTTATAAATATAATATTTACTCTTTATATACATTTTTATAATCATTATTTAAGGTTGTACATTGAAAAACAATCGCGTCACTTCACGGAGATGGAAGGTCGTTCATATGCATGAGCGAAGATATCATTCCATTAACAAGTAAAAGGATAAGAAATTACGTTCTATATTAATATTAAATAATTAATATCAAGCCATATATATCACATGTATTCATTAAATTTATATTTATTACTTTACATGTAAATCATAATTTAAAAATGAATTGCATCGCTTCGTGATGTGGTAGTCCGCCAAACACATGATTGACGTTATTTTATTTTAAACGATATGGAAAATATGAAGGTATATATGATATTAAAATTAAATAAGTATAATAATATCATATATATAATATAAATATGCTAAATATATCATTATATACAGCTTCTAAAGATAGTGATGGAAAATTAATTACAGCAGTTCACAAGGCAGTAGTCCTCCGTACACATGATCAACGTTTTGTTTCCCATTTGTTGGAGGATGATATAGATATAGGTCATGACCCTAACATAATAATAGATAAGTATATTTAATATACTAAGTATAATATATACTCATGTTTTAATTATATTTTAATGAGGTGAAAGAAGAATCAAAATAAAAATTCTTGTTTAAGAACGTTGCCTCTTCTTCAGAAAACTTTGAGTTTGCATCCAAATCCATCATGGGTTGGATTTCTAATAAAAAAAGAGATATATTATATTTTTAGGGAAATAATTAATTTAATTTTTCAATTATATTCAAAATAAAATGGATTTTCATGTGTGAATTTTTCAAGAGAGGGGTGACCTTTTATAAGTAGGGGGAGGATACACGTGGAATTTTTAAAAAGAATCAATTAAAACAATATTTTATCATGAAAAAAGCCTCTGAAATAGGTCATTATCGACCCTTAAAGGTGATAATGTAAAAATATATCCATAAAATGGGTGTTGTAAAAGTTTTTAGATCATTTTTAACCTTTATCTTCTTAGTTTAACCCCTTATAAACCTATTTTTTACCTTAATCGTAGTAATTATTTTTTATTATTTTCACTATTCACTAAGGCCAAAAATTAACTTGACCTTATTAGATGATGTAAATTATTATGATTCCAAATATTAAATCCATTTTTTTAAATTAAATTCACATAAGTGGCAGAATCCAATTTAAAATTATACTTGTATACGTGATGAATAAATGGGTTTCTAAAGAGAAAATTCTCATAAGTATAGAAGGTTTTAACATCAAAATTAAATATGAAATTGATTATAATGAACTAAATTAGTTAAATTTTAATATAATTTAACTAATTTTACTTTAAAATCATTATAAAATATAATTTAACCATTTAAATTATTTAAATGAAAAGGCAATTTTCAATATTTTTCACTATTTGTCGAAAAATAAAACTTTTCAAAAAAATCTTAAAAATCATCATAAGATAATTTTAAAATAATTATTTCAAAAATTAAGTTTATTTTGTAAAAAAATAATAAATTTAAAAAAAAATAAATTATGTCACCAAGCATGACTAACCCATTTTTTAGAAAAATACAGTTTTTCATAAAACGTTTCTTTTTCTTTTAAATGATTCTTATTTTATTTATAATCAATAGATAACCATAATTTTCATAATTTATTAAGTACTATTAAAAACCTAAAATGTAATATCTAGTTTATAACAGTATACTATTTTATGGTTTATTTAGATTCGGGGTTGCGTGTTCTGCAAGATATCTAAGGGTTTAAATTTAATGAAATATATTTCGTGGGTATTTTAAGCTCAGTGTTGTGTGCCGCATACACTATTGAATAAAATGTTATTATTTTAGAATTTAGGGGTGTTAAAAACAATTATAAATTCAAAATACTAAAATTATATGTCATTTCACACATACTCATGACATAACGTATTCAGTGAAGTAGAAATACAGCCCGATAAATGAAAATTGAGTTAATAAACCCCTTACCGCAAGTTTTAATTGCCTCATAAGTGATTTTAACCTCCTATATAATAAATTTAGATTTATTATAATTATATAAAAGAACTATATTTATAACTATAATATTATTTATTATCCATTTATAACATGTTATCACCCATTTATTAATAATATTTTATTATTATCATTATTTCGGGTGTTAACTCCTTCATTTTTCATATATATCTTAATTTCGTAGTTTTTCCTTTCATTATTTTCATGGTTACATAATATATAGAATTTTATTCAAAATATAAATATCATATATATATATATAATATATATATAGAGAGAGAGAGAGTCATACATAAAATATAGAGATTAAAAAATGAATAACATCATTCTTAGAGACAGTAGGTCGTACGTACGCATGAATGATGTTTTAACTTTTCGATAGATGGAATTAAAGAAAGTTAAATTATAATTCAAATTTATAGGATCATTTTTATATCATATAGATATTATATATTCATTAAATATATCTTCATTACCATCCATCTAAAACATAAATGAAAAAATGAACCACATCTCTTTGTGGAGGTGGTAGTCTACACGTACGCATGAGCGACAATATCATTTTCCAATGGATTAGAAGATAAAAAAGGTATATATAATATTATAGTTATATAAGTATAATTATGTCATTAATATCATAAATATTTATTATTTTCATCTTTATAACCATCCAAGTAGAGTGGTGATGAAAAATGAATTGCACCACTATGTGGAGAAGGTAAGTCGTATGTATGAACGAGTAAAGTTTTTTATTTATATAGGATTGAAAAGAGATGGAAAATGATTTCAATATAGTAAAAATAAAATATAAGTATATGTAAGATAATTTATTTATTATTTTAGTATGGTTATAGTAGATTTAGAGAAATTATATGAAAAAATAAACTTGAAAGTGTTGGTAAAGATGGTTACCTCTTCTTTAGTGGACTTCCTTTATATCACCTATTAAGGTCCCTTTGAATGGTATTTTAATAATAATAGAACCTATAATTCATGTAAAGTGAATTTTTTAATGAAATTTTGTGGGTTTTTTATCTATTTTTCTCTAATTGGTGTAAATAAAATAAATAAGGAGTGTCCTTTTATAAGTGAGGGGAGGGGAATTCTTGGAATTTCTTAAAGTATTAAATTAATATAAATTATGTTTCATGTCCAAATGGTTAAAAATTGATTTAATAAAAATATAATATTATTATTAGTCTAAAAAATCTCATCCAATAAAATTTGGACAAGTTTTTGTTAATTTTTCACCCTTATCTTTTATTTTTAACCCATCATTAACCCTTTTGATAATTACTACAATATTAAAGTTTTATACCATTTAAGGGTTAAGAATGTTACTATAAAGATAAACATAACCCATAAATGGACAATGATTGATATTTTAAACTATATAAAATTCATGTGGATGAATATATTATTTTTATGAATTTTAAATTATTTAATAAAATATTATTTATTATAAAATATCATTAATGTCATTTTTTGAACTATTCATTTAATTTGACTTTAAATACTTCAAGAAAAATATAAAATTAGAATATAATTATTTAAAACATCCCTAATATGTTATATTAATCTATAAAAAACATTAAAATGATAATTTATCTATTTTTTATTACCATTAATATTTTTAAATTAATTTATTTTATTTTTTTTATTAATTGAATAAATACTATATCAGTGTTATGTAGGAATTTAAGCTAATTATTCAATCACAAAAAATTTAACATAAATTACCATAATAAAAATAATTAATTAATATTTAAAATAATCATTTATAACCAAACATATTTTGTTTTTATCTCTATCACAAAATATTATTTATATTAAAAGAAAGAAATTGGAATTTTTGACTTTATAATTTACTTAAATATTATAAAGATCAAAATCAAAGATAAATGGAGAGAAGGCCATATTTTATAAGTTTGTATGATTATGGATAAAATAGACCCATCCAAGGAAATAAATTCAAGTTTTTTATATAATTTTAATTCCTCATCACATTATTTTTAACCTTAATTACCCGACTTACCATTTACTAAGGTGGTAATTTTTACCATTGTTACTATTCATAATACTTAAAAAAGAGAAACATTATAAAATTTTAACCTCATGATTAAATATATGGAATAAATTTTCTAATATTAAATTTATATAATTGTAATAAATCAATTTTAATATAAATGCATAAATGCAACAAAAAATAGTTTTTTTGAAAAAATGTTTTTTTAAGCATAAAAATTAACTTCCATCCAAATCATGAATATTTATGATTAAAATGGAATTAATTATATTATTACAAGTAATATGTAACATATGTAACTATAAAATCAAATTCATAATTTAATGGTACTTTTAAATTACTTTATTTTATGAAAAAAATTAGAGTAATTGAAAAATCTGTATTTCTCACTATTCACTGAAAAATCAATCATTTCAGAAAAATATCAAAATTTCACCCTAAGTAAATTTTGATATGATAATTTAAAAAGTTATTTTATTTTTATAAAATAAAATTTCTAAAATTAATATAAATTAATTATAATTTCCACACACAAAATGCAATAAAAATAATTTTTGAATAAATGAATTTTTGATAAATTGGGTACTTATTTATTATTAATAAATACATTATATAAAACATTTATACATATTTTTTATAACTTGGTTAACCCTATTCATACCAACCAATCCAATAGCTAGGATATAACTATTACATTACATTATAATATTTTCATTGTATATCATGGTTCGTTTAAAGTTTAGTGTTGTGTGTTAAGAAAGTTATCAAGCATATGTTTATAAATTTTCAAGGTGTTAAAGATAGTCCTATATAACTAAAAAACTCTATAAAATATAGTTAGGGAAAGTTATATCCTTTAACTCAAGTCTATAAAACTTCTTTGACCATGGATACCTAACCCCTAGCCAAGTAAAACATCTACTAGCCTAGAGGTTACACTCCTCAAGATCTATCATTAGATCCTTAGCCCCATCTAACAACAACTAGTTAAAAAAGGTAATAAATAGATAAATATTAGTTCCAATTTCTAGTCCAAATATATACCAAATTTCTCCTCCTATATCTAATACCTTAGCAGAAACTGCCTTAAACATCCTGCCATAAGCCATAAAAGCAAGATTTGATCAACTCTCAAACTCGTCATTGATCATAGCCACAATGGGAATAAACCTTTAGTATCTAGGTTATAAGGTGACATCCAAAATCATAAAATCTAAAAAATAAAAAACCCTCACTCATGGTTTAAAAAACATGGGGATCCCTCAGTCCCATGGATCATATCCATCTCAAATGACGGGTCATGCCCAACGTAAGGATCCTCAACTGGAAAATCAGTACCCAAACCATCCATGATTATCACTTCTCCCATAATTCCATAAAAAAAAGATATAACACATTACCTTATATGGGGCTCCTCTATCACATCCAAACTATAGGGAAATCCTGACAAGAGGAAATTAGCTCAAGAGGATCTCAATGGCCCATAACTAATTCATGATCAACAATGCACCCATAAGGGAGTCCCAAAGAATTACAACACCCATGAGGGGTATTCTTAAGGATTCATTCATGACACCCAAATAATCACCAATTAGGAACCCTCCAAAAAGGGTAACTATAAGAGTCCCTCAAACACATCTCAATATCTACTCTATAGCATTGTGCTTTACCCACCATCTCACAGCATCAACCCATACCAAATTTTCTAATCGATCTGATCTTAAAATAATAAGATCTAAATCTAAACTTAAATAAACTTGATCAATTAGTCCCGATATCTAGGTACCATATGAGATCTCACTGGATATAGTACTTGATCCTTCCTTATAGAATCCATCTGAAATAACTTACAACAAAACCCACTTGGTGCCCACTATAAAAGTCATCCAACGATATCACAGCCCTCATTTGGGCCTATTAATTCATATCCCAACCTATAGTAGTATTAAAGATCAAAACCTAGAAGAAATAATCCTATAAAAACTCAGTCAATCCAAAAAAAATCACTCAAATGATCTCTAAATGTTGAATGAATTCCTCCATCATGATCTAAATTAAAAATCACTCAGATTGTACTACCCACATGTGAAATTATAACTCCACCTTGAGAAAACATAAAAAATAACTAAAAAGGGAATTAAATGGATTCCACCACATTTACATTACATGTAACCAAAAACATCAACCTAGGTCATGTACCTCTAGTTAAACCAATGTACACTTATCTAGGTACACAATGTGTGCTACCGCCACACAACATGTTACCCACATAAGATTCCATTCCATATGCCTATCCATGTACCTCACATGAATTATTGTCAACTATTATACATGGACACTAGTCATGTACATCTCATGGGGTGTGTTCGTGTACGCTATATGGCTATGTGCCCCAACATGGGGTGTTTGGCCGAGTTCCTAGACACACCCTAAGTCACCCCTACATGGCATGTCCCAAACATACTCATAATGTAGCCACTATCTTCTATCATTTCCCAAAAATTAAAAACACAAAGTGTGTGTTCTCTGAACTATGTATCATGTAGATGGGTTTCTTGAATGAAAATCCCCTATAAAGACCCCAAAACCCTTGATTTTCCTGAATACACTTCAGGGAGGCTCCCATAACACCCCCAAAAAAATATGGGGATTTAAAAACTAAAATAAATGATTTTATGTGGTTTTTTGACTAAAAATTAAAATAGTTACTATGTATGGGAATAAAAAATTGAAGCCTCACTCCGGGATCTATGCCACACACCTGTTGCAACCTAGTCTACCTCTGATCGATGAAGCTGGTGTAATACCTCACTCCTTATCTCTATTTCCATACTTATCCTCTCTTAGATGAGCATGACAACCACATGGGGGGATCCCTATATATGAGAATCCAAATGGGTTGAAAAAAAATGTAAAAAACATAAAATAAAAGAAAAGGTGTAAAAATGACTCGATCATAGCCCCGATACTCGTGATGGGTTCATGTATCGCCTTGGAAACCCCCCTCCCCCATTCTAGACTCAACTGAAAAGTTATAATCACAATATGATGATATATTAAAAATATATCACTGAATTAAAAATCAAAAATAATTAGTATTTAATTAATTAATTATTAAATATTCTGTGAAAATATGAACAACTCGTAATTTCACTAAACTCTAATACTAAGGTAAATTCCCTATTACGTGATCAATGGAGTGGTTGGAAAAATTGTCCAAGATCATTTTATAGGATAAATTACAATTTTTTTCCTGATATACTCATAGGAAAAAATTAAACTTCTCTTTATTTTCTAAAAACATAACGATGTAGGTCATTACATAGTAGAATCATATCCCTCATATTTTAATGAAAATTTGGATAAACTATTTTATCTAGTATAAAAATCTTTTAATACTTACCTTATCATCAAACATATTATATATTATTATGAATCATAAATCATGTGTGTTAAAACCACCATCTCATATTGTTCCTAAAAAATATTTATTAATAAATAGCATCCCTTATCATATAATATAATATGATATAACAATACACATCCTTTATTTAAATCCATTTAAGCTTTAATTATTACTTTTCATTAAATCTTTGATGTCTCAAATCTTTTCTTTATCACATGAATGAAAACTATAAGTTTTATCAATTATTTTCTTGATTTTTAACTCCTATATATTTACAACATTTTTAAAATATATATATTCTATTATATACCCATAAAAACCAAATAATTTTTTCTAAAACATTAATACTTGACATGGACTCTCCATGAAGTTTCTCAAATCCCTATCAAATATATCATAAATTTCATCCATGGAAACATATCCATTCCTTCCAAAATCTAATTCATGTTTTAATAACTATGGATAACTATTAGACCACCTAATATTTTCCTCTAGCTTAAACATTCACCATATTTTACTATCAACACAACACAAAATAATATTCATCACATGTCATTCTCACCTATCCTCAACACTTTGAAAAAAATGGGAAAATTTTTGTTGAATTTATTTATATTTTCATAAAATTTTCAGGGATATTTGTGGAATGAATTCAACTATTAGACCAAGCCTTAGAGAACAACTTTAGTCTCATCGAGTCATTTTCACACTCAATCGCATTTAGTATATGAGTGAATATTAGATTTAATCTGGTCAACTTTCATCTAATTCTTTTGAAACATTAATTGAATTCATTTGTTCTTATCATAATCATATATATTCACTAGTTAAAAAACTTCAATATTTGGTTACTCAAGAAATCATTACTCTGACACATAGAATTTTTATTCTCTCTTAAAAAAATTTCTAAATTTTTTCACTAGACTAAGAAATTAATTACATCAAGATTCTCCTATATCTTGGATTGATCTAAAAGTTATGTTTAATTATGATGATTATGATGATGAAATTTATAAACAAAATAATATTTTATGGTATGAGTGTCATGTTTTACATTCATTTAGTAACAACTTTTATTAAATGTGTTCTCACTAAAATGATAATACCTTTTTAGTTCACACCATATCCATTAGTGGTCCAAGATCTATATTTCACTAAGTAATGAGTCTAATTTAATTTTTATCTCAGGACATAGCTACTTAGCTAAACCATCGTTATAATAATATCATATACGTCTCTCATGTGGTTGTGTGGACAACCCCTTGACTAATTCATCATTTAGATAAACCCAACTATATTCCCCTGATATTTTATCTTATATGGTTTCCCAACTAAGTGTAACTCAAATAAATTACCAAATACAATGAACCTAACTCTTAGAGATTCCCCGTTACTTATTTATCTTACACAAGATAATCCAAGGACACTCATATTTAGCATGAAACTACTAAGTTGTATTGTCGAGGCCTTTAAATGTTTTTTTCTTTAAAGGTAATCTACAACTTAATATTTTTAAAGGTATCTAAATCTAACTATCTTAAATCATGTATTCCATTTACATGTATGCACTATTCTAATGATTTTATTTGAAATATAAATTATTTTTATCAAATGAATATTTTCTAACCAAATTGATGTGTAACCATTTACACAACTCATAGCTTCTGTTACTAATCTAAGTCAAAATCCAATTATTTTCATACACATCCAAATGCATATCATGAAAATGTATATAAAAATCTCTGATTTAAAATATTAAAATAATATAAAACTAATAATCCTCACAAGAGTTAGCATGGAGTGATAGATATCCAACCCATACTTTTCTAGATGAGGCATAAGCCTCAAGTCCGATGAGCAGTCCAACCCAAAGTCCCTATACCAATAATTATTTACTCAAAAGAGACCTCAATTCCATTAAAATTATAACACCTTATTTTTATAAACTATAATTAACTTATTAATTCAATCTCAAAACCTTGTACAACCCAAATTCAAGGTAGAAAAAAAACTAAAATAATTATCATACCTAGAATGTGACTCTTTCTATGTATGTATGAAAATTTTTAGAAGAAATTTAACACCTTAAACTAAATCATTCATAAATTCATGTTATAACAATTATATTCATAAATAAATAAGGGAATGAACTAAATAAATACAAAAAAATATATATTTAAACATGGAATAAGAATTTATGAACAATTCATAAATAAATAATAAAAACTATAATTTTTTTATGAATTATGGATGACCTATATTTAAATAAATATAAACACTTTATATTTATTTCTAATATGAACTCCTTCATATTGAACCTTTATATAGAATTTACTAAAATATATGATATTTCAAATATAAATATTCTATAAAATAACTATTCATCTATTATATAAACATTCAAAATATAACATATTTAATATTATTAAAACCTTTATAATATCAATTATCAAACTCCATTTGATATGGTTTAAATAAGTTTCTAAAATAAGGTTGTTTTTAATTTTTAATAATTAAAGATAAATAATTATGAATAATTAATAATTTTAAATATAAATACTTTTATATTTTTTGTCTTATTATGTAATTTATAAACACTTTAAACATATAATTCTTATATAAATGCTTTATATCCAAAATATATGTCATGTCATATAAATGAAAAATGTATTTAGTATTAACATTTAATATTATGGATATTTATTTAAAAAAAATTAATAAACATTTAATAATTCATTATAAACACTCCTGAATTAATGAATTAATAAACACTTTATAAATTAAAAAAATATCCCAAAAACACATTTTTATATAATTTATAAAAAATTTGTAAATTATATAATTTAATTCATAATTGAAATTTAGAAAAATTAAATTTTTAATGCATATCATATTTTACAATATACTTTATATCATAAGGTGCGTCTTGCTTCATTATTTGTCATATTTTATAATAGATAGTTCTCAAATAAAATATAACCTTGTGTGTATAGTATTTCATATTTTATGATATATAGTATATCATAATTATTACATGATGATATATGTTGTAAATGTGGAACATTGCTATCATTGGCTACGATACCCTATGTCTTTCACTATGATATGATTAAAACTGAAGGATTTAAATTTTGTTGTTTCATGTGATATACTATATCATAAGGTGTGACTATATCACATATTATTATATCCCATATCATATATATAGACATAGAATAAAATTTTAATCTTTTTTTATGATAGGAAATAAGACATATGATATGACATAGTTTTTTATTTATTTCAAACATGATTTCATGAATCAAGAAGCATGGTAAATCTCTAATGCCACTAAAAAAATTTAAGGATCAAATAAAACTTATTAAACATAGTGTAAGTAGTTATAAACCATAAAACTAAGATCATCATGCTATGAAAAACCAAAACCATGTATACTCTAAATAAAGGACATGTACCTTTCACCAATGATGGTTGAGACTCATTCTTAAATCACTTTAGTTGATGAATATTATAGAGGAATGGCCAATGAACACTTCCCTATAAGGTTTATCCATGGATCAACTAAATCACCCAATACTTGGGTGAGATCCTCCTCATAGCCATGATATGACAGTATCTATCAGAAGCTAATAAAGAAGAAGAAAGATAACTTTTAGAAGAATCAGTAGGAGGCTTGGGAAAGATCAAACCAACACCATATCAATATATATGATTGTTTCTATAAACCTTAGGGATTATATTTGATTATACATGAATTTACTCATACATTTATATTGTACAAGTAAATGGTATGTCAATTACAACTCCTTTAAAATCGTTCATCTATGCCAACTATCCCATGTGTTTTATCTTATGAAACATAAATGATGACTTACATGGTAAAGATTCAAATGTTAACTATTAATGTTTGTCTATCATAATCAATCATAGGTATAATATGAATCATACTATATGAATCAAAATTCTTCATGATATACCCCTGTCATTTACTATAATAGTTCGAGGAAGTATCATGATATAATATATCATGCCTTATAATATACCCATCATCAAGGAATATGATATGTATTGGATTCTAATATATCATATCATACAACATATATATTTATATCATCCAAAACAATATATCCTAAATACATCATATTAATATAGAATTTAAAGAATGTCTCTATCAGTCTCCTCTAAAACCCATCATTTTCAACTAAATATAAAAATTTTCCTCATATTTCACTTAAAAAAAGTCTAGTTAATTTAAATAGAAAAACTAAAAAATTTACATCACATAAGATATTGATCCATGAAATCATGTAATGATTTCATATGTGTGGTATAGTAGTAAGTGCATTGTTAATATGATAGATGTTAATATGAAAATGTATTATAATGTATTATATGGTAATTATGGGTTGTTAAAATATTATACATATTATATTTTTTGTTTTAGAAAAGGTAAATAATGTAATATTCCATTTTCTATGCCACCAACACCTACTAACCATATAATGAGAGACTATTGGTTGGTCTATGAATTTTCCTCTACCCTCTCCCATGATTTATTGACAAGGATGATTTGATGATGTGATGATGAGGATGGTGTGATGATGTGTTTGATGTGATAGTGAGGATGATGTGATGATTTGATTGATGTGATTTTTTAGTATTCAAGATGGTATCAAGACATTATTCATTAGAAATTTTTATGAAAATTTTCTAGGGAATGGTCAGCAGAGGCCCTGTTGATTTATTTATATATTTTTTGTGGTTTGAGTTATATTATTACTATTGGACTCACCTATTTTGATAATCCCAAATCATGTTTCATTTATGCGATAATCATGTTTCTACTATAGAATAATCATGTTTCATTAATGTGATAATCATGTTCCAGTGATACCTGTGTATCTTTAATCTCACTGTTCTATTGTTTAAGCATACAGTACAAAATTTACCGATGAAAAGGTTACTGATACAAAGGTCACCGATGCAAAGCTCACCGATGAAAAGGTTACCGATGTAAAGGTTACTGATGCAAAGGTTACTGATGCAAAGGTCACTGATGCAAAGGTCACTGATGAAAAGGTTACTGATTTAAAGGTTACCGATGAAAATGTTACCGATGCAAAGGTTATAGATGCAAGGTTACCACTGAAAGCTACCGTTGATAATGTCACCAATAAAGGTTACCGATGTAAAGTTCATTGATGCAATGTTACCTCTAAATGCTACCATTGATAGTGTCACCGATGAAGGTCACCAATGAAGGTCACCATTGTAAGACTACCATTGAAGGCCACCGATGAAGGCTACTGATGCACACTATTGATGAAGCCTACCATTGTGAAGGATATCATTACCAGTATATCGATTCATACCCTTATATACATTGCAAAATTCTTAAGAATATTCTAATGGTCATATTTGGTAAATTTAATGTGTCTGAAATTAATTAATGATGATTGTAGACATATCAAGAAACCATATCTGGGGATAGTATGAGGTACAAGGAGGATCACATTTGGTTTACTTATTCCTATTGTAGAATCTCAAATGTAAAAATAAGAAGACTGAGGAAGAAACTATAAGTACTAAGATAACAAAAAATGTGAAAAACAGTAGAGGAGTGCATAAGAAAGAACTTACTTGCTAGATCAAAGAGAACAAGGAAGAACCATCCAGCACTGACACTGTGAACCCAAGAGTCTCAAGAAGATCAATTGGGGAGAAAAATTTCAAGGATACCTTCTGTGCTTCATCAAATCTCGATCAACACAAGAAAAAGAATACTCAGTTCCTGAAATCTGTAACCTGGAGTTGTGACACTCTATTTTAAAGACAACTTCCAGAGATAGAATCAAACTAAAAAATCTCAATCCCAGGGAGTCAAGAGCTGAACTTCAAACACATAAGGCTTTCTAAACTCAATATCATAATATTAACTCTATTGTGTTCATTCATTTTACATTTCTGAGAAGTTCTTGTGTATCTATCTATTACACATACAGTCTCCTGTGCTTGAACTAGAGGATATTGAAAATCCTAACATCAAACTTCACCTAAATTTTTTTCCCATGTATAACTGTGGAAGAGACTGTGTGTGGTATGTATTGTTTATTTTTTCCACGAAGAACCGTGGTAGAGGGTGTGAACCCTGGATAGTTTGTTAAAACTATTGTAAAGCCCGATAAAGGCTATGTATCATGTTTATAATTTATATAGAATTCATGGTGTCAGTTGATCACCAAGTGGAGATTATTAAGTCCCAACTTGATACTGAACCTATTGTTTTACTCTACTGTGTATTATATTTTTTGATACTCTATTTCATCTATTTTATACTTGTTGTTAATTTCTAAAATAGAAAAAAAAAATCATTCACTTTGATAGTTAGTTTTGGTTAGTGTGTGTATGTGTTTAATTCAGTAAACTTGTTTCCAAAGTTGAATAAGTGTTTTACACTGACTCAACTGAGGACTAATCACCCTGTGAAAAACATGTTGACCAACTAAGCATTTATATCTTTACTGACTTAATTAACTGGGCTGTTTCAATAATGGGGGATCTTTATCATAAAGTTTTTAATAGAAATTTTAAGTAATAACTCATTTCCCCCTCTTGATATTCCACTCCAAACAACATTTGGTCTTCAAAGGATCTATTTTTATTGCTACTATCTGAACTATTGTGCAAGTTTTCAAATTATTTTCAACTGTGATTTTAGTTGTATCTTAAAGATATTAAAATTTATGTCATATCTAAATTTTCAGTTCTTTAAAATTCTAAATAACTATGGATAAAAGAGTTGAGGGTGCTGCTACAAACATTCCACCTTTCTTTAATGGAAATAACTATGGTCAGTGGAAATTAAAAATGAAAATGTATCTAGAGAGCATGGGTCCTGAAATCTGGGACACAATTGAAGAAAACATGTACTACCTATTACTGCTAGGGACACATGGTCTTATTTGACTAAAGATACCTATAAAAATAACTTTAAAGAAATGAATTAATTGTACTATTCTCTAGGTGATGAATAATTCAATAGCATATCTACTTGTAAAACTGGTTATGAAATTTTGGATACTGTTGTTGTTTCTCATGAGGGAACAACCAATATTAAATAAATGTGATTAAATAATTATACTATTAAATACGATAGTTTTAAAATGAATCCTGGTGAAATTATATCTAAAATGTATCTTAGGTTCAATGAAATAGTAAATACCATGAGTCTTCTTGGGAAACTAGTGGATAGCAAGGATCAGATTATGAGATTGCTTCGATGCCTACCTAACAGATGGAGAGGAAATTCTATTTCTATCCGAGAATCCTGTGACATAGGAAAGCTACCAGTGAAGCAACTAATTAGAAAACTTATGATTTATGAAGAAGATATTACGGTAAATCTAGAAGTATATGAAGAACCAAGAAAGAAATTTGTATCATTCAAGACCGCTACTTCAAAAATCAAAGACAAAGAAAAAGTTCAAACTCATGTAGACACTTCCACCAGAGAAGACTCAACTTCTGATAGTGATGATGAGATGGCTCATCTTGATAAAAGATTCAAAAATTTATAGTATAAGAATAAGTTCTTTATAAATTCAAAATGTAAAGGAAAGTATGATAGTAAAGGATAGTGGAAAAAGGATATAAAATAGAATGACAACGCAAATGAGATAATCTGCTATGAGTGTAAATAAAAAGGCCATATGAAGGCTGATTTTCCCAAGATAAAATTTAAGAAGAAATATGAAGACAATGGAAAGGTATAAAAAAGTCTATAAATCTACTTGGAGTGCTTCAGAAGATAGCTCCAGTGGATCTGACACAACTGATATTGAAAAGAACAAATATGAAAACCTGTGTTTCATGACAGGAACATCTGAGGTAACACCCAATTCCCCTATACTTAATGCTTATTATTCTGGGAATAAAATAATGATGAGAATATGAATAAGGATGAACTATTTGAATATTGTGGAATGCTTGAGGAAACCTTTAATTAACTCAAGGATAAATATAAATTATTGAAAATACAACATGATTTAAATGCTAATTATAAGTCTGATCTGGATATTGAAAAATAAAAATGTGCTAAAATATTAAAAGAAAATACTGAACTTAAATTATCAAATGAGAAATTAAAAAGGTATCTTGAGAAATTTACTATAGGTAGAGATACCTTGACTCAGTTTCTAGGGAAATAGATTGCTCTAAAATATATAACTGGTCTAAGATATCAACCAGAATAGAGAAGGATTATTAAAAATAAATTTGTTCCAAAATCTAGACAGTTCACTACTAGTTCTAATTTTGGACCATCTTTTGAAAAAAAATCTCTAAAGGACCTAAAAAATTATTCATGTCTCAAAAAATGTTTTATTATTATAGGAAACCTGTGAGATAAGTATGGGTTCCTAAAGTTTTACATGGTAACCTCTCTGGACCCAAGATAATTTGGGTACCAAAGTTATCCTATACTTAATTTTTTTGCAAGAAAATTGTATAAAGAGATAATATAAAACACTATGGTACTTGGACAGTGGATGTTCAAGACATATGACAGGAGACTATTCATGCGTCAAGAGTCTAATTAAAGTTGATGGTGGACATGTCACATTCGGTGATAATTCTAAAGGGAAGATCATCAGCTTAAGCCAAATTGGTAACCCAAATACTGTATTAATTTTAAAAATACTTTTTTTATGGGTTAAAATACAATTTACTAAGTATCTCTCAGTTATGTGATGATGGTTTTAATGTTAATTATGAAAATGATGCATTCAATGTTTTTAATTCTAAAAATGATTTAATATCCACTGATCTTAGAAAAGAAAAATTATATGTTGTTGATTTAAATTCTTTAACTAAGAAAAATGTTACTTATTTAAATGTTTTTAATAAGGAATCCTGGTTATGGCACAGAAGATTAAGACACTACAATGTTCACTCACTTAAGAAAATAACTCGTAAAGGTTTAGTTAGATACTTACCTAAACTAGAATTTCCACATAACAAAGTTTGTAATACTTGTCAAAAGGGAAAACAACACAAAGTATCTTTCAAACCAAAGAAAGAAGTTTCTACTTCTCAACTGCTTGAGTTGGTTCACATGGATTTGTTTGGACCATCTACAGTTTAAAGTTTAAATGGGAAGCACTATGTTTATGTTCTTGTAGATGATTTTTTCTAGATATACTTGGGTATACTTTCTATCTCACAAAAGTGAAGCATATTCTTACTTCATCAAATATTGCAAGTCTGTATAAAATCTTAGTGGACTTAGAATTAGAACCTTGAGAAGTGATCATGGCCATGAGATTGAAAATCGGGAATTTGAATCTTTTTACTCACAAAATGGATATAATCACAATTTATCTACTCCTAGAACACCTCAACAAAATGGAGTTTTAGAAATAATAAATAGTAAACTTCATGAAATTTCTTGAACTATTCTAAATAAATATAATCTTCCTATCTATTTTTGGGCTAAAGCTGTTAATATAGCTTGTTACATTATCAATAGAGTCTTAATTAAACCTATTCTTAAGAATACCCCTTATGAGCTCTGGAATAACAGGAAGCCTAAGGTTAATTACATTAGAGTTTTTGGTTGAAAAGTCTTTATCCTAACACTAAGGATAATCTTGACAAATTTTCTTCTAAGAGTGATGATGGAATTTTCCTAGGTTACTCAATCTCTAGTAAAGATTATAGAGTATTCAATAAGAGAACCAACTGTGTGGACGAATCAGTTTATGTCAAATTTTATGAGACCGATCCACATTGACCCAAAACCTATTCTGAATATCATGAGGAAGACATGTCAATTTTGGACCTTAATGATAAATAAAGTGAACCCTTAGTGAAAACAACTAGTTCTGGAAATTTTCTATAATCTGTGCATAGTGAATCTGAACCCATAGACTGAAGGTCCTGGGTGACGTGAAAGCTTGTGGGTGGATGTACCCACTTGGATTTTTGTCATTATAAATGATCAATCTGGTATAAATACAATGATAAATGCCAGTCTCTAGGTATTGAATCATAGAAATAGACAAAGAGGAAGAATAGTCCCGAAACCAAGAAGGAAAGATCATCACATGTTGATTATAAATAATTTAATTAATTAACAAGAAGTACTTTTTTGTTGTTATTCCTTCATTGATATTTCTAATCACATTTCGATTTGATTCGTCATTGCATCATAGAAGCCAATTGTAGATTTCCTCTAGTGGTGATCCACACATATACCACGTATCACTAGACGTCGCCAAAGGAATATCTAGGTGCTAGTGTGGAGAAGCCTTTTCTTGCATCGTCTGCCTTAGATCGACTTAATCTGATGGAGGTAGATATCTCTCGGTCTTGAGAGAGTTCTTAGTGGATGGAGTTCTTTCAGTCTTGAGATAATTCTCCAGAATTGTTGTGCACAATGATTCTTAGTAAAAGTGTTGGGGTTGTGAGGATATTTATAATCGAGTTTGAGGTTATAGAGTTATGACAATAAATATACACATAACAAGTTTTATTTATTTCATTAACTCTTATTGAAAACCCCCATGTCAAAGAATTAATTCCTTGACATGTTCCCACACTGATTATAATAAATATCATTTAATAAAACAATATTATATCCTCAAAATCCCAACTGGGAAACTAAATGACGTGTAATCATTAATACATGGCATGTACTTATTTTTCATTTCCTTTCCAAAATAAAAACTACATGGCATATAATCATTAATACACAGTGTGTACTTATTTTCCATGAAAAACTACACGGTGTGTAATCATTAATACATGGCGTATATATCTTGTTTTTCATTTCCTTCTTCCTCTATCATTAAAAAGATTTAGGATTCCTTGAATAATTATTAAACCATGTACGGGAATAATATTTATTCTACTTGAGATACTTGGATACACTTAGTGTGTGACCCTCTAGGCCTCTTTCTCATTGGCATTAGGTGGGCTTGCCTAAAGTCCAAGATTACTGTCTAGTAACGGGTCAAGTCACCCAAGGGAAAGAAGTTGACCCCACATTTATGTGTCACCTCATACGAACATTTACTATGTAATTTAATCCCTTTTTCTCAATATCTCGTCAAGGAGGTTTCATGGCAGTTTCATAAACCTATATGCTTGATCTATCATTCTTTGACTCCCAGAAATAAACTCGTTGTGACACCATGTCCATGGAATTTGTTCGAAAGTTCTATTTCAATCAAAGGGCCCGAGATATTTACTTCCATAAATATGGAAGGGACAAATCCTTCCTTGAATTATTCATTAAAAACATGTCATTAGTGACGTACCCAACGTACCCTACTTCCTGCCAACTGTCTCAATGATGGTTTTCATCAGAAAATCTAAGTGCGTGAGTCATGACATGAGTTAATAATAATCTTCCAGTCTAAGGACCATTAAACACGCTCGTATATAGAAATTTATGATGACTCCAAAACATGTGGAATTGTTACGGGTGGGTATGTTCTCATAATATCCCATCTTGAAGATTACCAAGTGTGAACTCCATGAGAGAGAGTCTCGTGTTCTTATGAGAACTCGCACATGACGGTCTATATACTATGTTTCCTATCATAGTATGTTATCCAACCATATAACTTTATTTAAGAATATTGTTATAGCATTTCAAGGTTCTAATCATAGCGGGGATCTGACATGACCTTATCAATGCAACAAATATTCTAGGACATTATTATATTATAGTCATGCAGAACAATGAACAATATATAATAATTGTACATTCATGTAATCAAAGTACAAAATAGTTGGTTATCAGGACACCAACCCTTAAAAACTCCCACTATGAATTGATCCAACTGCCTAAGACTTTTAGTCCACTAGACCTCACATGATGATTGTGTTTCTACTGAGTCAAGGATTTAGTCAAGGGGTCTTCCATGTTGTCTTCGGTGGAAATACTGCTCACTGTAACTTCACCTCTCTGAGAAAAATCCCTCAAGAGACGATACTTCCAAAGTATGTGCTTTTTCATCTGATGTGACCTTGGCTATTTTGAAAGTGTCACCACTATAGTATTATCATAATAGAGTGTGATGGGATATTTACTGCTAGGTACTACTTCCAACTCTTGGATGAAGCTTTAGTTCTATACCACTTCTTTATCTGCCTCAAAAGCTGTGATATACTCGGACTCTGCTGTAAAATCTGCGACCACACCTTGCTTTGAGCTCTTCCAGCTCACTACACCTCCATTAAAACTGAATATGTATCCAGTCTATGACTTCATGTTATCTTGATCAGTTTGGAAACTAGCATCTATATGTCCTCTGATGACTAGTTCCTCATCTCCTCCATAAACCAAGAACATATCCTTAGTACGCCTCATATACCTAAGGATAGTTTTGACTACCATCCAATGGTGGTCTCCTAGAACAGCTTGATATCTCCCTACCGCACTTAATTCATAAGCAACATCTAGCCATGTACATAGCATAGCATACATGACTGACCCAATCGCGAATGCATAAGGAATCCTTTCCATTTTCTCTCTTTCCTCATGTGTCTGAGGACACATTTTCTTGGAAATGTGAATGCCATGTGACACTGGCAATAATCCCCTCTTGGATTATTCCATACTGAATATCTTCAGTATATTTTCAATGTATGTACTTTGAATTAGGCCCAGCATTCTTTTGGATATATCATGATGGATCTTAATCCCAAGAATATATGTTTCCTTGCCCAAGTCTTTCATAGAGAATAATTTATCTAACCATGCCTTAACTGACTATAAGATAGGTACTTTGTTTCCAATTAGTAATATGTCATCAATATATACTATTATGAAAACAACTGCACTTCCACTAAACCTTTTGTAGACACAAGGCTCAAGTTCATTCTCAACAAATCCAAATTTCGTTACAGCTTCATCAAAATGAATGTTCCATGACCTTGATGCTTTCTTTAATCCATAAATGGATTTATTCACCTTTCATACCTTGTTGGTATCCTTTGGAGTCACAAACCCTTCAGGTTGTGTCATGTATACATCTTCCTGGAGGTTCCCATTAAGGAATGTTGTTTTGACATCCATTTTCCAAATTTCATATTCATGGTAAGCGGAAATGGCCAATAGGATTCTGATGGATTTCAGCATCGCAACCGGTGAAAAAGTTTCATCATATTCAATTCCCGGACACTGTCTAAAACATTTTGCAACCAGTCATGCCTTATAGGTGCCGACTTGCCCCTCCATGTCCAGTTTCTTCTTGAATACCCATTTATTACCAACTGGATTTACATCAACTAGAGAATCTACCAAAATCAAGTCTTGGTTTTGGTACATAGAATCCATTTCAGAATTCATGGATTCTTTCCACTTGGCAGCATCTGTTCCTTCAACTGCTTCCTTGTAGGTAAGAGGATCATCATTCTCAACCAATAAGGACTCACCATCCTCGGTGATAATAAAACCATATTGGTTGGGTTCTCTCACCTCTCTCATTCTCTTACACAGTTCTTGTGTCTCTGGAACAGATTTTTCTTCCATGGGGCTTTATGGAATCTATTATTATACCAACTCCTTTGTATCTTGAGCCTCGACTTCATCGAAGCCTACAACTCTCCCACTATCTCTTTTGGTTATGTTCTCCCTCTCAAGGAATATGGCATGTCTGGATACTGTTACCTTTTTATCTGAGGGGTTGTATAGGTAATATCCCCTTGTTTCCTTGGGATATCCTATAAAGATACACTTTGTGTCTCGGAGTGCAAGATTGTTACCTGAAGAGGCCTTAACAAATTCTTCTCTACCCCACACATGTAAATTTGATAACTTGGCTTTGCATCAACTCCATAATTCATATGGAATACCATTTATTGATTTAGGTGGTACTTGTTTTAGTATGTGTGCTGTTGTTTGTAATGCATATCTCCAAAAGGATAATGGAAGACTTGCATGACTCATCATTGATCTCACCATGTCCAACAGGGTGCAGTTCCTCCTTTCACTTATGCCATTCCATTGAGGCGTGTAAGGAGGAGTGAGTTGAGATAGAATCCCAAACTCCCGTAAGAAATCAATGAAGTCCTGATTAAGATATTCTCCTCCTCTATCTGAGCAGAGTTTCTTAATCTTCCTACCAAGATGGTTCTCAACTTCATTCTTGTATTCTTTGAACCGGTCAAAATAATATTACTTATACCTCATTAAGTAAATATATCCATATCTACTAAAATCATCAGTAAAAGTTATGAAGTACAAGAACCCACCCCTTGCTTCAATTGGAAATGGTCCACACACATCTGTGTGAACTAATTCTAGAATCTATTTAGCCCTTTCACATTTCCCACTAAATGGGGCTTTGGTCATTTTTCCTTATAGACACGCATGACATACACCAAGTGTTTTTAGTTTGAATAAATCTAAATACCCATCTTGATGTAATTTTGTCAAACGTTTCTCATTGACATGACCTAGCCAGTGATGCCAAAGTTGGGTGTGGTATGATTCATGTGAATTAACTTTTTCATTGATTTCCATTACTTAGTTTGTGTATTCTAACACAAAAAGGTCATTATATAAATGTTCCCTACCAAAACAAATGCTATCTTTATAAAAGTAGCAACATTCATTTCCAAACGTTAGGATGAATCCATCAATATCTAATCTAGATACTGAAATAATGTTTTTGGTTATAGAGGGTACATAATAACATCCTTTTAATACCAAGACCATCCCAGTAGGCTATGTGAGGTGGTAGTCTCTGATAGCTACAACAGCGAGTCTGGATCCATTGGCTGCTCGCAGATCCACCTCACCTTGGTCAATCTTTTTGAATCTACTTGGTTCCTATATTTGGATGCAAATCTGAGCACCACAAGCAATATCTAATACCCAATTAGTATAAATAGATAGATTGTATTAAATAACAAACGCACCTGAAGCTTCCCCTTGCTTCCTTGGATGGGTGCAATTTTTCTTCCAGTGGCCCTTCTTACCACATGAGAAACAAATAGCCTTCTGTTCTCTTGCCTCCCCTTTGATCTTCCTTTTCTTAGAAGGCCTTGAAGAATCTTTGGGCTTAAATCTCTTGGACTTACCTTTAATTTTATTCACCATAACGACATAAGTCTTTTCATGCTTCATATCATTGTCCACTTGGTGAATAAGGATAATAATATCAGATAGAGACTTCTCAATGTTTTTCATGATGAAATTTACAACAAAACTTAGAGAATCTCTGGGGGAGTGATGTGAGAATGAGATCGGTACCCAGTTCCTTGGGGAGTTTAAACCCTAGAACCTCCAAGCTCTCAATGTAGCCAATGAGCTTGACTACATGAGGCCCGACTGGGGCACCCTCTTCAAACTTTCTCTAAAATATAGCCTTGGAGATATCAAACCTTTCCTTTCTTTCTCTCTCCTAGTATAGACCATGGAGGTGCTCGAGCATGCTATAGGCATCCATGTCTTCATGAGACTTCATGAGATCACTAGACATTGATGATATAATAAAACATTGAACATCGAGTGCATCGTTCAAATGTTGATCATAGACCCGGAAATTTTGATCACTCGCCCCTTGGGCAGTAGAATCAGGAAGTGAGGACTCCAGCACGTAAAAATTTTGTTCATGGTGTATGATAACCCGAAGGCGCCTAAACCATTCTTGAAAGTTACTACCGGTGAGAATATTGTCTTTGTCCAAAATTGATCACAGAGAAAATGTGATTGACGAGCTTGTCATATTGATTATACAAATTAAAAGAGCAGATTTATTAGTACTTTCTTGATTGAATTTTATGAGAAATAATAAATTTCATTAAGTCTCCCACTATTTTATCAAGTACCAATGGCCCTCACCATTGAACTCAGAATGTCCAGTTGCTTTAACATTCTAGTGGCAAGGATCCATATTCTCCTTCACATAACCCCAATAAGGGTTGTTCAAGCTATTTGAAGGTATTTAGGTAGGCAGGTCTTTTCTAACTATGATCTTACAGTTCCTTGATCTTTTGAGTGGACTCCCTAATCCTGAAATTCTGACTTGGATTTCCTCAACACTTGCCTCCATTTTACAACAAGTCTATAAAGGGCTACTCCTCTTAATGTAAAATATTTAATTCTACCTGAAACTTTCATAAGAGCTTCCTTTATAAAATTATGTGTCCCAACAAGGGTTGGTCAAACACATAGTTTTATTGATTCTTTCCCTTAATCAAGTAACATAAGGCTTGGTCTAAATTAATATGGTATTTGAGGGATTTTATTCTTTATGAATAGTTTTTCATTATCACATGCTTGTTAGTATTAAGTGATGATTTCTTAAGTGATTAACCATGTTCTGATAATGTTTACACATAGTCTGATTTTTATTTTATTACATCTTTGTATTCTTGTTTATTTCATTAATTATGTGATCACGAAAACACATATATAATAAATAAACCATGAAATCAGACATAAATAAAATAATATGGCATGATCATGAGCTTCTATTGGTTAGCGTATCTAGCAGTTTTGATAAGCTAACCCTGACCTAGGAAAAAAATACCTTGAATCAATGGTTTATGTTTTCCAGCTCCCACCTGTCCACCTTTGTATCTTCTTAGATTGGTTTCTCCTCAACTTTGGATTTTTGAACCATCTCCACTGGCTTAGGAAATCTTCCCTTACATGGGTTTTACATTAAAGAAACCATGAGCACACAGGTCCTACATTTTATTGGAAGAAGTCTTGTAGGCCAAAAAATTTAAATTAAACAAATTTAAATGAAACCATACACACATACAAAGGGTCTTTGGACTAGCTCATGATCGTTCATAGAATGCAATGACATTTACACAAATTTAGAAATCAAATTCTTTTAATCATTCTATTATTCAAGATAATTCATGCTTGAATTCAATTAATTATGATCTTATAATTAATCAATTCTTTATCTTAAATTCTTTTATGAATTTTCTTAAGATTATTCTCATCCATATTCCTTGTATAGGTCTTTGTACTTTTGGAGGAAACCTGGGGAAATTCCATTTCTAGAAAGTGCACGGCATGTAGGATATATTACACGGCATATATTTTTTCACCCTTTATCCCAAGTACACACCGAGGGCTTTGGCGTGTTTCTCTGTACTTTGGAAATATTGGAGTACACAGCAAGTAGATTAATCTAACATGGCGTGTACTTCCTTGTTACATGGTTACCAGCCTGGTAATCCCATGTACGTGGAACACAGCTTATCCTTGTACACGGTTTCACTTAGGCCGGATCAGACTACACGGCCTGTTGATTCAATATACACACCATGTATTCTTGTTCCCATGTTCCATTCATTTCTGGTCAATACAGTGTAATAAATACTTAGGTATACTCAATTCACATGGTGTTTTTTGGCAGACTAGTACCGGTTCGTTGAAACTAAGTACACGGCATGTAGTTTTCACTACATGTTGTGTATTCTTGTGTTGTATAGACATAATGACCGGCTCCTCCAGATGAGTTCCTCATTTTTAATTTAATCAAAATTAAAATTAAAAGTTCATTTTTGTGATGTGAATCAATAAATTAAAGAGGAAGAACAGCTCTCATTCATTCAGTTTATAGAATAATTTATCTTGAATTGAATCAAATATAAATGCGTAAGTTATCAACGAAAATTAAATAACTATAATAAACGTCGTAACCTCACTATGATACCACTTGAAGGTCTTGGGCGCAGAAGAAGCTCGTGGGTGGATGTTCCCACTGGGATTTTTGTCATTATCAATAATCAATCTGGGATCAATATGACAATAAACACCAGTATCCATAGATCGAATTACAGAAATAGACAAAGAGGAAGAATATTCCTGGAACCAAGAAGGAAATATCATCATAGTTTGATTATAATTAATTTAATTAATTGACAAGAAGTAACTTTTTTTTGTTCTTCATTCTTTGATATTTCTGATCATGTTCCGATGTGATTCGTCATTGCATCACAGAATCAAAGTGTAGACTTCCTCTAGCAGAGATCCACAAGTGTACCATATATCTCTGGACATTGCCAAAAAAATCTATGGTAGCTAGCGTGGAGAAGCCATTGCTTGCGTTGTCTGCCTTAGATCGCCTTGATCCGATGGAGGTGGAACTCTCTCAGTCTTGAGAGTGTTCTTGGAGGATGGAGTTATTTCAGTCTTGAGAGAATTCTCCAGAATTGTTGTGCACAACAATTCTTAGGAAAAGTGTTGGGTTGTGAGGATATTTATAATTTGTTTTGAGATTATAGAGTTATAAAAATAAATATATGTGTTACGTGTTTTATTTATTTCATTCGCTCTTATTGAAAACCCCCATGTCAAATAATTAATTCCTTGATAGGCGACTACACTGATTATAATAAATATCATTTAATAAAACAATATTATATCCTCAAAATCCCAACTGGAAAACTACACGGTGTGTAATCATTAATACACGGCGTGTACTTGTTTTCTATAAAACTACACAGCAGGTAATCATTAATACACAGCATGTACTTATTTTTCATTTCCTTTCCAAAATGAAAACTACACGGTGTATAATCATTAATACATGGTGTGTACTTTTCTTCCATGAAAAACTACACGGTGTGTAATCATTAATACACGGTGTGTATATCTTGTTTTTAATTTCCTTCTTCCTCTATCATTAAAATGATTTGTGATTCCTTGAATAATTTTTAAACCACATACGGGAATAATCTTTATTCTACTTGAGATACTTGTATACACTTAGTGTGTGACCCTCTAGGCCTCTTTCTTATTGGAATTAGGCAGGCTTGCCTAAAGTACAAGATTACTATCTTGCAACAGGTCAAGGCACCCAAGAGAAAAAAGTTGACGCTACATTGACGTGTCACCTCATAAGAATTATTACTGTGTACTTTAATCCCTTTTTCTCAATATCTCATCAAGCAGGTTTCATGCTAGTTTCATAAACCTATATGCTTGATCTATCATTTTTTGACTTCCAGAAATAAACTCGTCTTGACACCATGGCCATGGAATTTGTTCGATAGTTCTATTTCAATCAAAGGGCCCAAAATATTTACTTCCATAAATATGGAAGGTACAAGTCCTTCCTCGACTTATCCATTAACAACATGTCATTCGTGACGCACCCAATGTACGTTACTTCCCACCAACTGTCTTCATGACGGTTTTCGTCAGCAAATCTAAGTGCGTGAGTCATGACATGAGTTAATGATAATCTTCCAATCTAAGGACCATTACACACGCTCGTAGATAGCAATGTCTGATGCCACCAAAACATGAAAAATTTCTACTGGTGGGTCTATTCTCCTAATCTCCCATCATGAATATTACCAAGTGTGAACTCCATGAGATAGATTCTCATCTTCTTACGAGTATTCCCAAATAAAGTTTTGTATATTATGTGTCCTATCATAGTATGTCATCCAACCATATAACTTTATTTAAGAATATTGTTATATCATTTCAAGGTTCTCATCATAGCGGGGATCTACCAAGACCTTCTCAATGAAACAAATATTCCAGGACATTATAATATTATAGTCATGCAGAAAAATGAACAATATATAAAAAGTGTACATTAATGTAATCAAAGTACAAAACATTTGGTTCTCAGGACACCAACCCTTACATAGACAACCATGAGGATTCTAGTTAAACTCTTTCTAGAGGTATTAGAAATCTCAATAATCATCCTTTATATGCTATAGTAGGTGATCTAAATAGAGGAACACAAACTAGAGCTTCTCTGAGAATCCAGGTTGAACATCAATCTTTTCTTTCAAATATTGAACCTAAAAATATTGATGATGCAATTAATGATGAATTTTGGGTGATATCTATTAAATAAGAATTAAATCAGTTTGAAAGAAACAAAGTTTGGGAATTTTTAGAAATACCTAAAGATACTTTGACCATTGGAACTAAATGAGTGTTTAGAAATAAAGTTGATGAATCTGGAAACGTAGTTAGAAAAAAAAGCTAGACTAGTTGTACAAGGATATAGTCAAGAATAAGTAATATACTATGAGGAAAGCTTTTCACTTGTAGCTAGACTAGAATCCATTAGGATACTACTTACCTATGCAGCTCATCTGAATTTCAAACTTTATCAAATGGAATTCAAAAGTACATTTTTGTAACACCTTGATATTTTGTGAGAAATAATTCTTTTTATGTATTATGTTATATGAAACACCAAGAGAATCTTTCACTAAACACAACACTGGCTTGGCTTGCGTTAAACGCAAGAGCAACCTTCCTCGATAGCTTGCATTGTACGCAATACCGAGTTTCACTAAATAATGATATATTATTATAATAATATAAACTAGCTGTTATGAATAGTATTAACTGAATTTTGAATTTTATAACATTATAATTCATCTTACACATTTTCTATAATGATATATGAAAACAAAATCAATTTTTCGGATAAAAGAAGTATTTTTCAAAAAATGCAGTTTTACCGCCTTTTGATGGCGCACCCATTTTAAATATAATTTTTGAAAAATTTATAAGTTCAATTTTACAAAAATAAACTTCTTATTTTGAATCAGGATATAAAAATTTACATTGGATAAATTTTTTATACTTTTCTGATAACTTTCATATTTTGATAAATAGTAAAAATACGCTAAATTTTTCTTGAAAACAACTTTTTCCATCAAGATAATTTAGATGGTTAAATCATAAAATTTAATGGTTTTAAAGTATAAATAGAATATATTTTTATAATTTAATATAATTCATGTCATTACCATTAGTTTTATATTTAATTCATAGGTAAAAACATTTCAATCTTTGACAATGTTCTAACTTTTAAAACTCGTTTTCTTAACAATGGGATTAATTTTAAATTAATTACTGAAAATTTTGTATTTTAAATTTTAAAAAATGGATTTCATATTTAGATTCATTGGGTCCAAATTATGTTAATAGGTTACTTTTATTTTTTTGATATTATGAATAGTAACTACGGTAATTTTTATTTACTACAGTTAAAGGTAAATCGGGTAATTAAGGGTAAAAATAAGATTATAAAATTACCCTAACACCTGATAAAATTCTATTGGATGACTAAAAGTCTACCCATATCACCTAAGGGTAGAAATAGATTCATTTTATGGACTTTTTACCATGAAAATAATTTAATTATTATTAAAACCAAAGAAAGTGACAACATGTCACTCTCTTAAATCTTATAAGTATAATAATTTTAAGTTAGTGATAAACTTCATTAAACTTCAAACATGAATAGTATCCAGAAATATAATAAAATTATCTACATCATGTGAATTTATTTATAATTTTTAGGGATTAAATAATTATCATTAAAGGTGATACAATAGTGATGTTGAAATTATTTTGTTGATTGAAATATCAAATAAATAGTTTTAAAAATATTAAAGTAAATATTATATGAAATATTTAATGTGATCCACTAAATTTATAGATAAATATGACTTGTTATTAATCTATTAAATCTTTTATTTCGAACATATATTCTTTGTGGATTTTATTTAAATTCAAATAAATAAATAGTGTCAAAATTGACACTATTGTTATTTTATAAAAATAACATGATATAAAATTGTTTAAAAATCACAAAAATAATTAAAAATTATAAATTAAGATTTATATGGTCTAAAATTTCATAAAGTTTCTAATTATGGATCATTCACAACACATAAGTAATTATTTATAACAATTTAAAATTTAGAATCTTATTACCACAAATAAAATTAAATAGATTAAATATGGATAAATCAAGTTCATAAGGTTTAAAATAAATTTAAAACATGTATAAATTTTATTGGTTGATGATATTACAACCCTATATCATCTAATATTATAATATAAGTCATTTTTGGAGGTTTTTAAGTGGGTTTTGATTTATTATAAATTAATATTTTTGAGGTTTCCAAAGGTGCCCCTCTCTGCCCTTATAAAAGGGCACCTCCTACCTCTCCTATTTACAAAACTTTGAGTCTTCAAGATCGTCCAACCCCTGACCATTACTCTTCTCAACTTCCATAGTAATATTCTGGAGGTTCTGGTCTTCTCAAAATACCAACTCTATTCCCTTAAGAGTAATTTTAAAGGAGGCACGTCGAGGAAGAGGTAATCTCTTCTACTGATTCTTTCAAGTTTCTTCCTTCTTCTACTTCCTCTTATTTAGTTTTTTCATTATAATGTAATAACATCAGTATCACTCATATACTGATATGTTATTATAAATATGAAACAAACCTATTTCACCTTCTATCCATCCAATGGAAAATGAAATCACCGCGCGTGCGTACGTAAAAAATACCGTCTCCACGTCGTGGTGTAATCTGTTTTCCACCACCACCTTACTTGGATGGGTATAATGGTTTAAATAATAACTATATATGATTATTATAACAAGATACTAATTATTATATATTCTATCATCCACTCCAAGACCATTCAATAATTATGGGAATGATATCATCGCTCGTGCGTACGTACGGCTTACCGTCTCCACGATGCGATGTGATTTGTTCTACATGATCTTCACTAAACCGTGATTATATAAATGAATTGAATGAATAAATATGATATATATTATAATATTACCATTCTGTAAATTATTTATCTATAAACTAAAAATAGGAATAAGAATTTATTCGACAAAACACACATAAGAACATAAAGCAATGAACACCCGAATAACAAGTAGCAATGAAATATTACTAATAAGAAGCTAAGAATATGACCATATATGATATCATAACATTTATTATGATTATATAATAATTCTATGACATTATTTAACTCATTATATAAGAGTTTTAGACACGTACAAAGCATATCGGATCTAAGATAAGGGAAAATCTCACAATCTCATTTTTATCAGAGATTGTTTATACTTCAGAATTTACTGAGGAATATTTCTCATCCACATCCATGTTTCCTCAATATGTAATATTATTTTTAACCACCAACAATTTTTTTAAATCCAATTTTACCTATTTGATAATTTTTATTAAAATATATGAAAGGAATCTTTTGTCTTTTTCAGGATGAGATACTTTTTGACTTTTCTGGCCAAGTATGAGAAGAATGTTTTTTAACTATTACGGCATGAATGGATTGTTATGATTTCATATAACATTATTTCCATGAAGCTTTATTTACAAGTTTTAAAGTTTATTTTTAATTAACTTATTTTATTTTAAAATTGTATGACATGTTAATAAAGGAAAATTGTTTTTGAAGTATAAAGGATATTTCCTCAAGAATGGAGTTCGAGTGTTTTATCAAAATTATTTTAAATCAAAGATAATATAGGGTTATATTTATATCCCTATTTTTACATTTATTTGATTATGTTATGATGGAATTATTTTTATGAAGTCTTTTTATCTTACATGGATTATGTTATGATGGCATGAAGTTTAAGAATCCCATTTTTATTACATGGGTTATGCTATGATATATGCTTTAAGATTTTGTAGCACACATAAGAATGGTTTAATTATGAGATGGGTGGGACCTATATCTCCCTCCAATTAATTGGGTAAATATTTATATCTCATTAGATAGACATGGCTGGAATGGCAAGTTAATCTGGTTCAGTGATACAGGACTAGAATGAGGAGTGAACTCAGTTCAGAAATGGACTTTGTCCACTATGATAGTCTTAGAAATGAGTCTTGACTAATATGAAATTATTTTATATGATTATTTATGTATGCTACAAAGTTTCATGTTTTATGATATGATTATTGGGATTACATTTCACTACTATGATTTATCCCATGTCATGATATTATGATCTCTTTTGCAGGTTAAGATTTTCAAAATGTTATGTTCTTATGAATATGATATGATTGATATTTCCTTTTGTTACCCTTAAAAAGAATTTGAGCTAACCCTTTTTTATGTTTTCTTTTCCCTAGTTCAGGAAGAAGTGTATTAAGTATGATATGCCAAAAGGTACTCTAGATATGATGAAATAAGTGGGAGACAATGTAGATGATTTATGAATTAGTTTTTTATGTTTACTAGTTTTTAAAGACACTATACCTATACGGACCTATCATGGTTTTGCTATATGTTGTAATAAGTGTGCTTCAATTCTGAAGTAGTAAAAATGCATGTTAAGTATGGGTCGTTATAGTTGGTATCATAGGGAGGGTATAGTCAACCTTTGGAAACTAGGATGTGAAAGTCTTAGTAAGAACCCTAAGGATATGTCTAATCATAGAACACAATATTAGTGTTTAGGAAATGTCCATGAATAACCTATGGTAAGACCTAAGGTGTGAAATTTTATTCTTGATTATGTGGTTTTACTATTATGATTAGTTTTTTTCACACTATGCTTATTGGTTTTAGTCAATGGATGGAACCCGAAGGAACTGTGTTAATACTGAATGCGATGGGCAATGCAATGATTGTCCCCCTGAGTAACCAAACGTTATGGGATCCGGAATGCAAAATATTGTAGCCATGGTCACACAACTTTCTCAAGATATGAATCATGGAGGACTTCCAAACGAGCAAATGAAGGAGCAACATTCTATTGAATCCTTCATGAGGCAGCGTCCACCTTCATTCAGCGGGTCTTCTAATCCATTAGTGGCTAAACAGTGGATTAGTACCACTAAAAAGATATTTTCAGGTCTAAAATGTTTTGAACATGATAAAGTCATCTTAGTAGTATATCGTTTGGAAGGTGAAGTTGATCAATGGTGTAATCTTATCAAGAATATGAGGTAAAGAGATGAAATTGAGTCCATGGAATGGGAAGAGTTCAAGAACTTATTTTTCAATAAGTACTTCCCTCATATTCTTCGAACAAATATGGATAATGAGTTTCTTGAACTAAAGCAAAAGGATGATGAAACTGTCTGTACCTATGAAGAAAATTTTACAAGATTTGCAAGGTATGCTTCCGAAATTATTATCCAACCGGAGAGTAAGATCGATCGATTATTTAGTGGCTTAAAACCAAGTTCGAAGGGCGTTATCCATAAGGGACTTCAATAGCTATGAGGAAATTGTTCTATGTGCTCTCAAGGTTGAGTTGGAGATTGGAGTAAGCCATCAGTCATATGGGTTTGATAAGAAGAGGAAAATGGAATTCAAAGGGAAATATAAAGACCACACTAAAAATAATATGAGTTTTCCCTTATGATCAAAGTGTGGAAAGAAACATGGAGGGAATTATCTTAAAGGGAAAATAAAATGTTTCAAATGTGTAAAAGAAGGTCATCGTGGATTTGAATGCCACAATGATGGGAAAAATATGTCTAGTGATGCGAGCAAAGAAAAGGCTACATAGAATGAACCTCCTACACTTCAATGTTAAAAGTGCAAGGAAATGGGTAATTATGCTAATCAATGTCCTAATCCAAGGGTTGTTGATAATGATCGACATCAACAAACTCTTAAGTCCAAAGACAAAGGAAAGTCACATGCAATTTCTATCGGCGATGTGGAGTACGATAACGAAGTGGTGAAAGGTACACTTACCATCCACTCTAAAGTAGCAAGTGTTTTATTTCATTTTGGATCCACCCACTCATTTATTTCTGAAGAATTTTCTAAGTTTATCACTGTATTACCTCAACAATTAAATTTTTAGTAAGCTGTGACAACTCCTAATGGCACAACGGTTGCATCAAAAGTTTACAATTTTTCTCCGATTGACATTTGTGGGAAAGTGCTTCCTGAAAATCTTGTGATCCTTCCTATAGTGGAATTTGATGTGATTCATGGTATGGATTTTCTTTCCTTATATGGAGCTCATATCGATTGCCAAATAAGGGAAGTCACATTTCATATTCCAGATCAATCTATCAATGCAAGGATGAACATAACCTTCCAGTGGGCATTTATTCCATCTTATGGGTCTTGATTCCACTAAATGAAGGTTATTTATCTCAAATAGTTGGCGAGAAACTCATGATTAAGAGTATTCCCACTGTACGGGAGTTTAATGATGTCTTTCCAAAGGAATTTCAAGGTCTTCCACCAAATTGTGAAGTTGAGTTTTTAATAGAACCCGTACCAGGTGTTATCCCCATTTTAAAGACACCTTATAGAATGGCCCCAATTGAGTTGCAGGAATTGAAGAAGAAACTCCAAGAGAATATTGATAAAGGATTTATACGCCCTAGTGCATCACCTTGGGGAGTACCTATTCTGTTTGTTAAGAAGAAATATGGATCAATGAGACTTTGCATTGATTATCGAGAACTTAACAAGATCACTATCAAGAATAAATATCCTCTCCTGCTCATTGATGGCTTATTTGACCAACTACGTGGAGCTCAATACTTTTCCAATATTGATCTTCATTCAGGGTATCATCAATTAAGGTTCAAAAAGTATGACATAACAAAGATGTCTTTCCGTACAAGGTATGGACATTATGAATTTATAGTGATTCCATTTGGTCTTACTAATGCCCCCGCTATCTTCATGGATCTAATGATTAGAGTCTTTAGAGACTATCTTGATCAGTTTGTGGTTATCTTTATAGACTATATTCATGTCTATTCAAAGAGAAAGGAATAACATGAAGATCACTTGAGAATTGTATTAAATTCCCTACGAAAGGAGAATCTTTAAGCCAAATTTACCAAGTGTGAATTTTGGCTTTAAAAAGTTTCATTTTTGGGTCACATAATCTCAAAATAGGGGATATCTGTGGATCCAGCAAAAACAGAGGTTATTGAAAGATGTTCAAGACCAACAACAGTAACTGAGATCCAAATTTTTCTTGGTTTATCTGGGTACTATTGACGTTTTGTGAAAGATTTTTTAAGATTATCTAACCCACTCACCAAATTGACTTGGAAAAGAGTTAAGTTTGTTTGGATGGAGGAATGTGAAGATAATTTCAAAGAGCTAAAAAGAAGTTTAGCCAGTGCACTTGTGCTCACACTACCCTATAGTGGAGAAAGGTTGGTGATCTACAGTGATGCATCCAAGAAGGGGGTGGGGTGTGTTCTCATGAAAAATGATATGGTGATAGCTTATGCCTCATGACAGTTGAAAATCCATGATCAAAATTACCCAACACATGATTTGGAGTTAGCTACGGTAATCTTTTCATTAAAGATTTGGAGCCATTATCTTTATGGTGAAAGGTGTGATATTTATACTGATCATAAAAGTTTAAAGTATATTTTCACACAAAAGGAGATGAATATGCGCCAAAGAAGATGGTTGGAGCTGATTAAGGATTACGACTGCTCAATTCATTACCACCCTGGGAAAGAAAACAAGGTGGCAGACACATTAAGTCGACAAGACCATGCTAGCTTATCCATGATGAGGATCACAAAAGATCTAATATTTTTGGATTTACAAAGGATGAATCGTGGAATTATAATGGAAGGGAAAAAATCTTATCTTTCTCAAATGAATGTTCAACCATCTATACATGTGAAGATTAAAGAGGCATAGAATGAAGATGTAGAGTTACAAAAGAAGGTGAGAAATATTCCTGAATTTCACATTGATTGTGATGAAATAATAAGGTTCTGAAATTGGGTTTATGTTCCTCCCATACCAGAATTAAAGAAGGAAATATTGGATAAAGCTCATATTTCTTCATTATCTATTCACCCTGTAAGCACGAAGATGTATAGGGACCTGAAAGAGTACTTCTGGTGGGATGGCATAAAAAGATATGTTGTTGAATATGTCTCTCGATGCTTGGTTTGTCAGCAAGTTAAAGCTGAGAGACAGAAGTATAAGGGGATGTTACAACCATTACCCATACCAGAATGGAAATGGGAAAACATCACTATGGACTTTGTAATTGGACTTCCTAAAACATCCAAAGGCAATAATGTTATCTGGGTTATAGTTTATCATCTTATAAAGTCATCACACTTCATTGCTATTAGAGAAGATTTCTCTCTTGATCAGTTTTCTAGGATATATGTAAAATAAGTGGTAAGATTGCATGGAGTACCACTTTCCATTATATCCGATCGGGATCTGAGGTTTACCTTGAATTTTTGGCAAAGTCTTCAGTATACTCTAGATACATAGTTGAGTTTCACCACTTCTTATCATCCTCAGACAGACGGTTAGTATAAGAGGACAATTCAAACTTTGGAAGACATGTTGAGAGCTTGCTCTATGGATTTCAAAGGTGGTTGGGATCAACAACAACCTTTGATGGATTTTTCTTATAATAATATCTTTCACTCCAGTATTCATATGGATTCTTATGAAGCTCTCTATGGAAATAAATGTCGAACTCCAACTTGTTGGGATGAAGTTGGGGAAAGAAAGCTATTAGGACCTGATCTTGTTAATGATATGGTAGAAAAGGTCTGATCTATTCAACAACACATAAGAGTATCTTAGAGTCGAAAAAAAAATTATGCTGACAAACTGAAGAAAAGACCTATAGTTTGAAGTGGGTGATAAAGTGTTCTTACGAATATCTCCTTGGAAGAGAGTAATGAGATTTGGAAAGAAGGGAAAGCTGAGCCCTATGTATATTGGTCCTTTTGAAATACTGGATCGTGTTGGGAAGGTAGCTTACCGATTGGTGCTACCACAGAATCTCTCTCAATTTCATGATGTGTTCCATATATCTCTCCTAAGAAAGTACATACCCGATCCTTCACATGTACTAAGCTCAGAAGTTATACCGCTAGAGAAAGATATTTCTTATGAAGAATAGACGATAGAGATTATGGATTGAAGCGAAAAAGTTCTATGAAACAAGTCCACTCTCTTGGTTAAAGTTTCATAGAGGAACCACCAATTAGAAGAAGCTACATGGGAACTTGAGGATATGATGAGGGAGAGGTATCCTCATCTGTTTGTTACGAAGTGATGAATTTTGAGGGCGAAATTCTTTTTAAAGGGGGTAGAATGTAACACCCTGATATTTTATGAGAAATAATTTTTTTTTATGTCTTATGTTATATGAAACACCAAGAGAATCTTTCACTACACACAACACTGGCTTGGCTTGCGTTACACACAAGAGCAAACTTCCCTGATAGCTTGCGTTGTACGCAATACCGAGTTTCACTAAAAAATGATATATTATTATAATATTATGAACTAGCCGTTATGAACAGTATTAACTTAATTTTTTATTTTATAACATTATAATTTATCTTACACATTTTCTGGAATGAGATACGAAAACAAAATCAATTTTTCGGATAAAAGAAGTATTTTTCAAAAAATTCAGTTTTACCACCTTTTGATGGCGCACCCATTTTAAATATAATTTTTGACAAGTTTATAAGTTTAATTTTACAAAATAAACTTATTATTCTTAATCAGGATATAAAATTTTACATTGGATAACTTTTTGATACTTTTCTGATAACTTTCATATTTTGATGAATAGTAAAAATACGCTAAATTTTTCTTAAAAACAACTTTTTTCATCAAGATAATTTAAATGGTTAAATGATAAAATTTAATTATTTTAAAGTATAAATAGAATATATTTTTACCATTTAATATAATTCATGTCATTACCATTAATTTTATATTTAATTCATAGGTAAGAACATTTCAATCTTTGACAATGTTTTAACTTTTAAAACCCGTTTTCTTAACAACGGGACTAATTTCAAATTAATTACTAAAACTTATATGTTTTGAATTTTGAAAAATGGATTCAATATTTGGATTCAGTGGGTCCAAATTATGTTAATAGGTTACTTTTTTTTGACATTATTAATAGTAACTACGGTAATTTTATTTACTACAGTTAAAGGTAAATCAGGTAATTAAGGGTACAAATAAGACTATAAAATTACCCAAACACCTAAAAAAATTCTATTGGATGACTAAAAGTAGACCGATATCACCTATGAGTCAGAATATATTCATTTTATGGACTTTGTCCCTGAAAATAATTTAATTATTATTAAAACCAAAGAAAGTGACAACATGTCACTCTCTTAAATATTATAAGTATAATAATTTTAATTTAGTGATAAACTTCATTAAACTTAGAAAATTAATAGTATTAAGAAACATAATATAATTATCTACATCATGTAAATTTATTTAGAATTTTTAGGGATTAAATAATTATCATTAAAGGTGACACAATAGTGATGTTGAATTATTTTATTGATTGAAATATCAAAAAAATGGTTTTAAAAATATTAAAATAAATATTATATGAACTATTTAATGTGCTCCACTAATTTTATAGATACATATGACATGTTATGAATCTATTAAATCATTTATTTTGAACATATCTTCTTTTTTGATTTTATTTAAATTTAAATAAATGAATAGTGTCAAAATTGACACTATTGTTATTTTATAAAAATAACATAATATAAAATTGTTTAAAAATCACAAAAATATTTTAAAATTATAAATTAAAATTTATATGTTATAAAATTTTATAAATTATCCAATTATGTATAATTGAAAACACATAAGTAATTATTTGTAACAATTTAGAATTTAGAATCTTATTACCACAAATAAAATTAAATAGATTAAATAAGGATAAATCAAGTTGATAAGGTTTAAAATAAATTTCAAACATGTCTAAATTTTATTTTTTGATGTGATTAAAACCCTATATCATATAATATTATAATATGAGTCATTTTTTGAGGTTTTTAAGTGTGTTTTGATTTATTATAAATTAATATTTTTGAGGTTTTCAAAGGTGCCCTTCTCCTCCCTTATAAAAGGGAACCTCCTCCCTCTCCTCTTTACACAACATTGAGCCTTCATTATTAGACAACCCCTATCCATTACTATTATAAACTTCCCTAGTAATATTCTGTAGGTTCTGGTATTCTCAAAATACCAACTATATTCCCTTAAGAGTAAGTTTAAAGGAGGCACGTCGAGGAAGAGGTAATCTCTTCTACCGATTCTTTCAAGTTTTTTCCTTCTTCTACATCCTATTATTTAGTTGTTTCAATATAAAGTAATAAAATCAGTATCACTCATATACTAATATGTTATTATAAATTTTAAACAACCCTATTTCACCTTCTATCCATCCTACAGAAAATGAAATCACTGTGCGTGCATACGTACGGAATATCGTCTCTACGTCGTGGTGTAATCTGTTTTCCACCACCGCCTTACTTGGATAGGTATAATGGTGTAAAGAATAACTATATATGATTATTATAACATTATAGTAATTCTGATATATTCTATCATTAACTCCAAGACCATTCAATAATTATGGGAACGATATCGTCGCTCGTGTGTACGTACGGCTTACCGTCTCCATGATGTGATGTGATTCGTTCTACATGATCTTTACTAAACCATGATTATATAAACGAATTGAATGAATAAATATGATATATATTATACTATTATCATTCTTTAAATTATGTATCTATAAACTAAAAAGAGGAATAATAATTTATTCACCAAACACACATAAGAACATAAAGAAATGAACACCTGAATAACAAGTAGCAAGGAAATATTACTAATAAGAAGATGAGAATATGACCATATATGATATCATAACAATGAGTATGATTATTTAATAAGTCAATGACATTATTTAAATCATTATACAAGAGTTTTGGACTTGTACAAAGCATATCGAACCTAAGGTATGGGAAAATCTCACAACCTCATTTTTATCCGAGATTGTTTATACTTCAGAATTTATTGGGGCATATTTATCATCCAAATCCATGTTTCCTCAGTATGTAATATTATTTCTAAACTCCTACAATTTTTTTAAATCAAATTTTACCTATTGGTTAATTTTTAGTAAAATATATGAAATGAATCTTTTGTCATTTTTAGGATGAGATGCTTTTTGACTTTTCAGGCCAAGTATGAGAAGAATGTTTTTTTAACTATTACGGCGAATGGATTTTTATGATTTCATTGAACATTATTTCCATGAAGATTACTTTACAAGTTTTCAAGTTTATTTTTAATTAACTTATTTTAGTTTAAAATTTTATGACATGTTTAGAAAGGAAAAATGTTTTTGAAGTAGAAAGGATATTTTCCTCAAGAATGGAGTTCAAGTGTTTTATCAAAAGTATTTTACATCTGAGATAATATAGGGTTCTGTTTCTATCCATATTTTTACATTGAGTTGATTATTTTATGATGTAATTATTTTTATGAAGTCATTTTATCTTACATGGATTATGTTATGATGGCATGAAGTTTAAGAATCTCATTTTTATTACATGGGTTATGCTATGATATATGCTTTATGATTTTGTGGCACACATAAGAGTGATTTCATTATGAGATGGTTGGGACCTATATCTCCCTCCAATTAATTTGGTAAAGATTTATATTTCATGAGATAGACATTGCTGGAATGGAATGTTAATCTGGTTCAGTGATACAGGACTGGAACGAGGAGTGAACTCGGTTCAGAAATGGACATTTTTCACTATGATAGTCTTGGAAATGAGTCTTTACTAATATGAAAGGATTTTCTATGATTATGTGTGTATGACACAAAGTTTCATGTTTTATGATATGATTATTGGGATTACATTTCACTACTATGATTTATCCCATGTCATGATATTATGATCTCTTTTATAGGTTAATATTTTCAAAATGTTATGTTCTTATGAATATGATATGAGTGATATTTCCTTTTTTTACCCTTAATGAGCATTTGAGCTCACCCTTTTTTATGTTTTCTTTTCCCCAGGTCAGGAAGAAGGGTATTAAGTAGGATATGCCAAAATGGACTCTTGATATGATGAAATAAGAAGGAGACAATGTAGATGATTTATGAACCAGTTGTTTATGTTTCCTAGTTTCTAAAGACACTATACCTATACAGTCCTATCATGGTTTTGTTATATGTTGTAATAAGTGTGATTCATTTCTGAAGTAATAACAATGTATGTTAAGTATGGGTAGTTATAGTTTCTAAATAATTATATAGTTGAGGATGTATTTTTTGAACAACCCCCTAGTTTTACAAATCCCCATTTTTTAAATCATGTTTTTAAAATTTCTAAAGCTTTATACGGTCTAAAACAAGCTCCAAGAGCTTGGTATGATAGACTTAGTTCCTTTCTTATTTCATAAGGTTTTACTAAAGGAATATTGAATCATACTCTCTTTATTAAAAGGATTTCCAAATATGTTTTAATAGTTAAAATTTATATATATGACATTATTTTTGTATTCTCTAAAAAAATTTATGTACTGATTTTTCAAAAATGATACAAGATGAATTTGAAATGAGTTTAATGGGGGAACTTAAATTTTTCCTTGGATTTCAAATTTTTCAAAATAAAAATGGTATTATTTGAAATAAAAGTAAATATACTAAATATATTTTGAAACATTTTGGTTTGGACAGTAATAAAGGTAGTGATACACCTATGAGTACCACCTATAAATTGGATGCTGATGAAACTGGTAAATCAATGGATCAAACCAATTACAGAGGTATGATTGGGAGTCTACTCTATCTTACTGCTAGCAGACCTAATATTATGTTCATTGTATTCATGTGTGCTCGTTTTCAATCCAATCCCAAAGAGTCTCATTTAACTGCTGTTAAAATTATTTTTAAATATCTCAAGTATACTGCAAACTTAGGACTATTTTATCCAAGAGGATAATCATTTGAATTAATAATTTATTCAGATGTTGACTTTGCTGGTTGCAAGTTAGATAGAAAGAGAACCTCTGGAACATGTCACATTTTGGTAAATTCACTAGTATCATGGTGTAGTAAGAAACAGAATTTTGTTTCATTATCTACTAGTGAATCTGAATATATAGTTGCTGGTAGTTATTGTACTCAAATTTTGTGGATGAAACACACTTTACTAGACTATGGATATCAATTTAAACATGTCTCTATAAATTTTTATAATAAAATTTCTATTAACATCTCTAAAAATCCAGTATATCATGCTAGGACAAAGCACATTGATGTGAGACATAACTTATTAAGAGATCATTATCAAAGAGGTGATATCACTCTTGAATTCATTGGCACTGAACATCAATTGGATGATATATTCACAAATCCTTTGAATTATGAGAGGTTAAATTATATCAAACATGAGTTAGGTATGATAAATTGTTAAGGTTAAACCTCACCGTTGGACATCACCATTAGGAACCTCACCATTGGACCTCACTGTTAGAAACATCATTAGTGGACCTCATTGTTAGAACCTCATTGATATACCTCACCATTATAACCTCACTGATATACCTCACCATTAGAACCTCAACAATATACCTCACCGTTAGAACCTCACCGATAGACCTTGCTGTTAGAACCTCATCGATAGACATCACTATTAGAACCTCAATGATAGACCTCACCGTTAGAACCTCAATGATAGACCTCACTGTTGGAACCTCACCGATAAACCTCACTGTTGTTACCTTACTGATATTTGATGTTTTCGGGACTTAGTGTCTTCTCTTCCAGAATCTGAAACGTAATCGGTATTACTTATTTCTTTTACTTTATTTGTTTTTGATCCCTAAATGATAAAAATAAAGAACACACCACATTTCGATCCACCTCTACTCTCTCCCAAACCTTTTACTCCCAAACCTAAGAACCTCAACTTCTACAAAAACCCTCGAACCACTTCAGATTGAAATGGAAAGGTTGAAGCGATTGTTGGTCAGTGATAAAGTAGATGTGCCAAATCCTGAGATACCTCAAGCTGAGTCGAGTAGTGGAATCCAAGCAGTGGAAAAGCTAATCAGCCCTCATTTTTCGAAGAGTTAAATCATGGTATAGAAGGAAATAATCTCGGAATTGCTGATATCAAGTAGGTCTTTAGTGCTGAAGGCACTTGAAGCTCAAGGTTGGGTCGAATTCTTTGCAAATAACAATGGACCCTATTATCTGAAGCTAGTGAAGTAGTTTTATAAATCTCTGAAGTTCGATCAAACTGTGGTTGAGAACAAAATGTCTTCAATGTTAAATGCAGTAAGTGTGATTTTTTCCTCTATTAAATGGGATGAGTCTTTGAGAGTACCACATGAAAGTATTTTTTATTACTACTCAAGAGAGGTGCCTCCCACTACTGAGTTCTTCTATTATGAAGAATCTCTAGATGAACTGAATGGGAATGGTATCTCTATAAAATTAATTGCCGCTAAAATGGATGGAGAAGATAGGTTGATATTTAAATTTTTTCAGCATGTGTTGAGTCCCAGGAGAGGGGACTTTGCTACCATGAAATATTAGGATGTATTTCTTTTGTGTCTGTTGAAGCATGGACAGAAGATAAACTTGTGTAGGATGATAATGATTCAATTAGAAGATATGGAAAATCCTATTTCCAAGTCCAATGCATTGTTTCATGCCAAATTTATATCCTTGATGTTGAAAGTAAAAGGATTTGGTAGAAATAAAGAAGAAATAGTTGTTGTGAGAGACAATTTCTTCATCACCAAGATAATTTAAAATTTTATGATGATCAGCTGGAACCCTTAGATGAAAAGATGTGTAAATGATGAGGATAAGATTTATGAGTAATTAAACCTAGTTACTCATCCTATTAGGCTTAAGGATAAGAGATATCCTGGTCTAAAGCCTAATGAAGTGGATCATGCATACTCATATGAATAAGAAGAGGCTGATGTTATGCATGTCAGAGAGTACTCTCCTATAGATGACAGGAGTGATCCTAACCTTCCTCAGACCAATATTATATCTTTTGGTGAACCTAGCCCACCAAAAAGGCTGCCTAGAAGGGAGACTGTTCTATGTAACAGTGATGATGAAGAAAAAAGTGAAGAAGAATAAGATCAAAATGTCTTAAGAGACATTAGAGAGACCTCAGAGGAGGAAGATGAGTCTGAATCTAGTCATGATGACTTTAAGACAGCTACTGGTGAAAGTGAACAGGAATATTGAAGTCTCATTCCTCTTATAGGACATACAGAAATGGTAGAAAGTGTGAATGAAGAGGTTTCTGATTCTATTGAAGCTGAAATTGCAATGGTAGTAGTTGAATATTCTGTAGAGAAAGTGGCAGTAGACTCTCTTGTTGATGCAGTTGCTCAAGGAGGTACAACAGAGATGAATGTAGTTGTTCAGGAAAATGATCTATGTGATGGGGATGAACCTGTTGCTACAGGTTCATTTTTTATTGCTCATAGAATAGATAACTAGTCATAAGACCCTGGATTTGTGGTTTTAGGCTTATATTTTGGAGATTCTGATGATGACCATCCTATCAGAAGTCCTATAATTCCTTCTATTACAGAGACTACTATTGTGCAGCCAATATTACTTTTACCTCAAGACTATGTGAATAAGGATGATTTTGAATCTTTGAAGTCATATTTGAAAATTAATTTTGATTATAAATATGTTGAGATAGAGAGAACTATGGCCCTAAACCAAGAAGTGGTGGCAACTTCCTTAGAGAGATTTATTTCTATCTCTCACTCAAATCTACTACATGAAGTGAAGGAATGCTAGAATAAGGTCAGAACCTTGGTAGAATTTATGGAATCTGTGAAGAAGTCAATTTCTAGATTATATTCTTATATGGCTTCAAGGGTGTAAGTGAACATAGATCTTAGATATGTTAAGAGTGTGGTTCAGCAGATGGTCACTATGTTTGAGGAATTTATGAAGTCTATGGAGACACATGTGAGTGGCCAAGATGATGATGTGAAAAGGCTGATCAGTGTGCTGACAAAATCTTTTAAGGAGATAGTGTCTTTCAACTTGGCACCACTGAGTGCATCTGATTCATCTTCATCCTCTCTTCTGGTTGATCTAGAAGCCTTTAGGTCAGTTTTTTGAGAATAAGTGTATAAGTTCTCTGGTTCTAGTACCTCAGACCCTCAGTCTATGTCTCAAGTTATTTCTACTACCAGATAAATTCATAACCTTGTGGGAAATTATTTAAGGGAAGCTGATCAGAATCAGAAGTCCATTAAAGAGAAAGTTGATTTATATTAAAAAATGGTATACACTAATCATCATATGGATGGTCACTTTAAGCTACTATTTGATAACTTGAGGACCCCACCTATCACTCAAGCATTTAGGGATCAAGTTAGCAGACTTAGAGAGATTACTCCTGCCTTAGAGAGATTCATGGAGAATAAGGATGACTTTATCTCATCCATGTAAAGAGTAGGAAGCATTATTATAGATTTCAAAAATATTCTTTTGTCTTTCCTCCATGTGGAATGCACTCTCATCATTGTTCCTCTAGCCTTTCCTTCTTCCTCAGCTACTTCAGGATCTACCAGTATTGCACCAATGATGACTCCTGCGTAGCCCATCAGAAGCTTGACCCCTATGATTCCTTAGAGACCTACTCACTATAGGTCTAATGATGCCTCTATAGTAGATCCTCCAACCCTGCTAACTACCATACCAAGTTCTATCCCTCCATCTTCAAACCCTGACTCCTCAGATTCAAAAGCCAAAGCTCCTTTAGACATTTCTAATGTGGATTGATTATGGGATGTCTTAGTTGATATGGATCTTTTGTACACTTCTTGTATCTCATATTATTGCTTCATTAAGAATAAAATCCTCTTTTATCACTTTTTATCTTACATTATTTTTATTAATCACAAAGGGGAGAAGTTTTAAGTTGCCTGAATCTTTGCATGTTTATGCTATCTATTTTGGGGAGAAGTTTTAAGTTCCAAAAAGTTACCCAAAGGGGAGAAGTTTTTAAGTTGACTGTAATCCTTGTATATATACACTATTTTTATTTTACACTATAAACATGGATCATTTTTAATTATACACATCTCTAAAGATATTAGAAAATGTGTTTAACCCTGATTGAGAAAATACTGACATAATTTGTGATTATCAAAAGGGGGTAGATTTTTGGACTCACCTGTTTTGATAATCCCAAATCATGTTTCATTTATTTGATAATCATGTTTCTACTATAGAATAATCATGTTTCATTAATGTGATAATCAGGTTCCAGTGATACATGTGCATCTTTAATCTCATGGTTCTATTGTTTAAGTTTACAGTACAAAATTTACCGATGCAAATGTTATCGATGCAAAGGTCACAGATGTAAAGGTCATCGATGAAAAGGTAATTGATGCAAAGGATACCGATATAAAGGTTACCAATGAAAAGGTTACTGATTAAAAGGTCACCGATGAAAAGGTCACCGATAAAAAGGTCACTGATGTAAAGGTTGTCGATGCAAAGGTTACCGATGAAAAGGTCGCTGATGCAAGGTTACCATTGAATGCTACCATTGAGAAGGTCAACGATAAAGGTTACTGATACAAAGGTCATTGATTCAAGGTTACTGCTGAATTCTACCATTGATAAGATCATCAATGAAGGTCACTGAAGCAAGGATGTCGTTGAAGGCCATCGATGAAGGCTACTGATGCACACTACTATTGAAGTCTACCGTTGTGAAGGCTACCATTATCAGTCTACTGATTCTTACCCTTTAATACTTTGTAAAATTCTTAAGATTATTCTAATGGTCATATTTGGTAAATTTAATGCACCTAAAATTAATTAATGTTGATTGTAGACATATCAAGAAACTGTATCTGGGGACAGTACGAGGTACAAGGAGGATAGCACATGGTTTACTTATTTCTATTGTCAAATCTCAAATATAAAAGGGAGAAGACCGAGGAAGAAACTATAAGTACAGAGATAACATAAGAAGTGAGAAACAACAGAGTAATTCATGAGAAAGAACTTACTCTCTAGATCAAAGAGAACAAGGAAGAACCATCTAGCACTCACACTATGAACCCAAGAGTCTCCAGAAGATCATTTTGGGAGAACAATTTCAAGGCTACCTTCTGTGCTTCATCAGATCTCGATCAACACAAGAAGTCAAATACTCAGTTCCTGAAATCTAGAACCTGGAGTTTCGACACTCTGTTTTGAGGACAACTTCCACAAAAAAACTCAAACTGAAAATTCTTCATCCCAAGGATTGAAGAGCAGAACTACAAACACATAGAGCTTTCTAAACTCAATCTCATAATATTATCTCTATTTTGTTCCTTCATTTTACATTTTTTAGAAGTGTGTGTTTCTATATGTTATTCACACTGTCTCATGTGCTTGAACTAGAGGATACTGAAAATACTCACATCAAACTTCATGTATATTTTATTTCCCACATATAAATATGGAAGAGACCATGTGTGGTCTGTATTGTTTTTTTTTTCACGAAGAACTGTGGTAGAGGTTGTAAACCTTGGAAGGTTTTTGAAAACTATTGTAAAGCCTGATAGAGGATATGTATCAATTTTATCATTTATATAAACTCTTTGGTGGCAGGTGATCACCGAATGAAGAGTATTAAGTCTCATCTTGATACTGAACCTCTTATTTTACTTTAATGTGTATTATATTTTGTGATACTCTGTTTTATCTATTTTCTATTGTTCATTAATTGCTAAAACAGAAAAAAAAAATGCATTGACTTTGATAGTTAGTTTTGGTTAGTGGGTGTATGTGTTTAATTCAGTAAACTTGTTTCAAAAGTTGAAGAAGTGTTTTACACAGATTCAACTGAGGACTAATCACCCTTTGAGAAACATGTTGACCAACTAAGCATTTATATCTCTACAACCTTAATTAACTGGTCTGTTTCAAAATTGGGGGATCTTTATCATAATGTTTTTAACAGAAATTATAAGTAGGAACTCAATTCACCCCCCTCTTGAGATCCACTCTGACCAACAATTACATATCATATGCTTATAGAGTGTATGAATTGACATGAGTTATTAGGTAGGGTTATTTGAGTTAGTTGGTTATTTTTATTTGATTATTTTATTTTCAAGAAGCATTGGTATCTTTATTCACATTGATATATCCATTAGTTTTTAAAGAATAACCTAATTAGTATATTTATATGTTCACTTTTAAAGGGTAGAGTCGTAGATGGTTCTAAAAGATCTTAGACCACACATGGTATTTTCCTAGTTTAGAGTCTTATATTTTATTTTTAGGTATTTAGGGGGATATATTGTGTGGTTGTTATACGAATTTTAATTTGGTGTTTCTTTATCGTATGAAATGACATGCTATGATTTTACATTTTATAGAGGATTTTTATATTTGGTTCATAATTTTGGTTTGTATTTATTATATCTTTTTATGACATGGGGTTCATTTTATAAATGGTATTTTATTTTATTTTTGTGATTATACCATTGATATTATAACAAATAGACCCCACTAACAGCATACTCACCCCGCCTTAACATGATTATCATGTCTTGAGATGATAGGAACAACTAGTTTCTCCATTGATATATATTTTCCCCTCCCTGAGGCCCACCCAAATGCCCAAATAGATCATTACAATAATTATTTTCTCTACAATACAACACAATTTATTTCAGTGTTCTTTTTCCTCACTCATACACACCCTAAGAATCTTCTCAAGAGGTCACCCATCCTAACACTACTCTAGGACAATATTTCTTAAATGTGGTCTTCTAATCTAGAAGGATCTTAAAAAAGGTTCACTTTATTGACATGGGTAATAACATTTAGTCATTTAACCCTTTAAATTTCAAGGTTGTTACATTATCCCCCCCTAGAGCAGAACACCCCAATTGTGGACCCTAAATTTCAAACCAAACAGTGCCACATCACTTCAATATGGGTACCACCTTTGATACCACTATAACAACTAGGCCCCACTAAATTCATAATCACCCTTCATTAACATCTTCATTGGGTCTTGGCCCACTAGGCACCACCAGTTTCTCCACAGACATGTGTTTTCACCTCTATGTTGCCCACCTACATGCCCAAATGGATCATCAGACTAATGAATATCCTCTTAGGAAAAAATAAGTTCTTTAAATATTCTTTTTACTCACTCATTCACACCCATAGAAACTTTTTAGTAGGTCACCCATCCTAACACTACTTCAAGACAAGCTCACTTAACTTTGGAGTACTAAATGAGTAGGATCCCAAAAAGAAAGGTGGACCTTGTTGACATGGGTAGTAACATTTAGTATTTTAAACCTTTAAATTTATAGGGTGTTATAGACATTAGTCATAAATCCATAGCCTATTAAATTTGGACTTAGGTTATCACTTTTTTATCTTATCACAATCCCAAGTGGGGTCATCATGGGATCAATTCATGATAGTTTATCAAAAGCAGAACATGTGTTTTATATTATTCCTTAGTCAATAAGTTTTATAAAATTATATATTAAAGGCATTATACATGTTATGAGACTCTTTAAACATTTAATTAATTCAAATGTCATAGAATAAAACACAAAACATATATTATTTTATTTTCATATAAACCATGATGCATGAAAAAGACATTATTATTGTATAAATTGTGTGTTGTGTTTTCAATTTTCTAGTAATTACACTAAGTGTTAAAATAAATGGAAAAATATGTATTCATACATGTTTTAAATTATAAAATAAACACATTTATGATTAAAATATCTATAAAATATGTGTTATGTGATACTCATAGTACCATATTATACGTTATACACTTAACATAAGCATAAATCGTGGTATGTATTTTGTATTAGTAACTATTATATGACATGATATTAAAGATATATTATGTATTTAATGACTCCTATGAAATTTAAGTAATTAAAATCTCATAAATTTAAATACAAAACATGTGTTTTATTATTTTTTACATATACTTTCATGAAAAAAAACATGTTACATGCAATATTAAGAATAGAAGAAGAGATTGTTCCATAAAGAAACTCATTTGTTATAAAAAAGTTCAATGAGCATGTGTTTATTATTATATAATTGTATCATAATTCATGAAATACTTTTAGTAGAAGAATTTATTTTGTTATATTATTTTTATTATTCATGTAACTACTATAAAAATTAATTTAAAGGGAAAAATAGGTTATAATACTTCCATGAAATTGACTAAAAAATACGTTTTGAGTTTTTCAGTCATTTGTTTAATCTAATTACTATAATAGGTCTTAAAACTCCCCTAAAATTTTTCCTCCCATGCATCATATCTTATTCATTATCTCAAATGTATCTCAATGTAAAAGTTTTTTGGTCTTCCATAAAATGTTCCCCCATCAAGTATGTAATAAAAAATCCTTCCATATTTTTTTAAAAAAAAATTAATTCATAAATTTATATTTATTACTTTAATATGTCAAGTTCATTTTATATCAATTAATTTTTGGATTGTATATTTTGATAAGTTCAAAGCTTTTTCAAAATTAAGTAAAAAATAAATTAGGTAAGAGTATCAAGATTCTATTATCAGATCGGGGTGGTGAATACTTGATCTCGGAATTCACTAGGAATTTGAGGGATTGTGAAACTGTTCTGCAACCCACTCATCTTAGAACTCCATAATGGAATGGTGTGTATTATAAAATGAATCATACCTTATTGAACATGGTTTGATCAATGATGAGTCAGTGTGATCGTCCTATTACATTCTAGGTTATACTCTAGAGACTATTACATTCTTACTAAGTTATGTTTTATCTAAAGAAATCATAAAGACACCACATGATATATGGTATGATAAATGTTAGAATTTATATTTTATGAGTATTTGGATTTGTCTATAACACATAAAATGATTTTATTTTGATAATTTTATACCTAAAATAGATAAATTCTTATTTATTGGTTATCCCAAGGAAACTATGGGACATTATTTCTATAATTCTACTGAACACAAAGTGTTTTTAGTATAATATAGTGTTTTACTTGAAAATAATAACATGAATCGAGGATTAAATCAGAGGAAAGTTTAACTTAGAGATATTTAAGACCAATAAACATGAAGTGTTACTAATATGGAGGTTGAGTCAGTTCTACAAAGAGTTATAGAAGAAGAACTGACTAAATATACATAAGAATATCGAAGGTCTGGAAGGATTCATTAGGATCTTGAGAGATATGGATTTCTCATGGAAAATGATAATAAATTAATATTAATATGATATAAATCTAATTACTATCAGGTGGAAATAGAGAGTTCTAATTCTAATAAATGGTTAAAATCCATGGAATCTAAAATGGACTCCATGTACACTAACCATGTTTGAATCTTGGTGGATGAACCTGAAGAGTTAAAACCCATAGGGTAAAAGTAGGATTTCTATACTAAAATTGACATGTATGGTTGAGTTTATTCATATAAATAATACTTTATGGAAAATGTTATAATAAAAATCATAGTATTAAATATAAAGAAACATTTTCACCTGTAGTGATGATAAAGTCTATTCAAATTTGGTTATCCATAGTAGATCATTATAAATATAAGATATATCAAATGGATTTCAAAACCACTATATTTAATAGGAATTTAGTCAAGGATTTTTTATATGATACAACATGAAGGTTTTGAAATGAAGAATGAGTCTACTTGGGTATAGAAGTTTCAAAGGTCTATTTTTGGACTAAATCAAGATTCTCAGAGTTGGAATATCTAGTTTTATGTTGAAATTAAAGAGTTTGGATTCATCAATAATATAGATTATTCCTCTATATACATTAGGATTAGTGGGAGTGTTTTTGTTTTTTAGATATTTTATTTGGATGACATACTACTTATTGGAAATTAAACCCTGACTCTTCACTTTGTAAATATGTGGTTGGATAAATGATTCTCTATGAGAGACTTAGATAAAGAATCATACATACTGGGTATGAAGATCTATAGAGATAGATATAATAGGTTTCTTATATTTAGTTGAGGAACATAAATTGGTAAATTACTAAATAAGTTTAGCATATAGAGATCCAATATAATGTCTTTTACAATGTTATATGGAACAAAACTTATGAATATTCAGGGTCCTATTAATAAGTTAATAAGGATGGATATAAGTCTATATTCATTCATCATAGATTTTATCATGTATTCTATATTATTTAATCAACTTGATGTGTCATATTATCTTATAATTATAAATAAATGTCAATCCAATCCTAGTGATAGTCATAGGATTACTATGAATAACATTCTTGAGTACTTAAGAAGGACTAAGGATATTTTTTTGGTTTTTAGAGGATATGATGAGCTCAGTGTAAATGGTTACATAGATGAAAGTTTACAATCTAATAGTAAATATATGAAATCTCAAGTTGGTTTCATGTTTTTTATGTATTCTGAATATATCATTTGGAATATTTCCAAACAATCTATATTGGTGAAATTGATAAAAGAGGTAGAGTACATTGTTGCTTTAGATGTTGTGAAGGAATTTGTTTAAATCGGGAAGTTAATTTATAAACTAGAGGTGGTTTCTATAATTATGGGAGCTATAAAGATTTAAAATAAAAATATTGGATCCATCACTTTGGTAAATCCAAAATAATGAACACATCCTTCTTAAATACCATCTTATTTGAGAGATTGTTGAGAGGGGTGATGTTATGATCAATCAGGTGGCTATAGAAGACAATAAAGTAAATCCAATGATGAAACCATTAGCACAAAATAGGCATGAGGTCCATGTAAATTCTCTTGTTATATGATACTTTATATATTTATTTAATGTTTTCATAATGTATCATTATTTATAATAAAGGAAACCTCTATTTATCATGCATGCATGTGTCTTTCAATTTACTTTACATGAATAGTGGAATGATAATATCCCATCAAATTATGACTTTGAGTTCTCCCTTATCGATGATCATCATATATTATTATGGTTTTTAATGATATGTTAAGATTAGAATGAATAATGGTCTCATTAGTTAATAAGTGGAGACTTATTATTTGGACTGACAAGCTAAGTATATACCGTGGAATGTCATATAGTAATTGATGTACTTAGGGTTGTATGGTTATTATCAATTCTTTTTACCTGAGGTGGGTAAGATACCTAGTATGATAACCTTTATACTTTGATACCCTTATTACATAATCCATTTTATATTAGAAAATCAGGGTTTGGTTTGGTATGTTTTCAATCATGTTGTCAGTTGGTGATCAAACATATGGGATTTGTCTACTTGTGTGACTAGAAAAGAGATTTGTCCCTTGATTAAATTAAAATAAATAAATTCATGGTCATGATTATTTGAGCCAAATTTAATGTTTTATTCTACTTGGATAAAGGACATGTGATTTTCTCATCCTCTATATGAATTACATGTGATGTATCCATCGATAATGTTATTATTTTTCATAGAATCAAAAAATTATGAGATGACCTATACTAGATTGTCATTATTCCATATCTAGTGGAAAATTGATTTCATGGTAAAAGGTATTATATAGTTATATATATTATTATAAGATATATCTTTTTATGGACATGTTTATGTGGATATATGAGTATGTTTGATCGAGATCACACCAGACCCCTTAGTATCTTGAGTAGCACTGATACTTTACTAGAGGATGCTCTTTACTTAAATCTATAAAATTGATATTTCATATATTTTTTCAATTATAATAAGTATTTTAAGGTCACACATTTAATAATTTGTATAAGGATTAATTTTTAGACAAAAAATTATTCTAAAACGAATAGAGTTTGATAAACCATATCCAAAAGAGTTTTGGATGGCTTCACAATGTGTTGTAAAGTTTTCCATAAAGTATTTATGTGATTTTAATGAAAATGAGATGTTGTTGGATTCAAACTAAAATGGATATGAATTTGGTGCATATCATGAGTCTTAGGATACATTTTAACTAATGTATTCTTAAGTAGTATCTTAATCATATGTTGGTTCCAATGTATTCTGGTGCACATGTGATGTATCATGATAATAATTTACACCTAATGTAACATGGGATTATTTATTTTAGTATAAAACTTTTTATACACCCTCCCAAATTGTTTCATTAGTTATGAATAAAATATTTTATTCATTTATTTCTTTTATCATTCATTGAATTGTTAAATGAATATTACTCCAAAGGGAAGTAACGTACGAGTTCCATGAGCTAGCACTCGATATGACTGATATGGCCAAAAATATTCATTAAATGAAGAGAATCTATGATGACTATATAAGGGAAATGTTACCTATTTTTTTAACCATTATACATGTGAACACTATAAAATATATCTTCTTCTTGAATCATTTTTTATCACATAGGGAAGGTTCTATCACCCCTTTAGTGATCAAGAATCACCATGATATGATCAGGGGTCCAAATGTCAGTGTAATCCCCTTAGGGGGGGATATTTTTTTAATTTAGTGATATCTATCTAATTTGATTCATAAACTAGTAAAATATAAATTACTCGACTATCAAGGTATGCTTTCTTTATGTTCTTCATGTGTATTTTGATATTATTGGAGACAGATCGGGCATATCATGAGTTTGATTATATATCCAAATTTATGAAATGGAAACCCAAAACCCATCATATTCAATGCATTGTAAGTCATTAGAAACCATAAATCAAGTATTACCAATATATATAAAACCAAAACCATGTATATTGTAAGTTAATAACATATACCTTTCACCAATTATGGTTGAGACTCCTTTAATCAATGTGATTGTTACAGAGGAACATCCAAATGACTCTTCCATCTAAGGTATATCAACTGGTCAGATGAATAACCCAATTATTGGGTGAGATACTCATTCTAGATAGGATATACTATTATCTATCAAAAGATAAGGAATGTGAAGTAATATATATTTAAATAGAATTAGCAAGAGGCTTGGATAGGCTCGAACCAAACCATATCAATAGCTTAGCTTGTTTATATACCCCTTAGGGATTCTTCCTAGGTATCGATTCATTTACTCATACATTCATATTTTAAGAGTAAATTTAATGTAGATTACAACTACTTTATAACCTTTCAATCATACCAAATATCCCATGTGTTTATTATTATGAAACAAAAATGATAACTTATATGGTAGAGATTAAAATGTTAAAAAATATTGGTTTTCATCATCAATGATAGGTATAATATGAATCATAATATAAAATTATAAATGCATTATGATATCCCCTTATCATACACTATGACAAACCAAGGAAGTTGCATGATATCAAATATCATGCCTTATAATACACACTTCATTAAGTCATGTGATATGACTCGTATCCTAATATATCATACCATATGATATATATATATTTATATCATCCAAAAATATATAGCATAAATACATCATATGGATATAGGATTTAATGCATATCTCAATGAGTCTCCTCCAAAACCCATCATTTCCAATTAAACATGAAAATTTTCTTTACATTTCTCTTATAACACATTTATTTAATTTAAATGGAAAAACTCTAAACATGATATCACATAATATGTTTATGCATGCAAGCATATGATGATTTAAGATATATGGTATATTATTAATTGGATTGTGAATATAATGAACATTGATATTAAAATGTATGAGAATGTATTATATGGGAATTATGGGTTGTTAAAATATTATACATGTAATATTTTTCTATTTGAGAAATGGTAGGTATTATATTCTTCCATTTTCTTTTTAACCAACACCTCTTATCCATATAATGAGAGACTATTGGTTGGTCAATAAATTTCCCTCTAACCTCTTATATGGTATCATGAAAAGTATGATTTGATAATGAATATGATTTGATGATGTGTATAATGTGATGGTGAGGATAATGTGGTGATTTGATTGATGTTATTTTTTTAGTATACACGATATTATCGAGAAATTTTTTATTGGTAATTGTTATGAAAAATTGTTAGGGGTTGGTCTATAGAGGCTATATTTATGTATTTATATATTTTTTATGGTGTGAGTTATATTATTATATATCATTTTTTTCTGAAGTATGTTAATTGACATCAAATATTGGGTAGACTTGGTTGAATCTCTTATCTTGATTTTATAATTTTATTTTCATGAACAATTAATATCATTATTCACATGGACATAGTTATGAGTTTTTAAAGAGGATCCTAATTAGCATATTTATATGTTAACTTTTAAAGGTTAGATTCAAAGATGGTTTCAAGTTAAATGAGAGTTTATTAGTGTATAGTCTTACATTTTATTTTTAGGTATTAAATATGATATATTTTATGGATTATATACCAATTTTAATTTGGTGTTTCACTAATATAAGTCATCACATACATTGATTTTACATTTGATAAAGGGTTTTATACTTGATTCATTATTGTGTTTTAAATTTATTATATCTTTTGATGATGTAGAGTTTCTTTTAAAGGGTAATGACTTTTATTTTTGTGATTATACCATTGAAATTAATCATAAATCTCTATACTATTAAAGTTGTCTTAGTTTATCACTTTTAATTCTTATCGCAAGCCCAGGTGGGGTCCTGATATGATCAAATCATGGTTGTTTTACAAAAGTAGAACTTTTGTTTTATATTATTAATTAGTCAATAATTATTATAAAATTAAATATTTAATTCAATATACATTATGGAACTCTCACAACATTGAATTAATTCAAATATTATAAAATAAAACACAGAATGGATATTTTTTTATTCTCATATATACTAAGAAGCATGCAAAAAACATTATCAACGTAGAATTTATGTGTTGTGTTTTTTATTATCCATTAATTACACTAAATATTTAAATAAATAGAAAAATATATGTTCATACATATTTTAAATTATAAATAAACTCATTTATAATTAAATTATCCACAAAATATGTCTTATTTATTACTCATAGTACCATACTACATGCAAGACACTTAACATAATCATAAATTGTGGTATGTGTTTTATATTAGTAACTATTGTAAAAGTTGATATTAAGGATAAATTACTAGCTCCAATACTTATATAATATTAAATTAATTAGAATATCATAAATTTAAACATATAACATGTGTTTTGTGATTTTTTTCCTATAATTGTATGAAAAAAATGAAATACATGAAATGATAATAATAGAAAATGAAATTATGTCAAAACAAAAAATATTTTTTATTATCATTTTCATATAACATGTCTTTATTGTTATCAAATTTTATCATAATATATGAAATATGATAGGCTCCATAAGGGAATTAGGTGATATATTCCCTAATAGGGGTGAATCAAGGTATGTAACTTTTTCCAAACTAAAAAAATTGTATTCAATGTATCCTAACCAAAATTATATTAATCTATATATTAATAGGTTAAGCCTTTTTTCTTCCTTATTTTATGATATGAAGGTACTCTCACATGAACTCACCTTTACTATATTTTGGTCAATGGTTTTATAAACCACTATCATCGATGGTCATGAAAAATATAAAAAATCAAGCAACCAACACATAATGGTTTTACTTGTTTCACTCATACTTATCTAATATAAGGATTATAAAATGAAGATATGGTGTTCATTGGGATCAACTAACCACACTGATTAAGGGTGGGTTTAGGCTAGGTCACTCTTATACCTAGGGTTACTCCCATTGAAAGGTTTAGGGTCAAGTCACTTCCACCCAAGGGTCAATCCCTTAACTCCTCTCCTTTGGTCACTACTCTGGATAGGATAAAATTTTGTTGTTACTCTTCAATACACAAAAACCTCATTGTTGTTTTTGATGCACCAAATATGGTTGGTGTTGTTGATCTCCAATTTTTTTCCTTTATAGATATGTTTTTAAATTCTCCATGAATAAATTCTTCATATTTACCTGATTTTTTATGGAAACCTCCTTTTTCTCTTCTAGTCACTCATTTGGACTTCCTTCTTCTTCACTATACAGTATTGATTTTTTTTCCTTCTAGAACAAGTCTAAACTTATTCTTCACTACACAATATCAATTCCACCTTCTTATTCTGCTTCTAGATTGAATATAGAATGCCTTCTATTCTTCTCATTGAATCAAATATGGAAATAGTTTATACTTAGTTGAATGGAAGTAAACTCATTCATCTTCTTATTCTTATTTTATCTCAAGTGGATATGGATATGAAAACTCTCTATTTTAATCTCTTTTTATAGATGTTTTTTTGGTGAACTGTATCTCTATAATTTTAGGTGATTTTTGGAATTACTCTTTTGAGGACTTATTGATTTTCCTTACTCTCATTTTAGGAAGATATCACCCCCCCCCCCCTCTATACTCAACATTGGGATTGTATTTGTTGTTTAAAGTCCTATAAAATGGTTAGTTAAACTCCCCATTCTTCATGCTTATTTTTCTCCTTCATTGTTTTACCCAAATTTATAAATACCATAATCATAAATCAATTCACTTATTCAAGTCATGTCATTCTAAATTTTTTGTTATTGATTTAATCTTTTAAAAATATGAACTCACATCCACAATCTCTATGTATTTCATATCTAGGTAAAACACTCAATAAAACACCTATCACCTTAACATCATGGTGTGGTGTAGTGATTCTTTAGGGAAAAAACTTTAAAAATTCCAATACCTACAACCTCATTTTCATTTTTTTCTTTCACCTCATAACTCTCAATCTTATTCATTACTTGGACTATGACAACTCAAAATGCTCACTAAGGGACTTCTCATTTTTGAAAAAGATTTTCCAACAACACCATAAGGACCACCATAGTGTGGTCTCCTTCAGATAACCATTTTAGAATATCCAGGTCTTTGAGTCATTAATTCCTCTAAATTTCCTTCTCTAAATCACCCATAGTAAACCTACCTATTTCTTATAGGAATTAGTCCAATAAAAAACCCCATCCTCTATAATGTTCTCACCATTATATCACTATTTTGACCATCCTTTTCCAAATCCTTCATCATTGACCATGGATTATAATGACCAACATAGTTAAATGTCTTTAATTTCATAGGAATTTTGAACATTTCATCTATTGTATGGATTGTTTAGAGATTTAGGTGTTAAATTAAGGTGTTTCCTATTTAAAAATCTTAAAGAGGTGTTTTCAGAATTTAATGGAAGCTCAGATGGTGAATCGAAGGTTGAGTTTTTATTTGAGGAGGCTCAAAGTATTCAGGGTTGCTGCTACTATCACCAGCTAGCTAGTGGGGTAGTAAATAGCTATACTTCCCATTAGGACTCACTAGTCAACTGATGATCCTGCACTGGGTGGCTAGTGGACCCTGAATAGCTATCTAATGGGTCACGTTTATTAGACTTCAAGTGGGGGTCTATTTTTTCTTTTTGTCCATATATCCCCCTCAATATTATTAGGATTGACTCAAAGTTTTGTGGTCCATTCATCCATGAACCTATATTCTCCTCCCTCATAGAGTTCCCCTTGATCCATGTTGGATCTAAGAAAGATATGTTGGTAAAACCAAGATAAATTCTTTATTCTCCATTGATTTTAGACTCTTTATTCCTTGTGCGATGGAGGATCATTGTGTGATTTTTAATGGATGATTCTCTTTGTAAGTATTGACCTGTTAGATCCTTTTATGCCTTAATTCACCTTGAATCCTTTTCTATTAGGTTATCTTGATCATCTATTAACCATTGGATAGATCCCAATTAAAAAATTAGATGAAAATTCCATTGTATATTGATTGAATTATCTGGTAAGAATGGGGATTTAGATATGCATGGCTAGAGGATATCTCATAGCAATGAACACATGTCATTGATGGGATTTTCATTGAAGGTATGTCCCTTGGTTGTCACTTCTATGGTTTTTGGTTGATTGATTTAGATTGACTCTTGTACCACATAATTGATTTGGAAATTTTTTATTCCATATAATAGAGAGTGTGTCAAGAGTGGATTTAACTCTACTGGATGAAATTGCAGCTAAGGTACATCACTTGGTTGTTTTCTTCTAAAGATTACAATTTAATTATATTAAATTGGCATGTGTCTTGTTATTGTGAGATAGGGCATTTTCCTAGGATAATGTTTGAAGTGTGAGACAGAACCTCCATGGGTGGTTGTATGTGGTTCCAACTAGGCAGTGATACCTAGAAAGTCCTAAAGAATGTATAACTTTCTCCATTGGTTATAATTTTGTTTATAAATAATTAATTAACAATAATTTAGTTATAAATAATTAATTTAGAATGTTTGGGCATGAATTAGGACATCATGTAAATCTATGGAGGCTAAATGGAATTGGACGACTCAAAAAAAGTGGATGGGTTTTACTTGGATGGGAGTTGGATCTGTGTTGAATTAGGTGGTTTTGTGTACTCTACCTTATGTTATTATGCATATTTTATTGTCATTTGATATGAGGATCTCCACTTTGGGTAAACAGACCTTAATTTATAAATATTATATGAAAAACATGTAATGATTATTTATTTAATGATCCTAAAGTATTAACTAATTAAATGAACAATTCATATTATAAATGAACAAAGTTCAAAGGGATAAGATGAACCATTGTTCACTTGATTGATATCAATCATCAATGTTTTAGTCATGATCATTAATGAGTTCCTTAGATTAAATGGATACCCTTGGGTGTGTGGTCATGCTACATGAGAACTAAAACCCATGAGACCATATTAGATGCCTTGAACACATGTGTTTTTGTGTAGCCCATGAGACCATGTTTGGGGCCTTGATCACATGTGTGTGCATGTAGCCCGTGAGACCATGTTTGGTGCCTTGATCACATGTGGGTTCATGTGTATCATGTGATACCAATATATGATTCTTGATTCCATGAGTGTGATTATGTATCTTGTTATACTATGTTTGATGATGATCACATAAATTTTTTTTGTTGCTAATAAATACTCATGTTGACATTCTATGCTCTACCCTTATATGATCTACCTTGTTATGTGTTATTTCCATTCCTTTGGAGGTATTTGTATTTAGTACTCAAAATAGGTGGACCATAATTATATGGTTATCCCTTAGAGAGGGATTTTTCATGACATGTGGCGATGACAACGTTGGACCCATACACATGGTAGGGGAATGAAGGCCTTGTGGACCGACCCATGATAGTTAAATGTTCACTCAATGCCTTCAGGATATCGAGTAACATGTTCACCATTTAGCCTTATGGACCAACCCAAAATTCAATTCCTTTTGGATGCTAAGTGACGTGTTTATAATCTTTGTGTATAACCCTTCATTAATACCAACATCTGTTATGACTATGATTCTAACATGGTTCCAAAGTAAGTTTGATTAGGGGTTCATGGTGGATTGGTATGAACAAAACTTCTTGGTATGTGTTGTTTGTTTCTTACTTGTATATTGGTGATTCTAATATATATTTGTGCAGTTATTTATTGCATGTTTATCTTATGCTGAGTTTATCACATGCATATACATTGTATTTATCATTTGGGTATTGTACCGTGTTGGTGGTGTCATACTAAGTTATACTCACACCCTGTTTGAGTGGACATGGAACTTGGGTACCCGAGTAGCCCTCACTTATTAAAAGTATATATTAAGCTAAGACATGGGTTTGATCATTAAAAAGGATAGATCACTATGAGTTTTAATACTAATAGTAGATGATACTTGGATTTTCATATCCTCTTTTACTTTTATTCTTTTCTAACACTTGTATATGATTGGTCCATTGGGTGATCAATGTCCTTATTTTTAGTTATGATTATTGAGTTTTTTGATTCATCATTCATTCATTACAGACAGTATTTTTATTAATATCTATGTGATATGATTGTTTATTTTTACATGTTTTCTTATTTATCTATTATTGTGTACTCGGATTTAGGGTATAGTATCCCCATGATCCTATTTAGAACCTCACGAGTAGTTGGAAGCCTCTATCATATGGGGTAATGTGCCTGAGGTCATGTGGTACTCCAAATCAAACCTAGTGATTTGGTTTTGGGTGTTACAAAATGCTATCAAAGCAATCTCATATTCCAGATTTGAGGAGTTGGTATACAAGTGACATAGGGATGTGTTGAAGATTTTGATGAAACTTTTCTGGGTGTATTGAAAACATCTTTCTTGAGGGAAGTCTAGGTTACCAGGTCAAAAGATTCATGTTCTTGGTTTTCTCTATTATAGTTATATGAATTCCCTTCATGTGATGCAAATGGATTTTAAGGCTCATGATTTCATATGGATTTAAATCTTGGTTTTATCATCAATATGATTCTTATGCATCATATTCGGTATTTAGGTTCAAATGACATATATAATGATTGTGTGTGGTTGTATTGGTGACTAAGGGAGATTCTTAGTGTTAAAATCTTGTATTTTGTTTTCCCGTATGAGTTTTTGATGAAATTATATTCAGATAAACCCTTATACATGTCCAATTATGATATCTAGTCATGTGAGACTATGGTGTGGTGCACCTGGGAGATGGTGATAATATTGATGAAGACGTAGTGCCCCTATTCGTGGATGGTGCAATGTGCTTGGTTAGGCTATTGTCAGGTGTTAATTATATTAGTGATAATCTTGTATGAGTATCCATTATATAAGTCCAGTTAATTAAAGTTCCAACTATAGAATATATGGATTTATCTATCTAGAACCTAGTATAAATATATTTAACCAAACTAGGTGTCTATGGCCCCTTGATGTGTTTATTCTAAGGGTGAAGATGTTATAGCATCTCTATAGATATGTGCCTAGATTTTATGTGAGTTTTTAATCTAGTGAGACATTTTTATGAGTTATTTGTAAGTACTTATAGCCTTAAAAATGAGACTCTAGTTACTGGTGATCCAAATGTCTCATGTTTCATGAAGGTAGACTAATTGAGGATATTCCTTGTGAAGACATATCCAAGGTTAATGCCTTATGAGAATTTTTCATTAAAAAATATCTATATTTGAATGAAAATAAAAAATATTAAAGGAATGTATTGAAATTTTCTCTAAAATCATAGAGTATATAGAACCTTGATTTCTAATAATTGAGATATAAGGTTGGGTTTCAAAGAGATTGGAAGAATGTGTAATTAAGGGTAGGAGTAGGGGTTTTCAAGTCTGTCGATTTAGAATGTGAATCTATTTGGATTCTAGGTGATAATCCTAGGTGGTCCAGCCTAGAAAGGTTAGAGTATGGGTGGAAACTCAGTGGATTGATCTAACACCCATGTGATGGGTCGTTCATGATGAATTAATGTAGTAGGGAGATACCAATTCTAAAAATGAGTGTTAAGATTGCTCAGGTTGGTAGATTTGGTGCCTTGTAGAGTGTGTAAAACTAGAGAAGTGTGTGAGTATGTCTTGGTGATCTATGAATCATGGAGAAATCACTTTGATTTGGTCAAGGATTGGTGTTTCCATGCCATGCTGAGAAATCCTTAATGTGTGAGTGTTCATGTGTTTTTTTTTTTGCTATGTATAAAGTTAGTTGAATCAGTAAGGATAGGGTGGTGAGATGACCATTGAAAACAAATTGGTTCTATGAAAGAACCCAAAAGTGGTAATAGTGGTAGGTTACTGATGATTTTAGTTAAGGGTCATCCTAAAAGTTAGTAACCAGAATGTTTCACAAGAAGATCGCAACGCTTGGTATCCTAGAGGTTTTTGTGTGATGAGATATCACTATGGAAAAAGACGACATCAGTAATGGATTATGGTACCACTATTTGGTCAAACAGAGTTTTTCATCGATGGAGATAATAAGGTTTGGTTTAGAATTTTTCATGATGCGACAAGACCTATCTATATAGGGGGTTATAACCCATGTATAGGCTGCTAAAGAACTATCCTACATCGAGGATATATTTTTGAATGCATTGAACTGTGTTCTAGGTATCTAGGTGTGTATATCACTTATGAAATTCTTGATAATTGGGTATGAATATATGGTCACACTTAGTTATCATGTTCAGTAATGAATTATTCATAGGATGGAGGACTGATAAAGTACAGCGAAGAGACAATAAGAATACTTCTATAGGGGATCATCAACCTGGTCGCATGTGAAATGACACTCTTATGGAAAGGTTCATGGTCTTACATAAGATTAGTCATTGGAAGGTCATGGTGAATAGTTACCCTAGATTAACATGGAAGGATATTGCATCATTTTAGATGAATATTAAGCACATTAAAAAAGTACATGACTGGGGACTGTAATAAATTAGTGTCTTTGGAAACATGGAAACAATCTTCTAACTTAGTGAAAAGTCTTCAGTGTTTCCCAAAAATATCTTTTCATTTAGTACTCATATTTAAAACCTTTATTAATAACCTAGGGAATGGAAACATAAGAAATAGTGAACTCAGATGCTCTGTAAGGGTAAATAAAAGATATACATAAGCATAACATGATAATAAGGGTATAAGAACATGATAATAACATTTTAATATCATACCCTACATATCAAAGATCGTATACATAAGTCATGGAATAAAGATGGGAAGTTCATGAGACATTAATTATAAGTGAATAAATATCATGAACCATAAAAGATTAATATAGGAATAAGACATGGAATTATAGAAAACGCATAAACATATAAATTTATTTCAATAGTATTAAATTCTTACTACCAAGGCCATCTTAGTGTAATAGGTTCACTCCCCAAATAATATTAGTAGTCAAGGTTCACTCCCAAGACTATATTAGTGGAAAATTCCTTTACTGAACCTAGTTCACTCCCTATTATAGTCCTTTATTACTAAACTCGGTTCACTTCTAATTCCATCCTTGTATTATTGAACTGATTTCACTCCTTGTTACATCCATGAATTACTGAATCAAGTTCACTCCTTATTCCAACCCTATATTAAAAAACTGAGTTCACACCCCATTCTAGTCCTATATTACTAAACTGAGTTCACTTCCCAATCTATAATGTTATATATATTGAGATATAAATCATTACCCAATGCATTGGAGGTAGGTAGAGGTTACATACATCACATAATGAAATCATACATACGTGTTCCACAAGATAAAACATTCATCATATCATGACCCATAAAAAGAGATGGGTTTCATAAACATCATATCATGAACCATGAAATGAATTGGGTATTATAAAAAAAATTCATATCATAAACATTGGAAAAGAGATGGGTTTTATAATCATAGAATAACCCATGAAAGGAAGCAGGTTTCATAATCATTTTAACATGGTATATCCTGTGGAAGATAAATAGGTTTCATAAAAAACGTATCATATTAAACATAAACCATTCAAAGAAATAATAATAATGGTGAACTTGGATCATATCCCTAGTAAATAATAAACTATATAAAGTATTTCATATTATATGTAGAAGTATTTTAAAAGATCACTTGGATCATTTCTTAAGGAAAATAATATTTCTTTACAATTCATTTTTTAGAAATAAAATATTTTAAAAATATTTTCTTTTTGAAAAAAACTTTGAAAAATTTTGAAGTTATATTTAAAAATCATTTAGAACATTTATTGAGGAAAAATCCTTTCCATTTTAAAAAACACTTTTTAAAACATAAAACATTTTCAAAACCTTTTGCTTTGAAAATAACCTTAAAAACATATAAAAGAAGCTTTGAAAACCATTTTAATCAATTTTTAAAACATCAAATAATTTTAAAATATTTTTTTCTTAAAAATTATCTAAAAATTACTTTTAAAAACATTTTTTAAAACATTTTCTTTAATAAAACAGATTTTCGACCAAAGAGAGAAATAAAGTCATATTTAAAAAAATTCTTAATTTTCTTAAGTTAAAAAGAGTGTAAAATAGTGTCATTACTTTAATTATAATGAATAAATAAATGATAATAAAATTCATGAAAATTTTTCATAGATGTATCAAAATATTTCATCAATAGAATCATAATCATAAACAATCCCGATAAATGATGAGATTGTAGCAATAAACTCTTACCACTTTGGTAACTTTCATTCATAATCCCTGTGAAATACTAAAATGACATGAATATTAAAATATAATGAAAATAAGGATATTCATGATATAAAATTTCAAAGGGGTAGTATATACACTTAATAAAATAATATAGGTTCATAACATAACATGTGTCTCCAAAAAGGAAAATTGAGATAAAATTCCCATAACAATTTGGTAACTTTTGAACTGTAAACCACATAAAAGAGAGATCCACAAATAGATAAATAATTACCTATAATTTAATTTTTATAATAATAAAATATATTCATGGTAATTATATACACCACATAAAATAAGTAGGTGGTGAATATGACATGTGTCTCACGAAAGTAAAAAAGTGAGACAGATATTCCTTAGTACATGAGTAATTTTTTGAATCATGATCCCTGTGAAATAATAACATAAATTTAAACATTTAATATAATGAATTAAATTAAATTAATTATATAAAATTTAATAGGTAATTATATACACCATACAAAAGAAATGAGTGGTGAATATGGCATAAGTCTCACAGAAATAAAAGTGAGACTGGAAATCCCCTTACCTTAAGTATTGACTCTCATCGTACTTGTTCAAACCTCTTGTATAATAAATATAAGTTTATTATATATCTATAATAGAACCATATTCATATATATAATACCATATATGATTTACTTATAACTTTATATTAAAAATTTATTAAAAATTCCATGTTAATGTTATGTTTTGGGTGATAACTGCTCTATTTCTCATACATGTTTTGACTTTTCATTCTTGGTCCTCTTACTTAGATCATGATTTCATTATTTCTAGAATTTAAACCATGATATTAATATCAGATATATTAATTATATATTTATTTATAATAATCTATAAAATATAGAAATTTGAAATGAAATACACCATTCATTGAGATGGTAGGTCGTATATACGCATGGACATTATTTTCATTTTCCAATCGTATTGAAATAAATAAAAGTAAATGACACACACACACACACACACATATATATATATATATATTATCATTAAATTAGAATTATTATTTTTTATATAACACATATTTATATTGAACTCATATTTAATACGTTCCATGTAAAGCGTGAACAAATCACATCACATTGAGGAGTCAGTAGTTTATACGTTCATAAACGATGTTATCGTATTCCCAAAAAATGGAAATCATGATGGAATGTGTTAAATAATAATTAAATAAGAATAAATACATAATTAATATCATATATATTATATAAATATAGTATGTACATCATTTTTACCAACCTTGATAGGTAGTAATAGAAGAATAAATGACATTAGTTTGCAAGGTGGTAGTCCACCGTACACATGAACGATCATTGTGTATCCCATTTGATGGAAGTGTGTGTGGTTTTAGGTCATAAAATTAACATAAAAACATCTCATTATGTTTATTATACTTATTTTATTATATAATCATGTGATAATAATAATTTAAGGGGTGGAGAAATAAATGAAACCAAAATTATCATCAAAGAACGTTACCTCTTCTTTGGGTAACTCCTATTCGTATGCAACAAAGAACTTACATGGTTTTCTTTATGAAAAAATTTAGGCTTATAGTATGAGATGAGGGATGTTGGGAAAATATTTGGATATTATTTTTCTAATATTAATGGCTTCAGAGGTTTGAATAAGTAAATGGGGTGAGTGCCCTTTTATAGTGGTAAAGGGGTGGTGTTCTTATAAATACCAAAAGGTAAACACTATTGAGAGGTATACCCTAGATCATGTGCCTCAAATAATGGTATGTTTTTTATAATATATAAAATATGGTATAAATATGTTCATAAATGTTTTTTAAAAAAGTTTAGGTTCATTTTTACACCTTATTTTCTAAGTTAACCACTAAGTAATCTTATTTTTCCCTTAATCATTGTAATTAATTTAAATTGCTTTCACTAATTAATTTGGTAAAAATTTAAGTTGAACTTATTATAAATTATAAATTATGATTTTTTCAAATATGGAATCAATTTTTTCAAATTCTAAATCTATAAGTGGCAAAAATTAATATAAAATTAATACCGTAGATAGGATGAGAAAATAGGTTTTTTAAGTGAAAATGTTCAAATGTTTGAAATGTTTTTATATCCAATTTCAATGTGAAATTGATTCCAATTAACTAAATTATATTAATAAATGTATAATTAAACTAAATATAATTTAAAAACAAATTAAAATATATTTTAACTATATAAATAAATTAGATGAAAAGTCAGTTTTTAATTAAAATTCAGTATTTTTCACTATTCCTCAAAAAATGAACTTTTTAGAGAAATACCAAAAATTTACCCTAAGATATTTTTTATTTTTCTCTTTCAAAAATAAATTTTATTTTATAAAATATAAATTATTAAAGTTTCAAAAAAATTAATACATTTATTCCATTAAAAGGCAGTAAAACTTCCTCTTATAAAAATACATATTTTTTATGTGTAAAATTGGCTTTATTCTTATATATTATCTAGAAAACACATAATATTAATTTTATATAATTGATTGAATATATATATATTTATTTATTTATTTATTTATTTATTTATTTATTTAAAATCATTTATCAAAATTTTTTTGTTTAATTTATTGAGATAAAACATGTTTGTGCATAGAAAAATAGTTTTTCATAAAGGGAAAATATTTATTTTCAAATAGTTATTACTTTCATTTATAACTAATTCATTAACAAATAATTATTTTTATAAAATCCCATAAAAATATTCTCACAATTTATTTAATCCTTTTCATAACCTTTATTCAAATGGCTAGGTGAAAATTACCCTAATAACATTTTAATAATATGTAATGTTTCATTTAAACTCAGTGTTATGTATAACTCAAACCAAACTTTGTGTTGTGTGTAACTTAGGATAAGCCAGTGTTTCATGTATCACAATCTAAACATAGTTATTTAATGTAAAAAATATATATTTAGTATTGTGTGAAATGAAAAATGTCAAAAAGATTAAATTAATTCAAAAAATATATTTCACAAAATCTCAAGGTGTTACATTCTACCCCCCTTAAAATGAATTTCACCCTTGAAATTAATCTGGGTCATCAAATGTTTAATACATGAAATTTTCTTTAATAGAAACCCACATCATAAAAATAGATAATAAATCTTACTTTAAAAATGGAAATTTTTAAATATAATGGATACCCAAAGTAACTTATAACTAGGTTCCCACATAGGAGAACATATATGGGAAGTGAAAACATGGACATGGAAGAGAAAAATAACACCCAAATACTGATAAAGGGTGATAGAGAACATGGATATAATAAATTTAATGATCACAAACCCATAAACCAAAGAGGCTTTAAAATTTTATTGATATTATAAACAATTATGATAATAGGACAATATTTTATTTCAATACCCTTTTCTGAAAGTTGAAGAATTTTTCACAAAAAGATATACTTACTTGTTTTTATTCCATTTCATACATACAGTATTACCCTTTGGTTTTTCTTTGATCAATTTCCAATTCATCACATACTCCAAGAAATAACGATTAATTTTTCATACTTGAAGCACTAATGGGTCATAGGATCCATAAAGGATGGTAAGTCAATTCATCTATCTTTAGTTATCATTATAGAAAATGGTTAGAACTAGTTATCCAATATACATAAATCCTCATAGGGTGAGATAATACTTTAATATCTAAAACCTCATCTAAATTTAAACTTATACCATTCTATAAATGGTTAACCTTATCACCCTTCGAAAAGATAAAATTCTAAAAAATTAGAAAGAAGGTTACTATGATTAACATTAATCCCCTATACATCATAAAGTAACTCTTGATTATCATATACCAAATATATGAATCCCTTCATCATTTATTCTCTAAAAACATGTTAATAACATAAATTAATTTAAAACCTTATTTAAAACATACACGCTTCTTCATTCCTTATATAGATCAAATATTATTGGATATATTCCTTAAATCCAAAAAAGATCTAAACTTAATCAATTATAACATAAACCACTTTTCAAAAAATATTTTATCAGTTTTGAGGTCATAGATACTATCCAATTTGATTTATCCATATCAATAATCTCTTTGTACAAGCTAAACATAATTTTCTCAACATCAGGAACACATTAAGGGTTACCTTCCCTTGATAAAAATATCACATTTCCATTAAATCACTTTTCTAGGTCATCAGCACCATTCAATATATTTTTGAAAATCCTTAATAAAAACATATACTATATAACATAATTATTGAATTCCAAAACATATACACTTAAATCATCCCACTTATTTCTCAAACTAATAACTATGATTCATTATCTTATTCCTTAATACCCCTTTCCTAAAATATTAAATATGAATCATGTATTAACATTCATCAAGCTCAATTTAATCATGCATATAAACAATAATATTATAACATAACATACCTTTCATGTGTTGCTCATGGTATCTTCATTATCATCAGAAAGACCATTAATCTTACAACCTTTCTGATTTCCTCCATGAGATTTCCCATTAGGGAGGCCATCATTCTCATCCATTGTGTTAACTGAATTTTTCATTTTTTTTTCCTTTGTAGTTACTTTCTTTATTCATTACTTTCCACAGTAAAAATATCTTACTACTCCTCTAAGACATCCACTTGGTGTTTCTTCCAACATTATCAACATAAAGGAAACTGAATATTATTTCCTCTATGATCTCCATTACCCAAATTCTCAGAAACTCTTTCTTTATCTTCTTTGGTGAGTCTTAGAGTTAATTAAGGTATACATTGTCAATCATGTTCTGTGAAAACTGATTAGGCGTGATCACAACATCCTTCACTCTAGGGATCATCCCATTTGAATTCTCATCAAAAAATTGTGAGTTATATTCAATATTAACCCAGTTTCTTATGGTTCATTACATTGACATAAAACCAAAAAGCATAGTGTAAGAAACACTTATCATAAAATAAAACCATATAATCATGAAAAAATACTTATAGGATGTCTAAATACTAACACCTTGTTTTAAATATATGACACTTTAGGATTATCCTATATCATCCATGATCATCACCTATTTAAATCCTTCATAATGGTTCAAAAAGAGTTTGTGAATTTCCAAACCATATCCTCTGGGAGTTTCAAAACAGGTGTGCAAAAACGCCCATTTTCACGCACCAGTCCCCAATTGAGTCTAGATCAATATGGTGTTTTTAGGGTTGTTAACCCTATGTAAATCTGTTCTAGAGCCACATCCGCTTATATTATCTATATGGGGATATATTTTCATGAAACCGCTTAGTCTATCCTTTACCAAAATTTCAAGACATTTTCCTAAACTTTGACTCATCCTTAGACTTATCGTTAGAGACATCACTATACATATCCTTAGAAATGTTCCTAGGGATCTCACTAAAGTTTTCTCATCCTATTTTCCAAATGCTAACTAAATATTTCATTTTATATTAACTATAGAAACCCAGGCTTAACATACATTTTTATTACATCATTTTAGATGAATATTCAACACATTACAATTGTACATGCTTGAGGGCCATAATAGTTTAGTGTATTTGGAAAATTAGAACTCAATATTCTAACTTGGAGAAAGATATTAAACATTTCCCACAAATATATTCCCATTTATTACTCCTTATAAAAATATTTATTCATAACCTAGGGAAAGTAAACATAATAAAGGGTGATATCAGATGCTCCGTAAGGGTAAATAAAGGCAATTCATAAACATAACATGAGAATAAGGGTATGAGAACATGAGAATAAAATTTAAAGATCATACCCTTCATATTAAATATCATATACATGAATCATAGAATAAATATTAGTAGTTCATAAGACATTAATCATAAGGGAATCAAGAGCATAAATCAATAAAATCATAACACAGTAATAATACATGGAATTTCAGAAGACACATAAACATATAAAATTATTTCAATAGGTATTCAAGGCTTACTAAAAAATCCATCTTAGTGGAATTAGTTCACTCCCCAAACTATCTTAATAGTCAAGGTTCATTCACAAGACCAATTTAGTGGAAAATCCCTTTACTGAATTGGGTTCACTCCCCATTATGGTCCTATATTACTGAACTAGTTTCACTCCTCATTACATCATTGTATTACAGAACCAATTTAACACCTCGTTCTAGCCTGGTATTACTAAACTGAGTTCAATCCACATTTCAGTCCTATATTAATTAACCAAGTTCACTCCTCATTAATTTCCTATATTACTTAACCAAGTTCAATTCCCATTCCAGTATTGTCTATCTCATGAGATATAAATATTTACCTAATGCATTGGAGAGATCTATAGGTCCCACATATCATATAATGAAATTATAAATATGTGTTCCACAAGATAAAACATTCATCATATCCTAACCAATAAAAAAAGATTGTTTCATAAACATCATATCATAACCCATGAAATGAAATGGTTATCATAATATTTTTATCATATCATAACATATGGAAAAGATACAGGTTTCATAATCATAGAGTAACCTATTAAAGGAAGTAGGTTTCATTAGCATTTTAACATAGTATAGCCCTTGAAATAGAAATGGATTTCATAAACAACATATTATATTTAAATTAAAAAATTAAAAGTAATAATAATAATGGTTTCCTCAGATAATATCCCTAGTAAATAATAAACTATATCAAATTATTTCATATTATATGGATGAGGATTTTAAAAGATCACTTAAAGCATTTATTAAGGAAAATAACTATTCTTTAAAAATCATTTTTTAGACATAAAATGTTTTCAAAATATTTTTCTTTGAAAACCAATTTAAAAACTTATGACGTAATACTTAAAAATAATTTAAAATATTTATTAACAAAAATATCCTTTCCACTTTAAAAAATTATTTTTAAAACATAAAACATTTTGAAACATTTTTATTTAAAAATAACCTTGAAAATGTATAAAGAAAAATTTGAAAACCATTTTAAATAATTTTTTAAATATAAAAAAATTTTAAAATCCTTCTTCCTTCAAAATTTTCTTAAAATATCATTTAAAAATATAAAACATTTTTAGAAAACATTTTTCTAATAAAAAAATTTCTAGCCGAAGAGATAAATAAAGACATATTTTCTTAAAAACATTTTTTTTAATTATATTAAGTAAAAGGGAATGAAAAATTTGTACCATTACTTGAATATATCATGAATAACCATAGGAGAAAAAACTCATGAGAATTATTGAGATGTGGACCAAAATATTTCATCAATGGAAGCATAATCATAAATAATCCCAATAAATGATGAGATTGTAGTAATAAACTCCTACCACTTTACTAACTTTTAATCATAATCCCTATGAAAGAAAAAAAATCACATGAATATTAGAATATCATGAAAATACTGATATTCATGATATAATATTTCAAAGTTTCAATATATACACCACATAAAAGAATATAAGTGCATAACATAACATCTGTCTCAAAGAATAAAAATTAAGACAAAATTCCCTTAATAATTTGGTAACTTTTGAACTGTAAACACCATGAAATAGATATCCCCAAATGGATACATAAATACAAGTAATTTTAATCATAAAAATCTTAAAATAAATTCATGGGTAGTATATACACCACATAAAAGAAATGTAAGAACTCGGTTCTTATTTTTGAGGTACGGGCTTCTTCTTTTTCCTTTTCCTTAAGTGTTTTTGAGAAAATATGGAAAATGGGAAAAAATGCTAAATTTAAAAACTACACGTCGTGTACTTTTTCCACATGTCGTGTACTTTTGGTCGTGCTGGGATGAGTACACGGGGCGTGTAGCCTTATCGGCGACGAGGGGTGTAGGAACAGACTACATGCTGTGTAGTGGTACCTTACACACCGTGTAGTCAGTTGGAAGGCTTGAATAGTAAGGTGGTGGAGTCACCGCCAGCTGGGCGACAGTACACGTCGTGTACTCAGGAGTACATGTCGTGTACTTAGGTTGACGGGTGAAGAGTGTGGCGGTGCCGCCAAATGAACAGTTAAATGAAAGAAGTACACACCGTGTACTCAGAAGTACATGCCGTGTACTATGTTTTTTCGGCTTAAAACAGGCATTAGCCTCCTCATTTGGCAGAGGAGGAATTTGAGCCATTTTGGAGCCAAGGAGGATGAACGGACCTTTGAAGATCTTCCGGGTGTTCGTCTGGAATCCGATTTGGCTTCAGACGATCTCGTTGGAACCGCACGGATCTACGCTGTTCTTGGGCGTTTCTAGAGTCACCGTTCGGGTATAACATTCGTTGGCATATAAGGTAGGTGGCTTTGTGTTATTTTCCAACTTCCGAGCTCGTTTGTGTGTTTTTTGGCCACAAACCCATGATGGGGTGTCTTGTGGCTAAGTTCGTTGCTATATTTAATGCCTAGAATTGCATAGGTGAATAAATTGTGATAATAAAATGATGGTTGGGATCGTTTCTTAGATCTGGAACCACCCCGAGGGTGTGTTCCTCTATTTAGCCATTTGGGCAGGATACCTGAGGGTATGCCTTTAATGTAGTAATTGAAACATTTCCTTGAGAGGAATTTCTTATTTACTGCATTTGACATGTTGGGAATGGCCCGGTTACCTATTTAGCCTGAGGGCGTTGTTGTGATTAGCCTGTGGGAACTACACTATTTAGCCTGAGGGCTGTAGTTTTTCGCCTGAGGGAAACCTTTCATGCCTGAGGGGTTGACTTCTGTGCCTGAGGGCGACACTTCATATTCTTGAGGGCAACTTCTGTTACGCCTGAGGGCTATACCTGCGGTTTGGATTCTGCTTACCTAAGGGTAAGGTTTTTCTTGTCTGAGGACGTGGATTGTTACTTAGAAATTCACTGTGGTGATTTCTAATATTTAATGGATTAAATGAATTATAAAATGGAAATATAACTAGTAATTAGTTACTTTTGAGTACTGCTTACTTTATTGCATTTTACTACTGCACACTATTGTCACACGCTTACACGCAGTTGGGCACGGGCCTTTGGTGGGTGCCTACTGAGATATATTTCTCACACCCTGTTTGGGTCATGCTTTTCAGCCCAAATAGATTACGTTTCTATAGGTGTGGATAGGGGCAAGAGTCCCTATACAGTTACTCGACTATTTTTGAGAAGTAGGAGGGCATGGGACCAAGCCTAGGCTCACGATGCCACTACCAGCTATTTTGTTTTTCTTTACTTGTACTCTGTATTGTACTATATTGATGTATAACATGTTCTGGCTGTTTTCTTATAACTAAGACATGTAGCATCATTATTTATATGTTGTTGGTTATATCCACTGTTGTTGCTTATTTTAGTTGTGTATGGTTTACTACTTCCGCTGTTGTTGTATGTTTATTTACATTCTGCTGCGCTACACTTTGACAAATGAGGGCATAGTTTCTCCACTGACAGACCTAGGCCCTCACTGCTAGTCGGAAGCCTCTGGCGTTTGGGGAAACGCGCTTGAGGTCACGTGGCGAACCGGATTCGGGCCACCTGTTGTGTGGACCCCGGGTCTGGGACATTACAAAGTGGTATCAGAGGCTATTTCATTTCTTTGACTTACTATTTGGAGTTGTAGTCAGGGATAGGATGGAACGGTAGTTTGTAATAAGTTGTGCTCGGGCGTAGCTAACCCATGTAAAGGGAAAATCCAGTCTGCATCGTATTTTTCATTCATTTGATTTTGCAATTTTATGGTTGATATGTTTCACTGTTGGGTGATGCACTTGCATTGTGCAGTTTATATTTTATATGTGGGTTCTCTTGAGTGGCAACCCGATGAGATGAGTGTATGCCATCTCATGCATCATATAGGCACATTCTAGATATTACATGCCATGCATAGTTTCCATGACATGTAGGTGCATTAGAATTTGCATGTTTTTGTGATAGTTGTTGTGCTAATAAAGCATGTTGTTGTGATAGCTGCGTGATAAATACCTTCCTTGTGATATGGTATTTAAGTTTGAGCTTGTTTATATAATGGACTCCAAACTTTGGTTTTTGGGGAGTATGGGCCCCCATTGACTGGAATTTGGTGGATCATTTCCTGTTTATTGGTTATAACACATATAAGATGTCAAACTCTGATTCATTGGGAGTATGGGCCCCCACGGGTCGGAATTTGACACTTAGGTGTTGTTTTTTAGTGTTTTCTAGGTTCCGGGGAAGTTTCTAAGGCATACTGTCAGGAAGACCAGTATACACGCCACGTAGTACTTTATACACGCCGTGTACATCCTTCTGTTCGGGAAGAAAAATAAAATTTTGAGTACACGCCGTGTAGTATATTTTCGTGTCATAAATCGTGCGTGCGGCGACACGATGTGGGGAAAGGCTTGAGTAAACCATGTCGTGTTCCAAATGGACACGCCGTGTAGTGTGACCCATAGTGTGGCTGTGTAACTAACAACACAGGTCGGTGACTTCCTTGACATAACACATCATGTCAATAATAGACACGCTGTGTAGTGCGACCTGGGGACTCGGTCATGTAACTAACAACACGAGCCGGTGTCACCTCTCCCTGAACACTTCGTGGACCTGTGGGACACGCCGTGTAGTCTTGTCCGAGGACAGACCGTGTGGAGTTAGCCGTGTGGCTAGGAAACGGGGTGGTGTACATGCCATGTGCGGGTGTAACACGTCGTGTTGTTCAAGCCGAGTAGTCGTTCGTGTTACAGATGACACAGGCAGTTGGAAAATAACACCGTACATGCCGTGTAAATATTATACATGCCGTGTAGTTTTGTTTGACGGAAGCCATGTGGCTTAGCCGTGTAGAAGGACCCAGGCAGGGGAAGGAAAGTCAAGTACACGCCATGTAGTCATTGTACATGCCGTGTAGTCATTGTACACACCGTGTAGTCTTGTTTTGCAAATTTTGAATTCTTTCTTCCTCTTGTTTCCTTTGTGGTTCCTTTTCTTTTCGGTCATAATAATTTTGAATCTGAGGCGTTCTTTTGACCTTGTAGTGTCATGCCGCCTAGACAACCGCGAGTTGTTTGCTAGGAGAGCGGCGATAATTATACTCTGGAGATGGTGGGCCATGGGATACCAGGGGATCCACTAGCAGAGCCAGATGTGGCACCAGCTATTATACCAGACACAGGCACGAAGGCATAGTTTTGTGAAGGTTTTATGCGGTTTATGTAGACCTTTCAGGGAGCACCGCAGGCTGCTACATCTATGGCTGAGCTGACACGTATCTTTCAGCAGCAGCATCTGCCTACGTTTTCAGGGGATGGCAGACCACAGGCTGCGGAGTATTGGCTGGGGTCGATGCAGACTATTTTTGAGCATCTTGAGATACCTCCAGGGTGGAGGGTCAAGCTCGTGACTTACATGCTGCGTGATTCCTCCAAGAGGTGGTGGGATGTTACCACAAAGTTAGAGTATCACAGGGACATGGCGTGGGAAGACTATCAGGCTATCTTTTACGACTTTTTCTTTCCCGAGACACTGATGGCAGATAGATCTTGAGAATTCATGAATCTGCAGCAGGGCGCTATGTCAGTGATGGACTATTCTGCTCGTTTTACGGAGCTTCAGCGCTTTGCACCCGTACTGGTGGGTGATGAGACGCTGAGAGCCAAACGTTTTGAGGATGGTCTTCGGTATGACATCTGAGCGTAGGTGAATGTTTTCAGGTTACCAACTGTACACTTGATTGTGAACCAGGCGTTGATTACAGAGAGGAACCTGCGGGAATCAAGTGGTGTGGGCCAGGGCGGTTCAGCACTAGTTACTGGTGTTATTTCTGCTGGAAAGAGGAAGAGACAGATGGACTTCTCTCAGGGCGGAAGTACCAGCCAGGTAGCTTCTTCAGGTGGTCCGGTCAGGTGCTACCAATGTGGTAGAGAGGGGCACGAGAGGCCGTAGTGTCCACGAGACCCAGTTGAGTGCCGAGATTGCGGCAAGATGGGTCATCTGCAGCGCTTTTGTAGGGTGTTTCTACCAGTGTCTAGTGAGAGGGGTTATGTGCAGACTCCGCGTGCGGGAGTAGGACCAGTGGCTTCTTACCAGTTTGGGAACTGGAATATGTCAGGGCGTGCAGGTAGAGATGGTGGTCGTGGCCGTGCTAGCCAGACACCAGGATCGCAGAGGCAGCAGTGCGGGACAGCTCAGGGTAGCCAGGTTGTGTCACAGGGCCGCGGCACTGGGCAGGCATATGCAGTGCAACAGACCTAGCAGGAGTAGGATCTCAGACCTTCTACAGTCAAAGGTACTATTCTAGTAGCTTCTGTCTTGTCTTCATTACTTTTTGATATGGGTGTTATGCATAGTTTCATATTTGTACACATTGTGGAGAGACTTGGGCTCGGTGTTTCTTCTTCTTCTGATATCATGACTCTAGACACTCTGTTGGGGACTATAACAACTGGTGTGCATCAGTGCAAGGAGTGCCCCCTTGAGTTTGGTGGGTGTCACTTCCTTTGGGACCTCAATGTCTTGGAGATGACAAGATATGACGTCATTCTCAGGATGGACTAGTTGGTTCCCTTCCGAGCCTTTGTAGACTGCTATCATCGCAGGGTGCGTTTCACGTCACGAGAGGGCGGAGAGTTTCTATACAAGGGCGAATGGGATGTTCAGGCGAGTCGAGCTGGACTAGAGCATCATGGGAAAGGTGGAGTCATAGCCCAGATTGTGAGCTTATATCTGGATGACCAGGGGACTTGTCAGACGGATTTCCCTCCAGTTGTCCATCATTTCAGGGATGTCTTCCCGGACGACTTTTCAGGTCTACCCCCTGTGCGTGAGGTGGATTTCTCTATTGATCTTGTTCCAGGAGTAGCACCGGTGTCCATTACTCCTTATAGGATGTCCATGCCTGAGTTTCAGGAGCTCAAGAGGCAGTTAGAGAAACTACAGGCGAAGGGTTTTATCCGACCCAGTACTTCTCCTTGGGGTTCTCCCGTCCTTTTTGCAAAGAAGGTGGATGGTACCCTTAGGCTTTGCGTGGATTATCGAAAGATGAAGTAGTTTATGGTTAAGAACCAATATCCCTTGTCGAGGATAGATGATCTGTTTGATCAGCTTCGTGGAGCACGAGTGTTCTTGAAGATTGACTTGAGATCAGGATATCATCAGCTATGCGTTAGACCATTTGATATACCTATCATAGATTTCAGGAGTAGGTGTGGTCTATATGAGTATACGGTTATGCCATTAGTACTGACAAACGCTCCAGAATCTTTCATGGCATTGATGAATCGTGTGTTCCATCCGTATCTTGATTCTTTTGTGGTAGTATTCATGGAAGACATCTTGGTGTACTCTCACACTCGACACGACCATGCCACCCATCTTGAGATCGTATTGAGTACACTGAGAGAGCATCGACTATATGAAAAGCTCTCAAAGTGCCACTTTTGGATGGACTAGATTCACTTCCTGGGTCACATTATCTCAGAATAAGGAGTTGCAGTAGTCCCAGAGAAGGTGAGAGTAGTAGCTTCCTAGGAGCAGCCTAAGAACGTGTTTGAGATACGGAGTTTCTTAGGGCTGGCTGGTTACTACAGATGCTTCATACAGGACTTCTCCCGCTTAGCAGCACTGTTGACAGGTCTGACTAAGAAGGGTGTGAAGTTAGTTTGGTCAGAAGCTTGTGAGACAGCTTTTCAGGACCTGAAGGGAAGGTTGACATCAGCACCGATCATGATACACCCAGAGCAGGGGAAGAGCTATACAGTTTATTGTGATGCATCAGGGATTGGGCTGGGATCCGTTTTGATGCAGGGTGACCGAGTTGTCGTGTACAGGTCTCGGCAGTTGAGGCCACATGAAGGGAATTACCCGACGCATGATCTTGAGTTGGCTGCAGTTGTGCATGTGTTGCGCTATTGGAGACATTATCTGTTGGGAGAGCATTTTTTGGTTTTCACCGACCACAAAAACCTCAATTATATCTTTACTCAGCGTGACCTGAATCTAAGTCAGAGAAGGTGGGTCGAGTACCTACATTCCTTCAATTTTGAGCTTTCCTATACACCTGGTAAAGGTAATGCAGTAGCTGATGCACTGAGCAGGAAGACTCAGATACAGGAAGTGTAGGAGGCCAGTGGTGAGTGGAAGATTATGGCTTTGTTCTCTAAGATGCATCTGGAGGTGCATGATAGTTAGGGGAAGACTTATCTTTCCTCGTTAGCTGTGACTTCTACCCTCCTAGATAGAGTGAGGATGAGGCAACTATCTGATTCAGAAGGCCTAGTTCTACGGGAATCGGTGGCAAGTGAGGACCCTCCTCCTGGTTGGACGATATGAGATGATGAGGTTTTGCATTTCCATGGACGAGTATGGGTTCTAGGTGATATACGCAAGGATTTGATGCGGGAGTTTCATGCTTCAGCTTGGGCAGTTCATCCCGGTGTTACCAATATGTACTGAGACTTGAGACGTCAGTACTGGTGGCCGAGTATGAAGAGAGAGATAGCTGGCTTTGTTACGAGATGTTCCACCTGTCCGTAGGTGAAGGCAGAGCATCAGAGACAAGTTGGACTGTTATAGTAGTTACCCATACCAGAGTGGAAATGGGATGATGTCGCGATGGATTTCGTGACGGGTTTGCCGAGGTCACCTCATGGAAATGACATTGTGTGGGTTGTTGTGGACAGACTCATGAAGGTAGCTCACTTTTTTCTGATCAAGGAGACCTTCAGTGTGGACGATCTTGGAAGGCTGTATATCCGAGAGATTTTACGTCTTCATGGGGTCCCTTGTTCTATCATTTTAGATAGGGATGCCCACTTCACATCTCGTTTCTGGAAAAGTTTTCAGAGGGCGCTGGGAACACAGGTGCTTCTAAGCACAACATACCACCCTCAGATAGATGGTCAGTCAGAACGGACGATACAAGTTCTAGAGGACATGCTACGCGCATGCGTCCTAGACTTTGGGGGCTCTTGGGAGAAGTATATACCCTTAGTCAAGTTTTCCTATAACAATAGTTTTCAGGCAACTATTGAGATGGCACCATTCAAGGCTTTATATGGTAGTTCATGCTGATCACCTTTGTGCTGGTTAGAGGCAGTTGAGACAGCTTTACTGGGGCCACAGCTCGTACAAGAGACATCTGAGTAGGTCTAGTTGATTCGGAAGCAGATGGATACCGCACAGTCTCATCAAAAGTCTTACACGGATCGCCGCAGAAGACCTTTGGAGTTCATGGTCGGGGATCAGGTTTTCTTATGTGTTTCGCCAAGGCTGGGACACAAGCAGATCAGGAGACAGGGCAAGATTTCACCGAGGTATGTGGGGCCATTTGAGATTCTGGAGAGAGTCGGGCTGGTTGCCTATCGATTGTAGTTACCACAGTGGTACCGAGCCATACATGACATCTTCTACGTGTCTCAGTTATGTCGCTACCATTCAGACTCGTCTCACACCTTTCAGCCTGAGGAGGTTGAGCTTCATCATGATGCGTCCTTTGAAGAGCATTCGATCCGTATCGTTGATAGGATCACGAAGTTTCTCCGAGGCCGGTCAGTTCCTCTCGTATGGGTGATATGGCAGCATGGTCGAGTGTAGGATGAGACCTGGTAGCGAGAGGCCGACGTACATACTTAGTATCCAGATCTGTTCTGAGCTTTATCTTCACCACCCTTGGAAGGGAAATTCGGGGACGAATTGTTATAAGGGGGGAAGTTTTTAAGAACCTGGTTCTTATTTTTGAGGTACGGGCTTCTTCTTTTTCATTTTCCTTAAGTTCTTTTTAGAAAATATGGAAAATGGGAAAAAATGCTAAATTTCGAAATTACACGCCGTGTACTTTTTCCACACGCCATGTACTTTTGTCCATGTTGGAATGAGTACACGGGGCATGTAGCCTTATCGGCGACGAGGGGTATAGGAACCAACTACATGCCATGTAGTGGTACCTTACACGCCGTGTAGTCAGTCGACAGGATTGAATAGTAAGGTGGTGGAGTCACCGCTAGCTGGGCGATAGTACACGCTGTGTACTCAGGAGTACATGCCGTGTACTTAGGTTGACGGGTGAATAGTGTAGCGGTGCCGCCAAATGAATAGTTAAATGAAATAAGTACATGTCGTGTACTTTGTTTTTTTGGCTTAAAACAGGCAGTAGCCTCCTCATTTGGTAGAGGAGGCATTTGAGCCATTTTGGAGCCAAGGAGGACGGTCGGACCTTTGAAGATCCATCGGGTGTTCATCTGGAATCCGATTCGGCTTCGGACGATCTCATTGGAACCGCACGGATCTATTCCGTTCTTGGGCGTTTCTAGAGTCGACGTTCAGGTATAACATTCGTTGGCATATAAGGTAGGTGGCTTTGTGTTATTTTCCAACTGTCGTGCGCTTTTGTGTGTTTTTGTGCCACGAACCCATGATGGGGTGTCGTGTGGCTGAGGTCGTTTCTATATTTAATGCCTAGAATTGCATAGGTGAATAAATTGTGATAATAAAATGCTGGTTGGGATCATTGCTTGGATCTGGAACCACCCCAATGGTGTGTTCCTCTGTTTAGCCGTTTGGACAGGATACCTGAGGGTATGCCTTTAATGTAGTAATTGTAGAATTTCCTTGAGAGGAATTTCTTATTTACTGCATTTGACATGTTGGGAATGGCCCGGTTACATGTTTAGCCTGAGGGCATTGTTGTGATTAGCCTATGGGCACTGCACTATTTAGCCTGAGGGCTGTAGTTTTCCACCTGAGGGAAACCTTTCGTGCCTGAGGGCTTGACTTCTGTGCCTGAGGGCTGTAGTTTTCCACCTGAGGGAAACCTTTCGTGCCTGAGGGCTTGACTTCTGTGCCTGAGGGCGACACTTCGTACGCCTGAGGGCAACTTCTGTTACGCCTGAGGGCTATACCTGCGGGTTGGATTCTGCTTACCTGAGGGTAAGGTTTTTCTTGTCTGAGGACGTGGACTGTTACTTAGAAATGCACTGTGGTGATTTATAATATTTAATGGATTAAATGAATAATAAAATGTCAATATAACTGGTAATTATTTAATTTTGAGTACTGCTTACTTTATTGCATTTTACTACTGCACACTATTGTCGCACGCTTACACGCAGTTAGGCACGGGCCTTTGGTGGGTGCCTACTGAGATATATTTATCACACCCTGTTTGGGTCATGCTTTTTGGCCCAAACAGATTACGTTTTTGTAGGTGTGGATAGGGGCAAGAGTCCCTATATAGGTACTTGACTGTTGCTGAGGAGTAGGAGGGCATGGGACCGAGCCTAGGCTCACGATGCCGCTACCATCTGTTTTGTTTTTCTGTACTTATACTATGTATTGTACTATATTGATGTATAACATGTTCTGCCTATTTTCTTAGAACTAAGACATATAGCATCATTATTTATATATTGTTGGTTATGTTCACTGTTGTTGCTTATTTCAGTTGTGTATGGTTTACTGCTTCTGCTGTTGTTGTATGTCTATTTACATTCTGGTGCGCTACACTTTGACAAATGAGGGCATTGTTTCCCCACTAACAGACCTGGGCCCTTACTGCTAGTCGGCGGCCTCTCGCATTTGGGGAAATACACTTGAGGTCACATGGAAAATATAGCATAAGTCTCATAGAAATAAAATTGAGACTAGAAATCCCCTTACCTTAAGTATTTACTCTCATAATACTTGTTCAAACATCCTATATAATAAATATAAGTTTATTATAAATATATAATATAAATATATTCATTTATATAATACTATATTTGATTTACTTATGACTTTATATTACATGTTTATTAGCAATTCTATGTTAATGTTATGTTTTGTGTAATAACTGCTTTGTTTTTCTTAAATGTTTGGACTTGTTATTCTTGGTCCTATAACGTAGATCATGATTTCCTTATTTATAGAAATTAAACCATGGTATTAATATCATATATATTCAGTATATATTTATTTATAATAATATATAAATTATAGAAAAAGGAAATGATATACACTATTCATGAAGATGATAGTGTATACTTATGCATGGATGTTGTTTTCATTTTCTTATCGTATTGAAAGAAAGAAAAGTAAATGATACAGATATATATATATATATTATCATTAAAATATAATTATTATTTCATATATATAACACATGTTTCTATTAAACCCATCTTTAATACATTCCATATAAGGCGTGAATGAATCGCATCGCTTTGAGGAGATGGTAATCCACACATCCACAAATGATGTTATCGTATTCCCAAAAAATAGAAATCATGAAGGTATGTGTTATATAAAAATTATAAAATCTTAAATACATCATAAATATCATATATATCAAATAAAAAATTATTTCCATCATTATTTCCAACCTTTATATGTGGTAATGAAAAAATGAATGACATTGGTTAATGAGGTGGTAGTCCACCGTACACACAATTGATGATTGTGTATCCTATTTGATGGAAGTGTGTGTGGTTTTAGATCATAACCTTAACATAAAAAACATATAATTATATTTATGATAATTATATTATTAAATAATAATTTAATAATAAGAATTTATGGGGTGGATAAAGAAATGAAACTAAAGTTCTTATTAAAGAACTTTTCCTCTTCTTCAGCTAACTCCTTTTGGTTTGCACCAAAGGACTTCACTGGTTTTCTTTCTGACCAAATCGAGGATTATAGGATGAAATTAGGTATTTTGAAAATATATTTTGACATCTTTTTCCAAGACTAATGGATTTATAGTTGTGAATAAGTGATGGGGTGAGTTCCCTTTTATAGTGGTGGAGGAGTGGCATTCTTGTAAATACCAAAAAGTAAACACTATTGAGAGGTCTCCCTTATATCATGTGCCTAAAATAATGATCCATTTTTTATCCAATATGTTATATTTTTGAAACATGGGCATCCAATTGGTTTTTTACAAGTGTATGGTCATTTTTACATCTTATTTTATAAGTTAACCACTAAGTAACCTTGTTTTTACATAATCATTATAATTAATTTTAATTTATTTCACTAATTAATTTGGTAAAATATTAATCTAGTCTTATTATAAATTATATGGTATTATTATTACAAATATGGAATCCATTTTTTCAAATTTAAAACATGGAAGTGGAAGAATTTAAAATTAATCTCACAAACAGGACGAGACAGTGAGTTTTTTAAGTGAAAATGTTCAAAAGTTTGAAATTTTTTATAACCAATTTCAAAGTTAAATTGATTAAAATGGCCTAAATTGGATTAATATATTTAAAATTTATCTAAATATAATTTAAAACCAAATTAAAATATAATTTAACTATATAAATAAATTATATGAAAAAGTCGGTTTTCAATTAAAATTCAGTATTTTTCACTATTCATCAAAAAATGAAACTTCTCTAGAAATAAAAAACTAAGATAATTTTTATGTTAATATTTCAAAAATAAAGTTTATTTTTTAAAATATAAATTATAAAAGTTTCAAAAAATATTTTTTAAAAAATCTTCCATTAAAAGGCAGCAAAACTTCCTCTTAGAAAAATACATCTTTTTATGCACAAAATTTGATTTTTCTTATCAATTGTCTAGAAAATAAATTAATTAATGATAAATAGTTGATTATATATATATATATCATTAAAATAATTCAAAAAAATGGTTTGTTTAATTTATTGAGATAAAACATGTTTTTTCATAGAAAAATAGTTTTTCAAAAGGGGGATTTCTTTATTTTCAAATAGTTCTTACTTTCATTTATAACTAATTCGTTACCAAAGAACTCATTTTATAAACATTAATAAAAAATATTTTAATAATTTATTTAATACTTTTAATAACCTCCATTCCAATGTCTAGGTTCCAATTATCATAATAATATTTTAATAACATGTCATATTTCATTTAAACTAAGTGTTGTGTATAAATCAAGTTAAACTTTGTGTTGTGTGTAACTTAGGTTGAGACAATGTTTCATGTAGTATAATCCAAACTTATTTATTTAATATAAAAATATATATATTCAGTATTGTGTGAAATTAAAAATGTCTTAATGTTTAAATTAATTCAAAAAAAGAATATTTCACAAAATATCGGGGTGTTACATGGTGACTCCGGAAGACTAACGTGTGATGGATATGAGACTATCTAGTTCTACATTGAATACCTGATGTTTGATTAAGATTTGGTATTTTATGTGTACTATATTTTTTCACAAAACTTGGGAAATTTTGATATGAACTGATAGGGAATCAGATCATTGGTGTGTTGGTGAACAGTTGAGAGCCTTGTGTATGGAAACCCAAATCTTTTATACACTTTATATCATGACTTATTAAAAACAGTATCAATTAATACCATCACAAAATATCGATAGGCATATTTTATTTATTTAATTAGATACATAACATAATAACTTTAATTATGGATATAATGACATTATTTAAAAACTCCACAACATGCCCTTAAAATCCATTGGTCTTCCAATACTATATGGGATAACCTAGGGACGTACATAAAAAAGGGGCGATATTTAAATCCTTGTATGGGAATAATCAAATCATAACATGATTAAAGTAATATATTTTAGTCAATTGTAATATCAAGGTTACCTAAAAGGGGTGAAATCATAAACATGAACACCAAAGCATGATATAAGATGACAATATCAAGGCAGCATAAGAATGTGGCAACAATATAAAATATTACATCATAAGAATAATTCAAGGCTAACCTTCGATACATCATAACAAAATGTTCTTAGGATATACTCTCATGAACCATACATGATATATCATGAGATAAAAACATTAACCAATGCATTGGAGAACTGTATAATTATGGGCTCACCCATCACATTCATATCATATACATGAATTTGTGTGCCACATAGATCATAAAACATAATAATGTATTTTATAAATTTTAATACCATGATTAAAAATTGTTGTTTAAATGAAAGTAATTACATAATAAATTAAGGATAGTTTTATCTAGGTTAATACACTTGAGTTTAAATGGGGATAGTGATTCACAATAGAAAAATTGGGCATGGAAGATCATGGGATAATTTATGTAGTATAACGGGTGAACATAAAGGTTCACGGAAGGATTTAATGATAGTTAAAGGTGAACTGTCATTACATGGGATTCATAAGGATAGTAAATTTATGTGTAAAATAAATTAATTCAAGAAAAAATTGGAAATAAAAAGCTCAATATGAAGAAAGTACTCGAATAAAAAGAAGAGAAAGAGAATCTTGTACCTTGAGAAGGAGATTCTAAAATATTAGGAAGAGATTATTAAGATATTGGGAGAAAATTAAGAGGAATTTAGAGATTTATATGTCGATTAAATTCTTTCTCAATGGGTTTTGAGTGAAGAGGAGTGTGATATTGGGTGGGTATTTATAGCAGAATAGAGGGGAATTCTTTATTAATTTCTAAACATGGGTCTTGAACTCTATATGATAAAATAAAAAAAATACAAAACTTAACATGGTTTTTCTTATATTTTCTAACAAATATGAGTGTTTTTAAATAAATAATAAGTAAAATAATCAAAAATATATTAATAATACCATTTTTGATGTGAAAGTGAGTCATGTTCATAAATAATTGATTTTAAAACCTTAAAATATAATATGTGTTTTGGAGGATTCATTAAAGTATTGGAAAATAAATAAAATAACTTTAAAAATATATTATTTTAAAGGTAAAATATATATTTGTTCATATATTACTTTTTTAGTATTTATTACATCACTTTTGGGCTTTTATGATGTCATAATACATATAATATATTTATAGCGTATTTAATTTTTACCCTAAAATTTGGATATCTCAAAAAATTATGAAAAATTCACCATTGGATAATTTTAGAGTGATAATTTTAAAGTGATAATTTCAAAAATTATATTTATTTTACCAAAATAATTATCTAAATATGTTAATTTTCACTTTTAAATAAAAATCCTTACTTACTGAAAAATACTAGTTTTTATAACACTAACAACTTTATGGCCCTTATAAAAACTACATTGTAAGTAATTAAATTAAATTATCATTTATACTTAAATAAATATTATTTAACAATAATATTTTATTAAAATATTATTTATTTCAAAAAGTCTTGAATTTATCAGAAAGAGTGTATTTATTGAAACTATATACTCCCCAATGATACAATTCTAATTTATTCATATCAAAATATAATTTTATCAAAATAATTATATAATAATTTATAAAGTAACAATAAAATGGATAAATATAATTATTATTTTATTTGAAAAAATATATAAAAATTCATACTATTAGGGTCCATATATGTAACCCCTTATTACACTAGCATAAAACTTAAGGGTAAGGTGTGTAATGGTGGTTCTTTCTCAGGGTTGTTTTGTAAACATGGTTTGGGTCATGATCATGATAATATTGAAATTATCACAAAAAATAGTTTTTCTTGAGATTTAGTTATTTAATATCATCTTAGGATTGGTTAAGAACAAATCCCTGTTATCCTATCTCCCTTAGAAGCTTTGATAAATGGTATTCATAAGGTATGGTCTTACTGGTTTAGGCCATTTCCTCTTTCATCTATGTCAATTAGAATTTATCATAACCCTTAATATATACTAATTCTAGTGGACACTATAAAATGTATAGATTATTAAAAATTATGATGTGTATTAGTCTTTTAAATACGATGGGCTATATTTTATAATTGTCTAACAATAACCAAAGTAGTTCATGGGTTTTCTATAACTATATTACTTAATGATACTTTTATTCATTCAAAGGGGATTTTATTTATAAAATTTTTTTCCGTTACATTGTGGATGGTGTAAGTGGATGGTGAATCAATTGGGTAAATTCCTTTGAAGTTAGTTTGAAATTTAGAAAGGATGTATGATCAATTTAACGGTGCCTCTAAGGATTAACTCATCATAATAGATGTATTTATGGAGCATCAATTGTTGAGGTCAGGAACCTTTGTAGGGATTCAGCGAGAAGGGGACCGACTGGTGTTTCCATGTGAAGCCGAATTTGGTGAGGTGGAACCACATAAAGATCATAGTAACAAGTATGAATAAGCTATTAAGGATGATCCAAGATATTTTTGTAAAGGATTTATTGTTTAGGTTAAGTTGGTCAGTGAATAATTTTTTGTTCATCTTGGAACTAAGAAAAAGGATTTGATGACGAATCTTAACTCATGATTTGTGTTTGATCAAGCATGATGGAACTAAACTGCATTGATTATGTCATTGGACTATCATAATCTTATTATGTATGGGGATTTCTATAGTGGGGATAACCTTGATGCTTTGGGAGTAATTTTTTGAAGACACTATGGTTTTTTGAGTTCAATGGATGCAATGATCATGGTCTCAATGTTGGTTGATAGTGAGCTTTTAGCAAGACTTCTGGTGTTCATGTTTGGATTCACATAGTGGGAGCATGATGGATGTTTGAGGATGAGCACATCCTTGAGATGATAATTTGAAGTTTGGGATGGAATGTAGATAACTCCTTGTGGATGATGATCGAGGTAAATCATGATTCATGTTTCATGTGCTACCACTACTTCTCAAAGATGAGAAGCGCTGTGGTGGGAATATTTTAATGGCCCATGTCATTATGTGTGTTAAATTTCAAAGGAAGTTTGAAAATTTCTTATGGTGGATGAATTTTTTATAGAACTGAGTGTTGAATAGAGGTTTTTCTATTTGAACATATTAAATAGGTTTTTTCATACTTTAATGGATGCTCAAAATATGACTCGGAGCTCAGGTTTTTAGAAGAGAAGTCCTAGAGTAGTAGGAGATGTTGTCTCAACCACCAGGTAACTGGTGGGGTAGAAATTAGACATGCTTCCCAACAGGACTCACTATATAATCGGTGATCTTATACTAGGTGTTCAGTGGTCCAATGGATATCCGGTAGACCCTAATCGGCTAGCTAGTGGGGTATTCTGGGTAGACTTCAAGTAGGGGTATATTTGGTATTTTTATCTATTGATCATCCTCCATATTATTATTATTGGATATATTTTTTGAGTTTTATTCATTCTAGAACCTCTTTTATCCTCCCTCTATGGGTTACCCTTGATTCAGGGTGTATCTAGGCAAGATACATAGGTGAATCCAAGATATATCTTTCATTCTTCATCGATTTTGGCCTCCTTCTTCCTTATGCAGTGGTGGACAATTATGTTATTCATCATAGATGATTGTCATGATAATTTTTTGGAAATTTTAATACTTTGATGAATCAATTTACCTTGGATCCTCTTATCTTGGGTTATCTTGATCATCAATTTATCATTTTCTAAATCCCAATTAAAGAATTAGATGACAATTCCATCAAATCTTAAGGGAATTGTATAATAATGACGGGGCCCTGGATCGACATTGATAGAGGATGTCCCATAGTGATAAACATATGTCATTGATGTGAATTTCATTGAATTTATGTCTATTAGTGATATCTTCTATGGTTTTTGACCGATTGAGTTAGATCTTCCCCCATACCATGAAAATTATTTTGGGATTTTTCATAACTTCAAATCGAGAGTGCGTCAAGAGTGGCTCAAAATATGTTGGATGACATTGTGGATAAGGTAAATTTATTGGTTGTTTTTTTAGAGGTTCAAATTTAATTATATTAAATTTTAATTTTTCTTATTGTCATGCTATATGGATTTTTCTTGAGATAATTTTGGAAGTGTAAGACAAACCCTCCATGGGTGGTTGGTCATGTTCCAACTAGGTTGTATACCTGATAAGTCTTTCAGAAATTATTCTTTTTACCCTTGGTTATAATTTTACTTGTATACATTTAATTAATTATAATTTATTTATAATTAATCTATAATATTTGGGCATGAGTTAGGACCTCATGGAGATCGATGGAGGCTAAATGGACTTTGAATACTCAGATAAAGCATTTAGGATTTTCTTGGGTGGGAGTTAGTTCCATGTTGAGGTAGTTAGTTCTATATACTCTACAAAATGGTATTATACATATTTTATTAGCATGTTATATGAGGTTCTCCACCTTTATAGAATTACCCCTGATTTATAAAGGTTCTATAAATAACATGAAATTCTTAGTTAGTTAATAATTTTCAAGTATTAACTAATTAAATGGATTGTGTCTATTGTAATTGAAGAAAGTTCTAAGAGGCACAATGGAACCTTGTACACTATCTTTATATCATCTATAAATGGTTGATTCTTGATCACTAATGATTTCCTTAGATTTAATGGAAACCCTTGGATGTGTGGTTATGATACATGATACCTAGAGCCCATGAGACCATGTTTGATTCCTTGATTGCATGTGTGTGTATCCTGTGAGACCATGTTTGGTGCCTTGATCACATGTGGGTGTGTGTAGCCTGTGAGACCCATATATGATGCTTGATTTTAGGAGTGTGCTTATGTAGCTTGTTATACTATATTTGATGATGATCACATGCATTCGTATGTTTCTACTAAATATTCATGGTGACATGTTGTGATCTTCCCTTGTATGTTATACCTTGTAATATGTTATTAATATGCCTTTGGAGGTATTATATTTGGTACTCAAAATAGGTGTAGCTTCATGGTATGGTTATCCCTTATAGGGGGAGTATACATTACATGTTGAAGAGATAATTATGGAACCATGCATAGGGTAAGGGCATGACATCCTTATGGCCCAACCCATGATAATGACATGTTCACTCAATGCCTTAAGGATTCCTAAAGTCCCCTTGTGTAAATTTTATTATTTTTCAATAATTTTGGTTGACTTTGTTATGAGAATATGTCAATATGTGTTAAGGTAAGTGTTGAGGCTTAAGGATTGTTATGAAAACATCCCCAATTAAATGTGATGGTTTTTGAGAAAATTCTAATTTTGAAGACATGTTCTAACTGTATTTAAATTTTACACAATGTTTATAAAATGTGAAGAGTTAAATATGTGTTTTGGTATTTGAAAAAATAAATTCTATGACTAAAAAATATGAGGATTTTTATTTTTTTTATTTTCATTTTATGGTGCAATTTTTTTTGGCTAAGTATTTTTGTTGGACTTTATTAAAAATGTGGGGATATTTATAATCCAACCAAGGACCCATGAAACCACTACTTAGGTGGTAAATCATGATAACTCTATGAATCCCATAGTGGATAATGAAAGTGCATAACACCCACAAGGTGGTTCTTAAGAATGGGTGAATGCATATCACCCATAGGGCTGCACACATAGGGGGAAGCAGGTATATCCAACCCAATGTTAGTGTATGACAGGTGTTCTAGATGTTGACCCCAATGCCAACTCAAAGGTGAAGTGGCATGTATTGATTAACCATGTAGAGATCGACCGAAAGAAAAACCAATATGGGATGAACATCGTTTGGTTACTGTTCATCCACTAAAATAGATACATAAAGAATGGATTTCGTCTGATTTGTCTAGTATACATTGTTTGATCAATATCACAAGATCTCCATCTACCTACAACATCATCCGATGATTCTTTATTCATTATTTTCTTCATGGTTGAACCTCATATGCTTAAATTGAGATCACATTAGTGATATGGATGATCACATATGATCATAAGTTAATCTAAAATGTTTTATAGTGTTCTATGATGTGTTTCATGAGAGTTTTCGATGAATGTTGAACCACATGAATAATATTTGAGTTATTTTTTATTAATATATTGATTTTCAAATTCATTTAAGTTGTTGAGGTGGTTCATATAGAAGAAATGTGGTACATGTATAAGGTTGAGGTGGTGGGGTTGAGTCAATGGGGTTTCTCTATAAATACCACTAGACACGTTCATTTTCAGAATGTTCTTAACAATAATTTGAGATATTAGAGAGCAGAACATAGAAAAAAAGAATGCTCTATTTTCATCTTTGTTTTCCATGAATTCGCATTGAGTCCTTCTAGACCGTCACATTTACATGATGATGTTTTGATCCCACAAACTAGTATAGATAACCATTGTGTTATGAAAAGGATAAAGGAGAATGATCCCAAATATAATATTATATAAAGTATTCTAATATACTGCATACTCTATTATGTGAATAATTTTTAGAAGTATACATAAGATATTATGAATGTATGAAGAAATTTGAGATGAGTTACACAAAAAAGAATCATGTGATATCCTTATGCTTAATACATAGTGAATGTATAAATATTGAGTTAGTTATATGAATAATAATTTTTATTGTGTGATATACTTTCATGTAGGAAACCAATATATGTGAAGAAAAATTATGTTTGTGAAATACTTTTTGTAATAAATTGTGAAGGTTTTATGAACCTAAAGTCAAGGCAGTGTGTGAACTTGTATTCACATACATAGTGAGACATCCATGCACTTGTGTTCATGCATGAAGTTAAGTGAACAATTCAATGAATCATTTTTATTTTTGTTGTTTTACAAATTACATTGAAGAATAGTTGAGAATACCATGAATTTCATTACACATGTATGAATATTGATAAATTCACATGCAATATAAACTATATGAATATTGTGTAGTGATTTGAGGTTGATATGGGTATTGGATCAAAGGAATTTATATCTAAATTATCATTGTATTGAAGATCAGTTTAGATCATTTAAATATTAGTCAACGGTTAGTAAGTATGGTACTTCATCTATAGATGGAAGAATATTTTATTAAGAATAGTTTCATTGAGTAAACTGATAAAACCTTGGTGATCAAAAATATTTGAGCAATATAAGCATGTTGTAAAGGTACTTGAATAGGATTACACGAGAAATTTAGATCAAGTAAGCTCGTGGAGGAGGATCATCAAAAATATCTTTCTACAGTAGAACAATTCATCTGAAGAAGAAGGTTATAGCTGGGGGGTCTAACCAGTTACTGGAAAATTGTGATTAACCAATTAATGGATAAGAAGGTATAGTTAGGGGGTATAACCAAATATTAAAGGTTGATTAGATATGGGGGTATAAGTATCTTGTAATTGGATGGTATAACTAGTTAGTATTATAATCACCTTTTATTATATTGGAGAATTTTTTTTGGGGGGTGGGGTCTAACCAACATGGAAAGGAGTTAGTCTTTGTACCAAACCTTGTAAATCCTTGTGTTTTGTGTTTTTTTTATTATTATTTATTGTAAGTTGAGGATTAGGATTAAAGATGAGATATTGATAATTTAATAAGTCATAGGGGCTAAATTGAAAGAGACAGGCTTTTTAAAAACAGTATACCACTAATCACCCCCCCCCCTCTCAGTGGTACCTAACTGATCCTTGGGTACTTAAATACTGAGTAACTTGTTCACCAGTTGTCCTTATGGCCTAACTCAAAAACATGATGCCTTATAGACACTGATTTACATGTTCATAATCCTTATGGCTAGCCCTTGATCACTCTCAATATACTTTATCACTACATTTTTGTATGAATCTAAAACGAGTATGGTTGGGGGTTTGTGGTGGCTTTGTAAGTGCATGACTTTTTGATATTTTTTGTTTATTACATTGGTGATTTTATTCTATGTTTTTGTTGTTATGTATTTCTTTGTTACTTTATGTTGATATTATCACAGGCACATACAGCAAACTTACTAGTTGGGTATTATACCTCATTGATGGTGCCCTACTAAGTTGTACTCACACCCTACTCGGATGACTATAACACTTGGGTACCCAATAATCCCTTACTTGTTATAGTTACAGGTTTGGATAAGGCCTAGGTTTAATCGTTTAGTAAGATAGATCACTACGAGTCTAGAGACTGGGAGGTAGTGAGACTTAGAGTTGCATATCCTCTTGTAATTTTATTCTTTTCTACCTATTGTATGTAATTGGACTAATGGGTGATCAGTGTCCATATTTTCAGTTATGACTATTGTGCCTATTGTTTATACATTTTTTCATTAAATAGGGTATATTTATTTATATTTGAATACGCTAATTTTTTATTTTTACATGTTTTTTTATTTGTCTATTATTTTGAACTTTGATGGAGGGTATGGTCTCCTTATGATCCTCTTTAGATCCTTACTACTAGTCGGAAGCCTCTAGAATATAGGGATGTATGACTAAGTTCATGTATAAATATAGGTTGAGCCTAATTATTTGAGTTGGGATCTTACAATATAAACCACAACACCCAATTTTGGTTTCCTTATGTTACACAAGTAAACTTCAAACTCAAAAATACTTTTTATATAAGGTGGTGAAAAATCTGAAACTATTTTGTAAGCACCAAGGGCAGAGTCCTCCTACCCTAATATGTAGTCTAACTATCTATGGATATAACCCCTTCCATGTTCTTTCAATTCTTCCAAAACTTCTATGATCTTTCTTATAACAAGGTAAAATCTTTTGGAATCCCTTCATGACTTCCAGAATATCATCTTTTCTTTTAAACTTTCATAGAACCTCTTTTCATCTATCTTCCAAAATATCATTCAATCTTCTCACAACTTTTGGATATTCTAGATAGTTACAATTTAGTTGCAACACAAAAAACTAGATTTCAAGGGAAAAAATCCAACACTCATTGATAAAAAATCTAACATCATCCAAACATCAATCCTAAATTGGATGAAAACAATAACCATCTTTGGATTTTTTTGGTAATACCCATCATGAATCCAATATTCATTATCATCATCATGATCTTATTACTCCCATCACTTTCTACTCCCCCTTTGATGTTCATGTAGATTCATGGATTTTTTATGCTTCTTCTCCCCCTTTGACGCAAATCCAAAGCAATATCTCTTCCACAAGTAATGAATATAAATATTAGAAAACATATTACCTTGGGAACAAGGGTCTTATTATTTAGATCCATTATCCTACTCCCCAATATTTTTTATTTAAAATATAAAATTATATTTAACTGTTAAAACTTATTTGGGGACTTCATTGGATAACATTTTCTCTGATGCCAATTTTTCTTCATGAGGCACTGTCAATAAATCTTCTCACCATAACTTAACATAGTCCTTGTATCAAATTCATAGAGACTATGATCCCCATATTTCAATATAATTCAAGGCTATAAACTTTCCAATTATATCTTAAAATGATACCAATTATTTCATATTAACTATTAATGATACTTTATATTTTTCTTTCAAGAACAAAAAACTTCTCAATTGTGCCTACATAGTGAAAATATTTTCAATGACTGATATTACCACTTAGAAATGAGACATAAACACAAACCCTAATCCTAATGAGTTATAAATAAATGTAGGAAACAATATATTTATATAATAGTATATCTATTATCCATTTCACTTAACTTACATAAATTTCAAATAGTCGAAATTTTCATCTTCTATCAGGTATCTTCTCCTGTGAACCCAGCCACACTTTCACTAAACCATTATTGAATAAATATAAATTTCATAGTGTGTGATTTATACTATAATTAATATTTTGAAATTTCAAGTATATCATCACCCCCACTTATAAAAGTCCACCCCCTATCCTATACTATTTACACTTAAAAACATTTTATTTAAGATAATACATATAAAAATACCATCATTAATTACGTACTCACATACTTTAAACATTGGTTTTATTATAAAGTCATCCTAAGAAATATTTTGGTTCTAACCTAAGGAAGTTTTCTGAAGAAGAGGTATCTTGCTTAACCGATCATTTTTATTTTATTTATTCTTCCACATCCTTAGAATATTATTTATTTATTATAATATAATAAAAAATTATATATCATATAATTATATTTTATTACATTAATTTTATAACTTAAATCCATCTTCTCTTCCATAAAATGGGAAATGAAATCATCATTGGTGTGTATAGCAGACTACCGCCTCGTGAACTGATGCAATTCATTTTTCATCATCACCTCTCATGGATTGTTATAATTATGGATTTAAAGTATATATAATATATTTATAACATAATTATACATATTTAATTATTATATCACATATACATTATTACTTTCCATTCTATGGGGGGTACGATAACGCTGCTTGTGGGTATAGTGAACTACCGCCTCATGAAGCGATGTGATTCGTTTTTCACTGATGCTTTTCATATAAGGTAATTAGGATAAATTTAATAAATATATGTAATATGTATTATATAATTATGATATTAATTACATATTTCTAATTCTAAAAATATAATATGTATTATTTACTTTTACCTTCCATTCACTAAGAAATGAAAACATTGTTCATGTGTACGTGTGGACTACCACCTCTACAAAGAAATGTGATTCTTTTCTCAAAACCACATCACATGGATGATATATATAATTATATTTAATTAAATAATATGTTTTTTATGATATTATTATCATTCTTAAAATTTAAAATAATACTTACCTTATTTTCATAATGATTGTTGAAAAATAGAAATGTTACTTGTGGGTACATACATCCTATCATATCCATGATTGTAATGTAGTTCATTTTGTGTAACCATATTTCATGATTGGTTTTAAAGGTATAATTTATATATAAAAATTATAATTATATAATTTTTTTTATTATAGATATGATGGAATAATGACCTCTTTGATCATAGTCAACCTATCGAATTCATTTTTGACACATAAGCCGAATATCATCAAAACATTATATGTAAAATTGATTGATCAATTAATCATATATAACATAGTAATAAGTGAAATAAAATGAATAATAAACTTGAAAAGGTTTCTTATTCAAGTAAATAATTATCATAAATTTATTATTCAAGAATATAAATAATGTACGTGATAAGTCAGACTCAAGGCCATCTAAATTTACTTTCATTGAGGCATATTTTGATTTTATAAACCTATATTATTTTATGATGTGTATATATAGACCCTTTTGACATGTTATATCATTAATTTCTCTATTCTTGTGATATTTAAAGTTTTTTTAATGTTATTCTTTCATGGGGATTTCGATTCAATTGTTACTAAAGTGGTAAGGGACACTTCAACTTAGAACATTTTAAGTGTTTTTATGATTTATTTTCAAAACCTTTCCCTTACATGTCCATGTTTTTAAAATTATTTTAAGAATTTACTTATATGGACATGAAAGTTTTATAAAGGAATTTTTTGTATTTAATTCAAATGTTTTCAAAAAGGAATCTTTTTACATAATTTTTTTCTTTCTTTACAAAAGAAAAAAATAATGTTCTATTTTAACTTATATGGTGAAAATGAATTTTTCCACCACCATAACTGTTATTTTAATTTTTAATTACTTTAAATTATTTAATTTTTTTTCAAAGAAAACCCCTCTTTCCCTTTTCTAGGTATTTTGGTATTAAAAATGGTTTTTTAAATGGGATGGATATTTTAATATCCAAAAATGTTTTCTTATGAGTGAAAAGAATATTTTATTAGTGTAATGTTAAAAATTGAAATCTTTTATGTGTTATTATTATGTTATAATTCTTGTAATTATTTATGATGACAGTTGTTTTTGTTATAAAAAAATGATGAGTGGTTACATTATTAACCAGGACGGGTGGTTATTTATTAACCAAGGATAGGTGGTTACATTATAAACCAAGGATGGATGGCTCTATGATATTCCTCTAATGCATTGGGTATGGAAGTCTATTTTATGGTTATTCCATTTGTAAGATTAATATGGAAAATGATGTCCTAATATACCTAAATTTTTATCTATTCTTGTTATGGGTTTTTGTAGTAATCCTATGATTTGAAAAATGGTAAACAATTATCTTATTTTCAAAATAAAGTATTTACTACTTATTAATGGTGAAAAGTATAAATTTGTGAAAAAAATCATGAGTTTATCATGTTTTCAAATAAAACTTTATGAGAATTATTACCTTTAAATTTTATTATGAAATGTTTTATGAAAATATTTTGGCAAAGAAGGTGATTTATTGGGTAAAAAAAATGCTTATTTTGAGCTCAAATCTTGCTTTGAAAAGGAAAATTTTTATAAGATTTCATGGAAGAATGAGATTATTTTTTTCTTATTTGTATTTTTCTTATTGAGATTTTTTTTCTCATCCCATATTTTAAAATGTTTTTAATAGGGTTTAAGGATGGGTAAGAACAAAGAAGAAGTCAAGTTGAAAGTCGTGAAATATTTTCATGAAAATAAAATGTGCTTACTTTTAAAAAAAATTTATTGTGTATAAAATGGATATTGATTAGAAGTAACCATTTTTTAAAATTAAGTTTTTATTATGTATGAGTTATGACCTAATTATCTAAAACTATAAACCTAAAAAGATCCTAAAAATGAAATAAAGTGAATTATTGACTAAAAATAAAGATTATGTTATGTATATGCTTGGGTACTTATAGTTGGTATTAGAGAAAATGTTTATATAACTTTAGAGTTTAAGATATTATTTGAGCTTAATTTAATGATATTATATAACTACAAATGTTAGTTTTCTAAGGATAATTAAAATTATTTTGGATAAATAGGAATAGTTGAATAGATGATGGAATGGTTAAGGCTATCTTAGTATTTATCCTCCACATAAGATGGTATATTATGATTTATTTGATATACTCACACTAACTTTTTTTTGTAAATGGATGAATCCAACATTAATCAACTTAATAATGGATGTGAAGGAAAATGTGGTTGTTTTCTAAATGATAAATCGAATGGAATGGAAGCTATAGTGAAAACTCTTATGGTTATTATTAACCATCTATAATGAGTTGTGGTTGACAACTTGGACCTAGGTGAGTTTCCTAACACACCTAAGAAGATAAAAATGGGAATATATAAAAGTTTAGGTGATAAAGATCACAAAGGTAAAAATATTCAATAACCTATGTGTCAAGAATGTGGGAAGAAGCACCTAGAAAAATTTATTAATAGAACTATAATATGTTTTGTATGTATTGAAGGGGTGAATAAAGCAATAATATTCCAAGTAAAAGGGAAGTGTTCAGTTAACTCTATTAAGGGGAATAAAATTCTTCCCAATGTATCAATTGAATTTTTTAATTGTGGTGAGTTTGGGCATTGTGAAAATCAATGTCCTAGGTGGAAATCTCATGAATGGGATCAATAAGACTATATAGATAAATTTCTATCAATGCCTAATGCCATTACAGTTGAAGATGAGGAAACTACATATGATAGGTATGTATTATATCCTGGATTATGTTTTGAAATTCTTGAATCATAGGACATGATTCATATTTTTGTTTATAGGAAGGAAGTATTAAGGAATAAGATAGAAAATCATGGTTAATAGATTATGAATAATGTTGAGTAACTAAGGTGTATACACCATGGTATTCAAGAGTTATGATGTATTTCTATATTTAAGAATGATCATAAGTTTAAATGCATTAATACTCTTTTGATGGTTATGTGATGGGAGTACTTTTGGAGGCATTCATTGAGTTATGATAGATGTTTAAGGTATATGAAACCCTTAAGTTTAACGTGTGAAAAGTTACTTTAGGAAGAATTGTCTTTTAATTTTGTGGAAATAAGTTCAAATTTATTGATAAACTTTAGTTTTTATATGATCTTTATTGATTAAGGTTACTTAGAGGGGAATTTTCTAAGAATTATATAGTTTTAGAAAAAGTAAAACCCATAGGTTGGGTGACAACCTGTCACATCTAGTATGGCCACGAGGCTTGAACCTACAACCAAAGGGTTATAAGGGTGAAACACTAACCATTAGCCTATGTGATGTCCTGGTTAGTATGACATTATTTGTTCACTCAAACGGTTTGACATATGATTATTAAGTTGATTTTGGGAGCATTTCTTTTATCGTATAGATAACCATGGGATTGAAAAGTGATTTGGTGATTAGTTGATTAATGTTATTTAGGAAGAAGTTCGTTATTTTAGGAACCTTATATGATTATGGTATACCAAACATTATGGGGTTTTATTTGAGGAATAAAGATTGAATTGTATTTTGGAATCATATATGATTTTAATATAGTTTTATAGTGATGTCGGTTATTTATGGAAATGATTATCATGTTTTAGAGATTATATGATTAGGGAAGATGTATTTTTTGGTATATGACTTTATGAGTGACTAATGTGATTGGAGATAAATGTTAAATTAATCTCAGAAGAATGTGTGATCAAACCCTTCATATTTCTGGGTTTTGATCTTAGTCAAGAATATTTTAGATAATTTTAAAGATATTTATTTATCGAATGATCTAGGATAATCTTTGGGTGTTATTATTGAGGACTCAAAGATTAATGTTTTATTTAATCATATGAATGTTTATTCATTTTGTGAATTATATTACCATATTCTAACCCTTTTTTATTAATTTCTAAATATAGTAGGAATATCTTGTTATCATTTTATGGTTTTTTGGTCCTTTAAAAGTTTATTTTAGTACTTCATGTATAAAAAATTATCTTGAATACTCATTGTTTGGAGAGAAAGATGAGATTGTGGTGGAAATTTATTAAAGGATGAAATTAATCTTATCAAGTAATCATATTTCCTTATAGTCTTAGTCAATATGGTAAAGTAAATCCTTAAGTGTGGGGAAAGGGTCTTGAAATAAAAATATTATTCATTAAATAAATGATCCCTTATCTCTTAAAAAAAATATAACGTTTCCTCCTAAATGGATATTATTTAAAAATCCACATTTTCACTTTCCACCAATGTTCTCCTTATGTGTAAACCTATTTTTTTATCGTTATTTCATATGACCTTCAAACTTCCCTTTCCCATTTTTTAAGAGAAAGTTTTATTAACCATTTTTATGATGTAGGGTTTTAATAAAGGTATTTTCAAATGTCAAACCTTTGTTTACTAAGATCAAGTTAAAATTTCAAGGAATAAATTTATTAAATTGGGATGATTTATCACCCTAATATTTTATAAAATAAAACTATGTTATATTACATACAAGATACGCAACACAAAACTTGAAAGAACCATGAAATATTATTATTTAAATATGATTATTATAAACTATTCATTAAGTTGGTGGGTATGAATAGTAATAAATACTTTATAAACTATATATAAATTTCCTACTCAATATAAATTTATGGATAAATTATTAGTAAATAATCAATCAATTTTTAGTAAATTAATTTTATTCATCAAAAATATATTTTCTTCAAAAATAGTTTTTATTGCTTTTTATGAGAAAATATAATAACTAATTTCTAGGAATTTTAGAAAATGTAATTGAGAAAATTAAATTGATTTTTCACATCAGGATATAAAAATTAATTTAGGGTTAATTTTGGGATTTTTGGAAAATATTGATTTTTTGGTGAATAGTGAAAAATTCAGATTTTGTAAAAATGTCATTTATTTTCAATAAATTAAGTAATTTAAAAGTAAAATTATGTTTTTAATATGATTTCAAGTAACATAATTATTATTTAGTAATATTTAATCCAATTAATTACATTTTAATCATTTTATATTGTATTTTAGTATATGTTTTTTGTTTAAAAACAAGTTTTTAAAAAAATGTTTTAAAGTGCATAATGCTTATCTATTTTAATTAATTAAAATAAAATATAATGAGGAATTATTTAAATTAAATTTATATATTATATATAAATAAATAGTAATTTAAATTCATACAATGATTATTACTAGTAATAAAGTAAATATAAAATCATCTTTTGCTTGAAAAATACACTTCTTGAAAAACTGCCTTTATGTCGCTTCTACATATTTTATTTTAAATTAATTTATGCCAATTATGTGAATTTAATTTTTTAAAATAAATTAAATATTTTTAATAATAATAATTTATATTATATAATAAGGTCGAATTAATTTTTTTTCATAATGAATAGTGAAAACAGTACAAATTGTTTACCGCAGTTAAGGTGAAAATGTGTTTATCGAGGGTTAAACTAAAAAGATAAGGATTAAAATGAGATAATAAATTTCCTTAATTCTATTTGATAGAAATATTTAGACCTTATAATTTATAAGTCTCAATAATGGTCCATTTTGGAGCCATTTGGCATGTGAAAAAATATAGGTTCGCCTTTTTATTTTCAAAACTTCCAAGTGTGTCATCACCCCCACTTATAAAAGGTCGCACCCTCTCCTATATTATTTACACTTAAAAAACCTTTTGGTTCATCCAATACCTACCCTAATACATTCCTTAATTACATAATCACATCCTATAATCCTTTTTTATCATAAATCCATCCTAATAAGGATTTTGGTTCTAACCTAAGGAGGTTGTCTCAAGTAGAGTTATCATGATTAATTGAGAATTTTAATTTTATTTATTATTACACATACTTAAAATATTATTCAATTATTATGATATAATAACACCATTATCTCTCATATACTTATATTTATTTACTTTAATTTCCTAACCTAAATCCTCCTCCTATTTCATCAAATGGAAAACATGATCATTATTCGTTTGTACGATGGACTACCGTCTCGTTAACTAATGTGATTTTTTTTCATCCTTGCATATCATGGATTATTATAATAATGGATTTAAAGTATATATATGATATTTATAACATAATTATACTACTATAATTATTATATATCATATAACTTCTTACTTCTAATTCTGTGGGGGGTACAGTAATATCACTCGTGGGTACAACATACTACCGCCTTGTGAAGCGTTGTGATTCGATATTCACAAACACTTTTCATGAAAGTTAATAAGGATAAATTTAATAAATATATATGATATATATGAAATAATTTTTATATTCATGACATATTTATCATTATAAAAATATAATATATATCATTTACTTTTACCTTTCCATTCACTGAGAAATGATAATGTCGTTCATGCATACGTGTGGACTACTGCCTCCACGAAGCGATGTGATTCTTTTCTTATCAACACATAAAATGGATTATATATATAAGTATATTTAATGAAATAATATGATTTTTATGACATTATTATTATTCTATAAATTTAAAATAATATTTACCTTCTTTCCATAATAATAGTTGAAAATGGAAATATCACTCTTGCGTAAGCACGGCCTACCATCTCCATGATTATAACATAGTTATTTTTTCATAAACGTATGTCATGATTGGTTTTAAAGGTATAATTGGTGTATAAAATTATAATTATATCATTATTATTATTCTGTAGATGATGAAATAATGACCTCTTTAACCATTTTCAACCTACCAAATTCATTTTTGTCACATAATACGAATATCAGAAAAACATCAAATGTAGAATTAATTGATTAAATAATCATATATAACATGGTCATGAGTGAAATAAAAGGAATAATAAACTTGAAAAATTTTATTAATCAAGTAAATAATTATCATAATTTTATTATTTAGGAAGATAAAGAACATACATGATGAGTCGGACTCATGTTAGGAACTTCGTCTCAATTTCCTTTTATTAAAGCATATTTTGATGTTATACACCTATATAATTTTATTAGGTATATATATAGACCCTTTTTACATGTTATATCATTAAATTATCTATTATAATGATATTTAAAGTTTTTTTTAATGTTATTCTTTCATGGTTATTATGATTCAACTGTTGCCAAAGTGGTAAGGGACACTTCAACTTAAAACCTCATTTTAAATGTTTTTAATATTTTTTTTAAAAACCTTTACCTTCCATGCCCATGTTTTTTAAATGATTTTATGAATTTCCTTATATTTATATGAAATTTTTATAAAGTAGATTTTTTCTTTCTTTTAAAGGTTTTCAAAAAGGAATCTTTTTACAGAATGTTTAACTTTCTTTACAAAAGACAAAAGGAATGTTCTATTTTAACATATACAATGACAATGAATTTTCTACCACTGTAACCATTATTTTAAGTTTGGATTCATTTACAAGATTTAATATTTTCTTAAAATAAAAACCCTCTTTCCCTTTTTCTTAGTATTTTGGTATTGAAAATTATTTTTTAAATGAGATGGATATTTTAGTATCTAAAAATATTTTCTTATGGGTGCAAAGAATATTTTTTGAGTGTAATGTTACAAATTGAAAGATTTTATGTGGTATTATTATGTTATAATTCATGGAAATTATTTATAATGATGGGTGGTTCCATTATAAACCAATGACGGGTGGTTATGTTATTAACCAAGGATAGGTGGTGATGTTATTAACCAAGAACAAGTGGTTATGTTATAAATCAAGGGTGGGCGGGTCCATGATAGCCATCCAATGCATTGGGTATGGAATTTTACCATATGGTTATTCCATTTATAATAGTGATATATAAAATGATGTCCCAAGATACCTATATTTTTTATCTATGCTTGCTATTAGTTTTTATGGTAATCTTATGATTTCCAAAAAGTTAAGTAATGAGCTTATTTTCAAAATAAAGTATTTACTACTTCTTAAGGGTGAAAATTATAACTTTGTGAAAAAAATTATGATCTTATCATGTTTTCAAAGAATCCTTTATGGTTTTTATTTTTCCTTTAAGTTTTCTTATGAATTTTTTTATGAAAATCTTTGGGAAGAAAAGGTGATTTATTGGGTAAGAAAATGTTTATTTTGATCCCAATCTCACTTTAAAAAGAAAATTTTTATAAGATTTCATGGACTAATGGGTTTCTTTATTTCTTCCTTTTATTTCCCATAATGATATTTTTATGCTCATCCCACATTTTAAAATTCTTTTCACAAGGTTTAAGGAAAGTTAAGAACAAAGAAGAAGTCAAGTTAAAAGTAAAAAAGGTTTTTCATGAAAAGAAAATGTGTTTATTTTTAAAAGTTTTATATTGTGGATAAAATGGATACTGAATAGAATTTTACACTATTTAAAATTATGATTTTCTTATGTATGATTTATGAACTCATTATCTAAAACTATAAACCTAAAAATATCCTCAAAATGAAATAAATTGAATTATTTAATAAAAATAAATATTATGTCATGTTTGAGGTCGGGTCCTTATATCCTCCCCTGTCCCGATATGAAAATAGAATAAGATTTATATGGATTCCATTATTGAATCATCACAGTCTCTTAGTGGGAAGGATGTTATATGGGTGGTCATTGATCAGTTGAAAAATTCAACCCATTTCAATACTATTAAGGAATCAATGAAAGTGGAGGATCTTGGATTCCTTTATATCCAATAGGTTGTTCATCTTCATGGTGTTCCATCAATGATCATTTCGTACCAATAAACATGCTTCACATTCCATTTCTATAAGGGACTTCAGAAGGCTTCAGGTTCTCAGTTGAAATTGAGAACATCCTACCATCAGCATACTAATGGCTAAATAGAGAAAGTTATACATATTCTAGAGTATATTCTTTGATCTTGTGTCCTTAAATTTGGTGGCTCTTAAGAGAAACAATTATCATTGGATGATATTTCCTATAACAATATCTACCAAACCTCGAAAAAGATAGCTCCCTTTGAGGCCCTATGTAGATGGCCATATTTATCCCCTCTATATTTGTTCAAGTTAGGAGAACATTCATTGTTATGACTGAGTGTCGTTCAAGATATGACAAGAAAAGTTCAGTTGATTCGAAAGAGGTTGTCTATGGATCTGAGTCGTAATAAATCTTACACTAATTGTTGTCTTCATCTACTAGAATTTGATGTAGGTGGTCAAGTATTTCTTAAGGTCCCTCCTCATTTAGGGAACCGTCATTTGGGGAAGAAAGGTAATCTGATGTCGCATTATTTTGGGTTGTTAGAGATTGTGGAATGTCTCATAAATGTGTTATACTAGTTGTCCTTTCCAGCCTAGATGACCTTGATTTATTATGTATTCCATATCTCCCAACTGAAGAAGTATTATCCTGGACAATCACATGTGGTAGCATGGGAAGGTTTGGACTTTGAATCTAACACCTTTTTAGTTAAGTATCCTACTCATATTCTGGATCACCAAGTCAAGATGTTGCAAGACCAATCAGTTCCCTTATTCTGTGTGTTGTGGAAGCATGGCTGGGATAGCTACAAGACTTAGGAGTGTGAGGCTTTGGTTAGAGAGCAATGTCCTTATCTTTTTATAGTGCTCAATTCTTGAGGAATTTTAGGTACAAAATTTGGAATAGTGGGGATAATTGTAATACTCATTAGGTTACTAGTATGTTTTTAAATTGTTTATTTTAGTTAAGTATTTTATCTTTTGAGTTTTGGATCCTTTGGAAGTGTTCAGGTAGTTTTGTGAGAAAATAGCCTTTTCTAGATCACCACATCATAGCCCTGTAGGATCCTTCGTAATGGGGGTATGTTGGGAGGTTTTGTGGTGTAGCCAAGGTGCTATATTGTGGAGTCTATTGGGGGTTGATACCCCTAGATAAACCTCTTAGGGGTTCCCCACAGTGCATCCTCGAGAATATGTTGTAGAGACACAGAGGGTCTAAAACCCTAAGACCTGCCCCGTGGAAGTGTCCCATAGCACAGTACCTTGGCTACACCATGGAGGGGGCTAGAGAGGCATCTATATGTCATAAGAAAATGGTTTCATCCTGAGCTTTTATCCACCTGGAAAGAAATGGGAATTTAAAATAGTACCCCTTTCATAATTTAACCCCCTTTCCCCCTCTTTCCCCTTATTTCGTGCAACGTAGGATCCCAACTGAGCCCCTCTCTTTCCTCTTGATTCCTTGGTCTGGATTAGAGAATTCTTTCAAGGTTAGTCTTGATTTATCTTATTTTCTTCCTCTTATTTATATCTAATCTCATGTTCTTCCATTTCTTTTTCATGTTCCTACAAAGTGATTGACAAAATGTCTTCAAGAAAACTTATGTTTTAAAATGATATTTTAAAGAAATTTTTAAATGGAATTTTGTTAAAAATCTTATTACTTGACCATGGGATTTATTTTATGTGTTGGATGTGATTATGGGTGCACATGGGAGACCTTGGATGTGTGGTTCTAGTATGGGTGCTTCCCTAACCTTAGGCATGATGCTAGCTAGAGATTTTTACTGGTGTTTCCTTGAGATGCTTAGGTATTACTATTTGTTTAGGTTCACATAGGTTGGTCAATGTTCTATAAGAGAGTCCTTGACACCTAGAGCTCATAGGTCAGATCTACCACATGTTTCACATATACATTGAGATTTTTTGGGATATTCTTTTGCTTATTTCCCATGTATTATTAACTTATGATCGTGTTGGTTGTCTCTTATTTCCCTCAGTTATACTTTTTATTATACTTTCCATGTCATTCATCTTCATGGCTTGTTTCATGAAAACCAAAGGATTTATATAATGGTTCTCAAAGAAATTATTTTCAAACTAGATTCATCGGTTTGCATTGTGAATAGTGATATGTATATTCATTGTGGTTTCCTACTAGGTTTTGCCTCATACCCTACATATGTCGTTGGGTGTAGGTAAACTTGGTTCTCTTTGATACAGTTAAAGGTAAAGGATATGCTTCTTATAGTAGGGATTTTTGAGGTTATGTCTCCTTGCATAGTATGAGTCTAGTGGTGGCCACGGGCCACATGGAGACAGCTTGATCGATCATTTTGGGATCCTCTACCTTTTATTATTTTGGGACTTCTAGTTGTGTATCAACAAATACGGCTTGGAATGTATTTTGACTCACTCATTTATTTATATGATGATTGGTCTTTCTTGTTTTAGTTATGTTATACCATCTTTCTATGTTTTATGGTTATGTTGATGATGATTATACTCTGTTTGTAATGGTTTCTATTGTTACAGGTGTTTATTGATAGCATGGACATACAACCTATAGATGGGTCGTGTTGGATTCTCGGTTGGAATCCTTCACATGTTTTACTTAATTCTAAGGTTGAAATCATTCCCATGAGTTAGCATTGATACCCTAGTGCTTATTTCCATCCCAAGGCAATCGATAACTCACCTCGGGCCTTGTGGTGGGCCTACTCAAGTGATGTGGTCAGTTGATCTGGGTTAGTTTGTTACACCCTATATGATCTTGAACTCTATATTAATGGGGTCACCCTTCACTCTTCCTTCTTTGGTGATATGAAGGCACTCTCACTTGACCTCTCCTTTACTATATTTTGATCAAAGATTGCTTAACCCACTCTCATCAATGGTTTTCAGAATGTAAATAATCAAGAATATGAGACACAAAGGTTTTACTTGGTTCACCCATACTTGGATAATCCTAGGATCATGCAGTGGGAATGTGTCATGCACAAAAATCCACTAACCGAACTAATTAATGGTGGGTTTAGGCTAGTTCATTCCTATCCCCTTACAAGGTTTTGGGCTGGCTCACTGCCATCCAAAGGTTACTCCCTTCACTTATCTCTTTTTTTCACTACTTCATATAGGATATAACTTTGGTGTCACTCGCCAATGCACAACAACCTAATTATTGTTATTTATATATTGAATATGGTTGGCATTGTTGATCTCCACTTATTGATCCATTACATTTGGGTTTTGAACTTCTCCAATAATAGCTTCTTCACCATTCCATGAGTCGTTATAAAAACCTCCTTCTTCTCTTCCACCAACTCGTCTGGACTTCCTTCCTCTTCACTATAATGACCCAATGTTTTATAAATGGAAATTCCTCTCTCATAAATATTTCATATAATCACATGAAATCAAAACATAATGAACTAATAAGTTATATTTGACCTTTAAACATAATTTTTTCACTTCTGTTTTTAGAATTTCAAAAATCTGACTTACACGGTGGTGATCAGTTGGTTATTTGGAGTCTGATAAGAAAAAATTAATTTTTTGGTGAATAGTAACCTACCATTATGAATAGTAACATACCCTTGTGAATAGTGATATACCCTAATGAATAGTAACCTTACCTATGGTATTATAACAATAATATTCAAATTGAAGTTTGATGTACCTATATTTTGTAATAAGTAAATGAATGTTTTAAAACTGTTTTTTTAATAATGGATTATGAGTTTAACTAAATATTAAATTAATCAAATTTAGAAAATTATTTTTGAAAAATGGACTTCATTTTTGGATTCTAAACATTGAAAAATGGTAAGGGTGAATTTTTTAGATTTTTTTGAAATACTTGAATTTTTAGTGAATAGTAAAATACATTAATTTACTGTATCAGTACACTATAATTAAAATCCACTAATCCTGACATCACAAGTGATTTAATCACCCAAATCTCGAACTCACATGCATTTATTACTATTCTTGGTCATGGAATACTTACTATTCCTTATCTTTTCAATAAATAATAAATTAATAATTATAATATTATGAAAACCCTCCTCCCCTTCACTATAAATACCACCCATTCTTACCTCTTCTCTTCACTCCTCTCAAGTCGTGTGTCTTACCGATATTCTTCCCAAATCACTCCCCAAGATTCTCCCCCACATCCAAAGGTCCCTAGTCTCTTCAAAATACCAAAACCTCTCCCTTTAAGAGGTTCTCAAAGGAGTAAGACTCAAGAGGTCATTAATAATAAGTGGAGAACACCACCAGATTTAAGGTGAGGGATCATCTCCATTTCACTCTTAATCAAGATTTATCTCTATGATATTTCTTTTTATGTGTAATACCTAATGATGGGGTATGATTACACACCTCCACCATACTTCCCTCATGATGTATAAGTGATGAGAAACCCCTTTTCTCTCTCATCAATCCCTCTTAGGTACACCCGACATCATGCCAGTAAACCATAATGAATTCTACCCAAACATTCTTTTTTATTTCTGGTTTCCTTATCTTTCTTTATATCAAAATTAATTTATCTTATCAATTTATGTACATATTATAAATTCTTTTTAGTTTTACAAAATTTATTTATGAAGACCCTTTCATCACTCTCTTTTGGGGATATACATGTTTTTTAAAAGATTCCCTCCTTAGAACTTTCTGATAAGCAAACCTGTTTTAAGGGAAATTCCGAAATTTTTACCCAACTTCAAGTGAACTCTATCCTTTTTTTAATCCACCATTGTCTTTATAAAAATTTTATTTTTATTATGAAAACCTTCTTGTTTCAATTTTGGTTTTATATAAAATATTTTCCTCTTTTCTATTCTAAAAGCTCTATAATATTTTCCTTAAAACTGCAAAAAAAATGTTTTAATGCTAATGTTTCTCAAATAAATTTCTTATATGTTTTCACTTTTTATTGACCCCACTTACCATGTTATATTACTATTTTACCTTACTAAGTCCACATATGTTCTAATCCCTTTCTTTCATGGACACTTTCATGATACGCTCATTGGTTATGCTTTATGTCATGATTGTGGTACCCAATTATTTCCATGGGTATTCTTATGTTTATGTATGGTTTATTATGTATGATTATTTATGTGGAAAGAATATTCATGAAAATGTTGAGATGGGTGCACCCAGATAGCGCTCCAATTCATTGGGTAAAGTTAAGTCTCATGAGATGCGATGTGAAACATGATTGATGGTTAGACTTGACCCGTACTAAAATGGGAAATGGGATTGGCAGTTAGCCTCGACCCATACTAAAATGTGAAATGGGATTGGTAGTTATCCTTTACCTATACTAAAGACATGTTTTATGATTCTGCCACATTTATATGATTCTATATTTATATGATCCCATGCATATATGATATGATTTCATATGTTCCATGCTTTGGATATCATTACTCCATGCCTCCTAACTCATGTGATTAAGATTTATCCTTATGTTCATTCCCTTAATAGGCTTCTTAGCTCATCCCTTTATTCATGTGTTCCTCAGGGTGCCCTATGCAGATGTAAGGGCTCAAAGTAATCTAGGAGATATTTATGGAGATTAAATAAATAAGTTTTTTTAGTTAGACTCGAACAGGAACTGGTGAACGACAACGGGCCTTGTTTCACTCTTGGTTATGACACTCCCAGGGGATATGCTTTGGTAGATTCATGATCTTAGTACAAACCATTATTAAGGGAAAAAACCCATAAGAATATAAGTTAACAAATATATTAAGGATAGCCTAGTTTGAAACATAGAGAATCAAAATTTAGGATATACCTCCCCTTTACAAATTTATCCTTTTATGTTCAAAGTTTCCTTTTCATGCTCAATAACTAAGTATTCAAGCCCTCTAATTATAAGTTCTTTTTCTTAGTTAATGGCAGGAAATAGAATGACATGTTCCAACAATCAATGTGATAGGAAATGTGAATATTTATCTAATGATATGCCTGATATGATGGGAGAGGGTGCTCAAAACATCATGATAGTACTTGCTCAGCTGGCTCGAGTTATGAATAATAACTTGAATCATGTGGAACTCCATCCTCCTCCAAGTAAAGAGCAAGTTGCCGTAGAATTCTTCATGCAAAAAAGGCCTCCCATGTTTAGTGGATCTTATGATCCCCTCCTCACAGAATAGTGGATTAACTCCATTGAAAAGATATTCTCCATCCTCCAGTGCTCGGAAGAAAAGAAAGTTGTACTGGCGGTCTATCGTTTTGATGGGGAAGTTGATCAGTGGTGGAAACTGATCAATAATACAAAGTTCCAAGATTAAATTGATTCCATGGATTGGGGTGAATTCAAGATGATGTTTTTAAACAAATATTTTCCTCAAACCCTACATCTTGAGATGGAAAGAGAGTTCCTTGGACTCAAGCAGAAGGAATATGTGTCCATTAGGGCGTATGAAGAAAACTTCACAAGGCTTGAAAGGTATATATCTGGCTTTTTCATGAACACCAAAATCATGGTGGACCGCTTCTTTAGCAGACTAAAGTTGAGTCTACGAAAAGCGTTTACAATTTGAGACTTCTAAAGTTATGAGGAGATTGTTCGTTGTGTCCTCAAGGTTGAAATGATATTAGAGACTCTCAGTGGTATCGTGGTCCCGGTGACAAGAAGTAAAAAATAGACAACAACATGGGTGGTTCAACAAACAAAACACATGATGGAAAGAAGCCTGACTTTTCCCCTTGTTAAATTTGTGGGAAGAAGCATCCTGATAACTATCTAAAGGGAACCAATAATTGCTTCAAATGTGAAAAGATTGGTCATATGGATAAAAAGTTTCGTCGGGATATAAAGAATCTTGATAATATTGAATAAGAAAAATAGGTTCGATCAACACTCAGTCTGTAGTTCAGTGTTACAACTACAAGGAGCATGGGCATTATGCAAGCAATTACCCTAAGTTGAGGGTTATCGGAGGCAATCAACAACAACGTCCAAGGAAACAAGGATGGTCTTATGCTATCACTACTACTGAGCTAGAGCTGGAAAATGATGTGGTGATAGGTATGCTAGTTATTCATTCAATAATAGAGAACATACTATTTGATTCTAGTTCTATGCATTCTTTCATATCTTATAAGTTTATTATAACTATTCAAACACCACCTCAAAATTTGGAGGAAAAGTTATCTGTGAGAATAGAGAATGGGGAAACTATTGTATCCATGGTTTATAACTCCTCCCTATTTAATGTTTGTGGACTGAACTCCCCATAAAATCTCATCATACTTCCTTTAGTGGAGTTCGAATCTATCTTGGGCATGTATTGTCTATCTTTATGCAAATCCAACATCAACTATCGGGAAAGGTACATCACTCTTCACATCCTAAAGCATCCTCCAATTCAAAACAAGTGTAAGGAGAAAGATGAATCTCCTTTTGAATCATTGTATCAAGTGTGGATATTTCTACTTTATGAGCAATCATATCTAGCTCAAATGATTTAGACAAAACAGAGAATCGTGCTTGAAGACATGCCCATCGTGAGGGATTACACTAATGTATTCCCTGAAGAGTTTCCTGGTCTTTCTTCTGACCGATAGGTTGAGTTCTCAATTGAACTTATTCTTGGATATTTTCATATATCAAATACACCTTACAGAATGGCCACCGTAGAGCTGGAAAAGTTGAAGAAGAAGTTATAGAAGAATATGGAGTAGGGTTTTATATGCCCGAGTGCATCACCTTGGGGTGCATCAGTCCTCTTATTCAAGAATAATGATGGATCGATGAGCCTATGCATTGATTATCATGAGCTCAATAAAATCATGATAAAGAAAAAGTATCCCCTTCCTTGGATAGATTACTTGTTTGATCAGCTTTGTGGGGCCTAATATTTCTCTAAGGTGGACCTTCGTTTGGGATATCACCAACTAAAGCTGAGGAAGAAAGATCTTCCCAAGATCGTCTTTCGAATGAGGTATGGACACTATGAGTTCATAGTGATGCTTTTCAGACTCACTAATGCTCCAGAAATTTTTATGGACTTAATGAATAGAGTCTTTAGAGATTATCTCGACAAATTTTTGGTAGTCTTTATTGACAATATTCTGATATACTCCAAGAGCAAGGAGAAACATGAGGATCATTTGAATACTATGTTAAAGACTTTACGAAGAGATAATTTATATGAAAAGTATAGTAAATGTGAGTTCTGGATGGAGGAAGTTTCGTTTTTGGGGCATGTTATCACTAACCATTACTAGAAATTCAGGCTATATCGATGGTTTAAAATGGTTGCTATAGGTCCTCAAACAGTGGATATAGGTAATATCCATGGTTTGAGGAACCGTGGCTATAGGTAATAGCCATGGTTTGAGGAACCGTGGCTAAGTTTGGCGTGGCTATAGGACTAAACTTATAGGCATGGTTTGGAACCATGGCTATAGGTCTAGATCCAGGGTTCAAACCATGGATTTAGGTATACAGCCACGGTTCAAACTGTGGTAATATCTCTATAGCCACGGTTTAGAACCATGACTATACTAGAGGAGGGAAACAATTTATTGCCACTGTTAGAAATCGTGGCATTAGACCTATAGCCATGGTTTTTAATCGTGGCAATATACCTATAGCCACGTTTAGAAAACGTGGCTATATGTTCTGAAAAACCATAAAAAATATCCCCCCACCCCCCTGCACACCCCCCTGTATTAGCCCACCCCCCTGCAGACCCCTCCCTCCGGGACACTAGACACCCCCACCCTACATACCCCCCCCCCTAGATAGCCCCCTCCCCCTATAAAGCCCCCCTACAAATCCCCCTCCTGGACAGACCCTGGACACCCCCCCCCCCACAAACAGACCCTAGACACCTCCCCCCCAGACCCTGGACACCCCCCCCCCCCCCAGAAAGACCCTGGACACCCCCCCGAACATACCCTGGACACCCCCCAGATAGACCCAGGACACCCCCTAGACCCTAGACACCCCCCAGACCCTAGACAGATCCCCCTGGACATCCTAGACCTCCACTCCCCTAGACAGCCACCCCCACCCTCCTGGACATAACCTAGACCCCCCCCCCCCACCACCACCACCACCAAGACCCTGTACACCACCCCAGACCCTAGACAGATCCCCCTGGACAGCCAAGAACTCCACTCCCCTGGACAGCCACCCCCCCCCCCCACCCCACCCTCCTCGACAGACCCTGGAACCCCACCCCCCACCCCCCCACACACACACACACCCTGGGCACCCCCCCCCCAGACCTTGGACAGATCCCCCTGGACAGCCCAGACCTCCACTCCCCTAGACAGCCACCCCCCCCCCCCACCCTACCTATTTCCCCTCCCCCCCCCCCTCCCCTACTAGCCCCCACTTGAACCCCCTACTAGCCCCCACTTGCACCCCCCTACCATCCCCCACTTGCACCCCCCTACCATCCCCCACTTGCACTCCCCTGCCAGCCCCCTCCTCCCTACCAGTTTCCCCCCTTCCCCCCTGCCAGTCCCCTCCAAATTAAATTATACATGAAATCTACTTACATAATAAGAATTAAACAAATGAAAATATAAAAAACACATAACTGCACTTACATGAGTCTCCCTATAATACAAACTATCAAAGAAGTCTGGAACCAGCCCAAAAGTACCTACAACCCAAGGTAGAACATAGTAGTGATCATCCCCTAAAATTATGGTAAAACAAAACATCTTAGAATATTCATAAAGAATATAAATCAATAAAAAAGAATAGTGTGCCCCCTACAGGACCCCCCTGGACAGCAGTCCCCCCTATTGGACCCCCTTGCACCACCCCTGATGGACACCCCACCCCACTTGCACCCCTGTTGGACACCCCCCCCCCCTCCCCCTTACACCCCCAAGAAAGCAGCCACCCCCCCCCCCCCACACACACACACACATCCCTTGCACCCCTTGCACACACACCCTTGCACACCCCTTTCCCCCCATTTTTGGACCCTCCTTGCACCACCCCTGCTGGACACCCCCCCCCCTTTGAACCCATGTTGAAAACCCCCCCTGCACCCCCCTAGACAGCACCCCCCCCCCCCCCCCCACACACACATACACACACATCCCTTGCACCCCTTGCACACACCCCCTTGCACACCACTTGCCCCCTGCTGGACCCCCTGGACAGCAGCCCCCCCACCCCCTGCTGGACCCCCCCTGGACAATAGCCCCCCCTTACACATCACTTGCACATATCCTAAGGGATCCTTAGTTAAGCAGATTGACCAAGCAGGTGAGCTTCAGGATTTTCCCTTAGATGTACCTACCAAATCATAACCTGTATAGGATTCTTTACCTAGTGTTGAGAGAGTTGTTTCCACAATGCCTTCATATTTTTTATCCATAGTATATTTCTAATATTTTAGGGAAAGACTTCTTTTAGATTTTAGTGGAATTTTGAGTTATCAGGAACCTCCTATTGTTGCATCTACATATAGTGCTCCATCTCCCTCGGCTTTAGTTGATGCTGATTTGATCTAGTATATATTCATATAGTATCTCCATGTTGTTATAGGTGATGTGCATTCATCTCATTAGGATTAATTTAGTCAGATTCTGTAGAATGGGTTTTCAAGGAATAGGTTGACCAGTTGAAATTGATGACAACTCTACTCAAGCTATTCATGGAGGAGAAGATTTCTTTAGTAGTATGGAGAGATGAGGAAATATTATTATAAACTTTTTCAATCTTATAAATCCTTTCCTATATGTATCCAATACTCTAGTGGCTGCTGGCTGGAAGTCAAAAGTGCAATAGTAAAGTGGACTCCAAATCCCGCACTGCTACAGTGGTCAAAGTTTCTCTAGTTTCCTAAAATTTGGACTGGGGGCCTTTGACCCCCGGACCCCCAGGGCAGGGGCGTGTTTCCCCCTACAACCCCCAACGAGATCACCACGGAGCTCGACCCATGACAGTTGCGGGCCACAAGATTTCGGCCCAACCGGATCGGGCTACACCAATCCAACAATCTCCCTTGTTGCATCCCTTGATGAGAAGGAGGTTAAGAGTGCCCTTTTTTCTCTAAATCTTTAGAGTGTGGATAGTCCTGTTGGGTTCAAAAATTAATTCTTTATGTTCTACTAGTACATAGTTCGTGATGATCTCCTTAACGCTATGAGGGAGTTCTTTAACCATGCCTCAATGCCCTATGGAATCTACTCCAATTTTATTTCCCTAATCCCAAAGAAGGAAAATGTTTTGGATGTAAAGGATTTCAGACCTATAGTTATTGGGAATACCTTTCCAAAAATCATTAGAAAAATTATTTCTATGAGGTTAGGTCCCATTTATCATGGGTTTATCTCTTCAAATCAGCCCCCGGACAGCCCTTGGACACCCCCCTGGACAGCCCCTCCTAGACACCCCACCTGCACCCTCTCCCCTACCCTGCAGACCCCCTGGCACCCCCCCCTGGAAATCCCTTGGACACCCCACCTGCACCCTTCCCTACAGACCCCCCCCCCCCCCCCCGGACAGCCCTTAGACACCCCCCTGGATAGCCCCTCCTAGACACCCCACCTGCACCCTCCCCCTACCCTGCAGACCCCCCCCCCCAGACAGCCCTTGGACACCCCACCTGGATAGTCCCTCCTAGAAAATTCAATAGCCATCAGTACCTTCACTTTATTATGAAATAATTCTAAATGAACAATGCCTTGAAACTTTTCCAAGAATATTATTTGTCTGCCTTAGTCTGAATAATAGACTTCCACCACTTATAACTCAGACCCTCTAGTAGGATGGTTACAAAAATAACCTTAAGAGACTCATAAATCTAAAGCTGGATAAAAATATCCTCAACCTTCAGTACCAAAACCAATTCATCCTAATAATCTTGTTACCCAGGAATTATTGTGGGGCTACCATCTTGATTCTGGGGTTCCTAGGTGTGCCTTCAAGATCTATTTATTCAAGGCTTTTGATTCGGTCAGTTGGGACTTCTTATGGGATTCTTTAGATCTTCTCGGATTTCTATATAGGTTCTTGTCTTGGGTTAAAAGATGTGTCTCTACCCAAATGTTCTCAGTGAACATTAATGGAAGTTTACATGGCTACTTGTCGGGGAAAAGAGGGCTCGGGCAAGGGGATCTGCTTCCACCTTTCCTTTTTGTGATTTGCATGGAGTTTTTCCCGCGCATCCTGAAATGCAGGAGGCTAGGGGCTGGTGCGGGTTGGAGTGGATTGTGCGGGTGGGAAGGAAGGCGGCAAGAGGATGGCAGAGGGCTGGTGCAGGCTGGAATAGGTGGTAGGGGGTTAGTGTGGGCTAAATTGCAGGTGGCTGGGGGATGTGGGGCATGTGGCAGGGGCTGGTGCGGGCTGGGATGTAGGAGGCCGAAGGTTGGTGAGGGATGGAACTGGTGGTTGGGGCTGTTTTGTAGGTGGTAGAGAACTGGCATGAGTGTTTTGCAAGAGGCTGGGGGTGGTGGCTGGTGTGGTGGCTGGTGCGGGCTGGATTGCAGGTGGTCGGGGGCTAGTGCGGGCTCGAATGTAGGTGGAAGGGGGCTGGAATACTGGTAGAAGGTGGTTGGTTACAGGTGATGGGGGGATGGTGCGGGTTGATTCGAAGGTGGCAGGGGGGGGATATTACGAGCTGGAATATTGGTGTCAATGGGCTGAAATGAAGGTGAAAGGGGGGCTGGTGTGAGCTGGATGTGGCTGGAGCAGGGCCAAATCACAGCATTACCGCGGCGTGACCGCGGCGTGACCGCGGCGTGACCGCGGCGTGACCGCGGCGTGACCATGGCGTGACCGCGGTGTGACCGCAGCGTGTTGAACCATTCCAAAGACAACTGTGGGGTAGCATCTTCCCGCCAAGAGTGAAGGGAGCGGGAGGAGGTGGGGCAACATTCTGGTCGTCGCCCCGCCGGCAGAAATTGTGATTAGTCAGTCTCAATATTGATCACAAGAATCATGGAATACTATCACTGCAAACCGTTGTGGGGTGTTATCCTAGAGAAGGGCCAAATCAGGGCATTACTGTAGCGTAACCATGGCATGTTGGCCCGGTCTAGCGACATCTATGGGGCATCATCTTCTGGCTAGGAGCTAAGGGAGCGGGAGGAGGTGGGGCAACATTCCGGTCATCGCCCCGCTGGCAGAAATTGTGATTAGTCAGCCTCAACATTGATCAAAAGACTCATGGAATACTATCACTATGAACTGTCGTGAGGTGTCATCCTAGAGCAGGGCCAAATCATAGCGTGACTGCGGTGTGACCGCAGCGTGACCGCGGCATGTTGGCCCAGTCCAGCAACATCCATGGGGCAGTATCTTCTGGCCAGAAGTGAAGGGAGCAGGAGGAGGTGGGGCAATATTCCGGTCGTTGCCCCACCGGTAGAAATTGTGATTAGTCAGTCTCAACATTGATCACAAGACTCATGGAAAACTATCATTACGAACCGCCACAGGGTGTCGTCCTGGAGCAGGGCCAAATCACGGAATGACTATGGCGTGATCGTGGAGTGACCGTGGCGTGACCGCGGCATGACTGCGGCGTGACCGCGGCATGACCGTGCTGTGACCGTGGCGTTTTATCCTGGTCCAGTGACATCCGCGGGGCAGAATCTTCCGGCCAGGAGTGAAGGGAGCGGGAGGAGGCAGGGAAACATTTCGGTCGTCGCCCCGCTGGCAGAAATTGTGATTAGTCAGTCTCAACATTTATCACAAGACTCATGGAATACTATCATTGCAAACTATCGCGGGGTGTCATCCTGGATCAGGGCCAAATCACGGCACGACTGCAATGTGGCCATGGCGTGACCACGGCGTGACTGCAGTGTGACCGCGGCATGACCGCGTCGTGTTTTCCCGATCCAGTGACATCCACGGGGCAATATCTTCCGGCCAGGAGCGAAGGGGGCGGGAGGAGGCGGGGAAACATTCCAGTCATCATCCCACCAGCAAAAATTGTGATTAGTCAGTCTCAACATTGATCACAAAACTTATGGAATACTATCACTAAGAACCGCTACAGGGTTTCATCCTAAAGCATGGCCAAATCACGGCATTACCGCGGCGTGACTGTGGCGTGACCGCTTCATGATTGCGGAATTTTGGCCCGGTCCAGTGACATCCATGGGGCAGCATCTTCCGGCTAGGAGCAAAGGGAGCGGGAGGAGGTGGGGCAACATTTCGACCATTGCCCCACTGGCAGATGATAGAACAGATCTACTATTTAATTTTTTATAACAAGGGATCGCCAGAGAAGGTTGTAGCGAGCAGTACAATTATGAAACGTCTAAAGGGAAACAAAATGAAGGAAAAGAATCATACACCTTACAAAAACCATTTACAAATCCATTCACTTTGCCTAAACATGGAAAATTTATTTATAATATTCAAAGCATAAAAATGAAAGTGTTATGGTCAAGGCATATGCCTACTCGGGCAATTTCATTTGAGTTAAATGAGTATGATAAGCCAATTTATATTATTAAATGAAAACAAAAACTAACTATCCACAAAAAAAACACCAACAAGAGGCATATGAAAGACTTAAACCAAATCTAAACATGATACAAATAACTATCACTACTATTTGGTTTAGAAGATAGTGCACCTATGTTGGAGGGGTTTTATTATAAAATCATGGAATTTGTTTATCACACAATTCATTTAATTATATTTAACATTTATTCTAAAACTCATTCAGCAAAAATAAAATGTAATAATTTAAGCAACTAGATCAACATAACTATCACTATGAGTTTTCGCAGATAGCACACCTCCGTTGGAGGGGTTTTATTATAAAAACATGACTATATTTATCAAATGAAACAATTATAATAAAGAACACTTATTCAAGATATACAATTCAATATAATTAACTATAATTAAGAAAGAAGCTAAATTCAATTTAAATCATTCTTGAATTAAAGAGGCTAGAAGAGGGATCCTACCTCAAGGTGGAACCAAACCGTCCACTTCATCTCTTGAAGCTTTCTAACTAAAATATGTTGCTCCCCTACTAGGTATACGCGCCTTCACACGCATGCAAGGACACCTAGCCCCTATGCACACACCTGCATGGCCATGATCATGTGCAAGGGGATCCTTGCACATATGCTTATATGCATATACCAATCTCCACTCACCTGCGTATGCATTTATATATATATACATGGTCACACATAGCCACATACATGCATAATCACTACCATGGTTAACTATACACGTAACGGGGGAACCCACATACATATACTTTCTTGCCTACGAATACGTAGGCGAGTCGCCCTTAACTTGGATACTTGAAACCAACGAGAAGGGATCAATGCACTACACAAAGGATATTAGGAACATTAAAACACATAAAGGATGACACATAACCAGTGAGAAACCAACCAATGGCATTAAAGCCTTGCCTCGATTGGGAGAACCAAATCCACCCGAACCAACACGAAATGATCCAACGCCCTACTGAAAACATAATATGGAGTCAAAAACACTGAAATCCCTAAATACATGGGGTGCGATAACATATTAAAATAGTATTCATTAGATAACACTTTATAATTTAATAAAATATGGTTACCCATTCAACTGTATGTGAATCCAAAAAGAACAACACATTTATCCATAAACCAATTTCCCTTCACATGCATCATGAACATATTAAAATAGTATGCATTAGATAACATTTTCATTTGCAAATTACAACACTCCATTCACATGACAACTGCATCCACAAAGCATCAATGGTATGAATAATTCTACACATAAAATATTCTTAACATTTTTATGATCTCTAAATTATTTCACATAGAATATGATATTCTTTATGAAACTAGAAACAAATCATATATTGTTCACCTAAATCACAAAGAAATAATGTTCTCATGGTATCTTCTATGTGAACTTCCAATGATTTATATCTACAAACACTACAATGATAACTGTTTTTATGTTTTGAGAAAACAAAAATCAATCATATATCATAGTATGATATTAATTTTCATGAACTATTATTTGGGGGGGTTTCCCTACGGTTTCTAAAAACCATAGTAAAATATTTTCTAATGTAATCTATTCCCAACGGTTTAATGAAACCATTGGGAAAACACATCAAATTATTACTTAAACCAATGGTTTTTTCAAACTGTTGGTATGCAGGTGTTGATATAAGTGGGATTTCCACCAGTGAATGTAATTTAAAATATAATATTGAATCTAGCTATGTACAGGTAAATTCATGCAATGTGGTAGTGGAATCAACCCACTAAAAGGGGGGTAGATTGCAGGATCCAAATCTATCTTTATAAGCTATAATTAAAAAAAAGTGGACATAATGGCCTGGATTTTTAAAAGAAAAGGTGTTAAATCCATACCAATAACAACTAGTGGTATCATACAAAATCTGATTTTTTGCAACTAATATCAAGCCATGCTTTAGTGAAAGTAATCTGTTGTAAATATGAGGGCATATTTGGAGAAACCTAATCATGAAGAAATGGGGGATTTAGAGATGGATTGTAATGGTTATTCAACCTTATCTAAGATTAAATAAACCTATAGAGACTAACTACACCCCCTTTCCCCACTGCCCCACCCCCCTCCCCCCTGCCCTGCAGACCCCCCTGTAGACCACCCCATTCCCCCCTGCCCTGCAGACCTCCCCCGGCCTTGCAGACCTCCCCCCTCCCCCCTCCCCCTGCCCTGAAGACATCCCCCTACCCCCTACCCCCCTCCACCCTGCCACCTACCCCCTGCCCCCTGCCCCCCTTCACCCTACCCTCTACCCCCTACCCCCCCTCCACCCACCCCCTTCCCCCCTCCACCCTGCCCCCTGCCCCCTACCCCCCTCCACCCAACCCCCTAGCCTAAACATCCCCCCCTACACCCCCCTGCACCCCCATCCCCCTAGCCTACACCACCCCCTAGCCTGCACCTGTCCCCCTAGCCTGCACACCCCCCTGTGAGTCAAAAAAATCTTTGTAGATTCTCGTGGTTCCTCAAATGAGATGAGTAAGGATTAAAATGGAAAACATAAATTCAATAATGTCAAACAAGCTATATAATCATAAACTACCATAAGAGGATCCATATATATATATGCTCACATGCATAAGCATGGATATATTTTGTTGCTAGTTCTCTACATAGCATGCATCCCTATCCACAGACACAGCCTATCATGTGAAAGCATACACACAAGAAATCCAGTTCTTGTGAAGACATTGAGAAAAATAAAACCTCATAAAGATATATTCAGAATTATTATACTAATAAAAGGGATGAGAATAATTACTAGGGAGGAAGCTATTTCAAAAGGACCATCAGCGTTTGATAAATAATATTGGAAAAATGAGGTCCAATGGAAATGTACTCCAAAATTCTATACTAAAAAGAACAGCACAGTGGTTATCGAACAAAAGGACCAAAGTATTATTTCATTGAAATTGATTGTAATTACCTCTCAATGTCATCAAGGATTATGATGCTTAATTGTGGCTTATAGGCATCCTCAAATACCTAAAAATAACAGGTGTAAAAAATGACTAAAAGTATTCAGCATACAAGTTGCAAATTCAATAAGCATAAAAAAATGGAAACCTAGTTGATTTTAAACCTTTAAAATTTGTACACATTTACTGGACTCTCTCACCCCAATCATTGATTCAACTAAAACCTGGCCATATAAAACCCATCAAAAGTTGAAAACACAAATAGATGCAAGTGCATGCATGCGAGAATGAAAGGAAATAATGAGAATTATTAAAATGAACTTAAAATCTTAACATATGTAAAATCACTATAAATACCAATGGTGCCTGCACATCCCCTGCCCCCTTGCACCCCCCCCCCCCCCCGACCCCCACTTCCCCCTTGCACACCCCCCTCCCCCCTGCCCCCTGCCCCCCTCCACCCTGCCCCTACCCCCTACCCCCTACCCCTTGCCCTCTTCCCAATCCAGGAATAAACCTTCCATGGTACTGGAGAAGCCCATGATCTATCATCATGTTAAAAATAAAATCTCACACGAGGGAATAAAGAAATCCATGCTTCCCAAGGCTGCTTGAAAATCCAGAAGTGCATGCATGAAGAGTCCATCCAGACTTGGAGCTAAATTGGAAAGGACAAAGTGGTTGAAAAAAATTTCTCAACCCAACATCTCACATTAATGAGAAATGACATCCACCTTATTCCCTAATTATTTTTGTGTTATTATTGTGACATACAATGCAGTGAATTAAAGGTGAAACTAGTTCTTGAGATGAGAGAAAATGAAGAGAAGTAAGCTGGAATAACTATTCCAGATCTGGAAAAAAATCACCATCTTGGTATGATTTATCAAATGGTATTCCAAAGAACATCAGAAGGAAAGATCTTCCTTGATGGAGTGAAGATAGTGTGTATCCTCAATGGGGAGATGAGTGGAGAAGACCCTTGAGAAGCTGCGAGAGTTATTTATTCCATGAAAATCTAGAATTTCTAGAAAGTGATTGAAAAAGTCATTGATGAGGTATGCATTTCTCTCATCCTTGTTAATGACTGAATAAAGTCTGATATTAAGGGTGAGAAATTGAATTAATCAATGACAAGAAGTTGAGGAAATTTGAGATCTCAAGGATGATTTCTAAAACCTACTACATGTACTTGAATGTTTTCAACATGTGTATTGTGATGAGTGCAAGATATCAGGTTGTAATTCCAAAAGAATGAAGATGTCAATTGGAATCATTTGGTTTCAACTTGATTACATCTAAACAGCCCTAAATGAGTCATGGGAATTAGAATCAGTTGGTATCATGTTCATTTTGTTAATGGGATAGCTTTGTTTTCTAAATCAAACCCTCATATTTTCTACACCAAAACATGGATCACATAGACTTTGAATAGAATGAATGATGGCACATTATTTAAGAATGAAGTGATACCATCCTCTTTCATGAACTTTTTATTTATTGTCAATAAGGGGAGAAAATAAAATGAGAGAAGTCAATAAGAAAAAGATAAGAGAAGAAAATTAAAGAACATCTTGACATACCAATTACTAGATTGGTATTGACAATAAACACAAAGTGAAAGATTGTTAAATCCACATTAAGTTTGTGTCATATTTGTTGTCAAAAAGGAAGACAAGTTTTTTCATGCCAATATGCAGATGATAAATGGCTTGCAAGTTAGTTTGAGTACCCAATCATATTGATGAGACAATTGGGAGCTGGATAGCTTAGAAGGGAGTTGGAAGTTCCCAATCTTGTTGAGAAGGAATATGAAGTTCCCAAGAAAAGGTGTTAGTATGAGAATATTATATGAGTCTTGAAGAATTATCCTGAAGCTTGGAAGTGAAGTAAACCACCACCACTGATTATGTCACAAAGAAATGATAAAAGAAGGAAGTGTTGCCAGTCCCCCCTGCCAGCCCCCCTACCAGTCCCCCCTCCCAGTCCATATTTCTCTTATATAATTAACACATGACCATGAATCTTGTTCTTGATTCCTTCTCCATATGGACATCAGTTAATAATGTCACTTGCTTCCTTATCAATGTGACAACCAAATGATCAAAGTTGACTAGAATTTCAATTAAATTGTATATTTAGACAATACCATAAATATATTTCTCATTTCTGGAAGTGATGGAATCTTATGCTTTCCACATATAAGTAAAGTATGGATATTCAGTTATGATCTGGGCAGGAAGGTTGTTTGATCGTACCACGATTCACTGTTTTATTCCACCCTTACACCGCAGTTTTAAACTAGTTTTGTAATGAATATTCCAAATATAATAATAAATTTCACTTCATGTTTGAATAAATCAATTAATTTTAATAAATATTATAATGGGAAATGTCACTTGTTTTTATTGTTTCAATGTAGGTGGAGGTGATTTGGAAGGCCTTTGATGAAGTGGAAGAAAAATGGGCCAAAGTTGCATGGATCTATGGGAATCTGTCCACTTTTTTGCATATTACACGAAATCCGTGCATCTAAAAGGGATGAAATTTTGTGGACCTGTCCAAAATTTAATAGGATACATTTCATATAAAGGAACCCAATGCTGATTCGGCTTCTATGGGGCCCATCCGAACTGATCTGTCTAAGCCACCGAATTTGGACCAAGTCTAATGCAGTGTTCTGTATTTTATCAATATATTGAGCTGTAGTTGTCCAAAAGGTTCCAAACCTTCGGTGGAGACATTCAAGAGGTAGGGATACAACTTTTATATTTTCTCCAAAGCGATATAAGACTGTCTGAAGGACGAAACGCGTCGTTAAAGTGGATTGATAAAATTTGTGTGCCAAAAACCACCTTCCAATTTTCCTATAAAAGGGCACCAAGGGAACCTCATTTGCAAGTTCGGCCAAGAGGAAAGGTTCTACCATTTTGGAGTCCCCAAGGAGTCTTATCAACATCCCTTGAAGTTTTGGAGGCCATGGGAGGTGCTACTTCAACATCTTCTTCTTCTTCCCCTCCCATGGGTTTCTAAACCCCTTGTGATCACCCGGGGAAGAATGTGATGTACATCCCGAGCTTCAAAGTTGTATTAATTTGAATGATCATTTTAATTCTAGGTTGTATGTTGTTTTTCATCATCCTCTATTCTTATTTTATTGAGTTATGTACTGGTATGTCATGCTCAACTCATATGATCATGCTTGGGGGTACCCATTCATGTGATGTTTCACACACCGTTCACCACTTTCTTTCCCCCTTTCAATTATGGTGTTTGTGTGGTTTATATTGGTCAATTGAACTTACACAAGTACTGTCAAGGCTATGTACATTTATGTCATGGTATCACAAAGAAATAACATACATATCTGGACAGCGCATCGAGTTTTTCGTGTGTTGCCTTGGTGAGTTTTGGTTATGAAGCCAAACACAATTCACCCAATCATCGGCGGTGTCCGGTGAATCATTGTGTGTTTTTGACTGAACCCTAGGAGGTATCCTAGTATAAAATTAGTAACATTATAGTTATAGGTGTTACAAACCAGGGATTAGAAGATCGTAACCCCATCCCTTGAAGCGATGAAGGATGAGCATCACGAGACTTCCCCGGGTTGATCACGTTTAATCAATCTTGTTCATTTCTATTTTGTTTTATCGCTTTCATTTCCTATTTTCATCATTAATCATAAAACCCCCAAGTTTCACAAAACATAATTCACCTTTTACTTTCATAATCAGAACCCTCTTTTTAAATTAATGATCTAAGGCTCCGTCGAGAGACGACCTAGGGTTGCTGCTATACTGCAGAAATTCTAGTCAAAATTAAACAACTAATTTGACGCGCTCGACAACGCGATCACTATTATATCTTCTTCTGTCAAGACATATAGACATATTAGGCTCATAATCTAAGGAATAATATTCTCATCACCTATATAATCCTATATTCATCACCAAATTCATCATAGTATAGTCACTTGTGGTATTTTACGCTCATCACCTAATGAACTCTAGGCTCATCACCTAAGGAATTCCATGCTCATCGCATGAGGAAGGATGAGATTATGATGCATTAGGAAAGGTGAATCATCCTATTCTTATCACATAATAAATCTTATACTTTTCATATATGGAAAGGTAGGGTCCTCTTATTCTCATCACAAAATTCTAGTCATGATTTTAGGTCTAGTGGGGACTAGTCCCCTTATGCTCATCGCATAAGTTTGGTCACGATTTAAATTCCAGTGGGGACTAATCCTCTTATACTCCTCACATAAGACAAATAATGGTATAATTGTCTATAATATCATCATATAACCTATTCAAAATATTATGGTGACCAACCATTCATGGAAGGTCCATATCATATTCCAATACATTCTGAATTCCAACCCATAAAAAAAAACATTGATTTACATACTTTTTAAATATAATTTAATAAAAAACTATAAATAAAAGCATAAAATGATGACCCTTAATGAAAATAAATGGAAATACAATATTTTATCATCTTTATAATCTCACTTGTGATTCCAAAAAAAACCCATGATATTGGATGATTTCCACCATAATCTAGTGGAAATCATCTCTAACTCCGTTCTCATTTTCACTAAATTACTTAGAAGAGAAATGGGAAACTAGAATGAAAGTAATATGAGATCACACAATGAATAACCATGGAGGTTCATAAAACCCACCACATTTAAAGGTGAAATTGAAGGTGAATAGGGGATGAAACTCCCTCAACCTCCCCTAATTCGCTCACATGTGTGGGAGGAAGAGAGGAGGGGTGAGTTTTTTAAAAACTCAAAGTGGATAAATGTTTATTTAACTTTCCTTGAGTGAGCCTCCATCCTCATAATTTCATAATCCATTAAAATATTCATTTTGTTGTGGTGGTTCTCTCCATTTCCTAGGGGGAATCCTCAGAAGTACCAAACAAACAAAACACAGGTCCATTCCTCTATGATGTCATGGACCTATCTAATGAAACCCACAAGCCCTATACACACTAAGGACCATACAAATACCTCAACCCTTTCTAATAATTTTTCAAATGAGAACTAATGAAACCCCTCATTTATAACTCTTTAAAAAATTCTCAACTATAAGGTGCTATATCATGGTTGTATTTCCCAAGAAGCACCACTATCACCTAAATTTCCCATCTAGTGCATTTTGACTCAATGTTTCCATAGGTGTGATTATAAGGCACCATAATTAGACAATAATAGTATAAATGGGAACCAAAACAAGACATCTCAACCATCACAATTTTCCACCATGCCAAACTAATAAAAAATAGTAATTTTCTTTATTTTTTCAATAGGGATAATCCCATGGGACAGTCCCTCCAAAACACCTGACCAACTCACCCAAGAAGAGACAAAACAACCAAAATCATGGCCATAGTAAACTGATATTTTACTATAGGGAGACAAGTAAAACCAAATTTCCCAACAATAGGGAAAAGGTTACTCCATCTGGGTATTTTCCCTCCAACACATGGAGCTCTACTCCATGGAGGCTCTATGGTGAAAAACCTAAAGCTTAAAATGGTTACAGGTCCACTCATCTATGCTCAGACACACACCCTAGAGCCTATATCACCCTCAGGCCTCAATTCACATAACTGAAAATCTTATTGAGAATTTCCAAATATATATTCCCTAACTAAATAATGGTTCTAAAAATTACCATATCCTTGGAAAACCAAAATTAATACTTGCTAAGAATTTATCAACCAGTATTGGCATGAATCTTTAAATTTATCTCAACCATGAGTCATGGATCATGGGGAAAGTTCCAAAGTTATAAGGAACACTGCGTTTACTCATTAGACTAGGACCAAAACTACAAACAGCAGCCACATAACAGAATTAAGTAAATTAGTTGGGCCAACACACCGTATGGAGGAGGAAGGCTTGAAGAAGGGTGTGGAGGAACCCTTCTGTCGACGCACTGAATGGAGGAGGAACACCCAAAGAATGGTATGGAGGAAAGGAGTAATGTTTGAGGGATGGAGAAACTACAAATGGATAATCCGAGCCACGATTGGAGAATCCACGCTTTGAATGAAGAAACCGTGATAAGGGGTGGAGGAACCGAAGCTGGTGAGGAAGTGCGATAGAGGACAGCAGCGAGGGCGAGAGAGGAAAACCGTGAGGGAAGAGAGGAGGGTGCGGTGAGAGAGGCCTTTAGGGAGGAGGAGAGGCCATCGGGGGAGGAGGGCATCACGGTGAGAGGGTTGCGTATCGAGGATGGAGGAGGAGCCCGACTGGAATCGGAAAAAAGGGGGGACACATATCGGGGATGGAGGCGGAGCCCAACGGGAATCGAAAAAAGAAGGGGGACGGAATTGTGTAGCCACGGATTAAAAAATTAAACCATGGATATAAAAAAGCTATAGCCACAGACCTATAAAACCATGGCTATAGGTCTGTGGCTATAGCTTAAATTTCTAGTAGTGAACAAAGGGATATCTGTAGACCCTTCCAAGATAAAGGCAATTGAAGAGTGACCCAGTCCAACATCTGTAACGGGGATCCACATATTTTTGGGTCTAGTTGGGTATTATTGACAATTTGTGAAGAAATTTTCATGATTGCTGAACCTAATGACCAAAATGACACGGAAGGTAGTAAAGTTTGTATGGACTTGGGAATGTGAATATTATTTTAAGGAGTTGAAAAAGAGGCTTATCACTACACCAGTACTCACACTCCCAATAAGTGGATAACTCTTTGTGGTGAACAGTGATGCTTCAAAGAAGGGCTTAGGCTGTGTGTTGATTCAAAATGATAAAGTGATAGCCTATTCCTCAAGGAAGCTGAAAATACATGAGAAAAACTATCTCACGCATGATCTGGAGTTGGCAGCTGTGATCTTTGCATTGAAAATCTGATGACATTATCTCTATGGGGAGAAGTGTGAGATATATGCTGAATATAAGAGTCTCAAATATATATTCACACAGAAATAGATTAATATGTTCCAATGAAGATGGATAGAGCTCATCAAGGATTATGACTTCTTAATCCACTACCATCTCAGTAAGGCAAATAAGATGGCAGATTCTCTAAGTAGAAAGGATCCTGCATCTTTATTAATGATGATAATTGAAAAGGATCTGATCTTCCTAGATTTTCAAAGGATGGACATGGGAATCATTAAGGGAGGAACATCATCAATACTTTCTCAAATGATTTCTCAACCATCCCTCATAGAGAAAATAAAGGATGCTCAAAGAAATGATGTGGAAATTCAAAAAAGGGTGGAAGCTATCATAAATGGGAAATCCCCCGATTTCCAAATTGATGAGGAAGGAGTTGTAAGAATTGGGTCATGATTATGTGTACCATCTGATATAGAGATAAAGAAGTATCTTTTGAATGATGCACATAGCTCAACCTTCTCTATACACCCAGGGAGCACAAAGATGTATTTATATCTCTAAGAAAACTTTTGATGGGATAATATGAAAAGGGAGATTTTTTAATATACATCAAAGTGCCTGGTATGTCAGCAAGTGAAGGCTGAGAGGAAAAAGTCTATGGGGATGATGCAACCACTACCCATACCAACATGGAAGTGGGATAACATTACCATAGACTTTGTCATTGGACTTCTAAGGACATCCAAAGGAAACAATGATATATGGGTCATTTTGGACCATCTTACAAAGTCATATCACTTTATCGCAATTCGAGAGGACTCCTCATTGGATCAACTTGCATGAATTTACATCAAAGAAGTGGTAAGGTTGCATGGAGTACAACTATCTATTGTATCTGATCATGATCCTTGATTCACCTCAAAGTTCTGGAAAAGTCTCCAAGATTCTCTAAGCACTGAACTGAACTTCAGTACGGCCTATCATCCTCAAACTGATGGCCAATCTGAGCGGACTATTTAGACACTGGAAGACATGTTGAGATCATATTCTATGGAATCCAAAGGAGGATGGGACCTACAACTTCAACTGGTTTAATTCTTCTACAAAAATAGTTTCCACTCAAGCATTCGAATGGCACCATATGAAGCCCTTTATGGGAAAAGGTGTAGAACACCGATGTGTTGGGATGAAGTCGGTGAGCGTAAACTTATATGACCTGAAATGGTCAAATAAATGGTGGAGAATGTGAAAACCATTCAGCAGTATATCAATGCAGCCCAAAGTTGACAGAAGAGTTATGCAGATAACTGTTGACGAGACCTTGAGTTCAAAGTTGGAGACATGGTATTTCTACACATATCTTCGTGGAAGAAGGTCATGAGATTTGGGAATAAAAGAAAGTTAAGTCCCATGTATATCGGCCCCTTCGAGATCCTTGATCGAGTGGGATCTATGGCCTATCGACTGGAACTTCCACCTACCATGTTAAAAGTACATGATGTCTACCATGTATCTCTCTTAAGGAAGTACATACCAGACTCTTCACATGTACTCTCTTCAGAGGTGGTATAGTTGGAGGATGATCTCTCTTACGAGGAGCAGCCAGTGAAGATCTTGGATCGTAGAGATAAAGTTCTACGTAACAAGACTACTCACCTGGTCAAAGTATTGTGGTGAAACCACAAGTATGAAGAGGCAACATGGAAACTATAGGAGGCAATGAAAGAAAAGTACCCACACCTGTTTTTGGCTTAGAATGTAAAATGAAATTTCAAGGTTGAAATTTCATAAGGGGGGAGAATGTAACGACCCAATGTTTTATAAATGGAAATTCCTCTCTTATAATTATTTCATATAATCACATGAAATCACAATATAATAAACTACTAAGTGTTATGTGACCTTTAAACATAATTTTGTCACTGTTGCATTTGGAATTTCAAAAATCTGACTTACACGATTGCGATCAGGTAGTTATTTGGAATCTGATAAGAAAAACTTAATTTTTTTGGTGAATAGTAACCCACCCTTATGAATAGTAACATGCCATTATGAATAGTGATATACCCTAATTAATATTAACCTTACCTATGATAGTATAAAAATAATATTCAAATGAAAGTATGATGTACCTATATTTTAGAATAAGTGAAATAATGTTTTAAAAGTGTTTTTTTAATAATAAATTATGAGTTTAATTAAATATAAAATTAATAATATTTAGAATTTTTTTTAAATCGAATTCATTTTTTGATTCTACATGTTGAAAAATGGTTAGGGTGAATTTTTGAGATTTTTCTGAAATACTTGAATTTTTAATGAATAGTAAAATACATTAATTTACCGTATAAATACACTATAATTAAAATTCACTATTCCTGACATCACAAGTGATGTAAGCACCCAAATCTCGAACTCACATGCATTTATTACTATTCTTGGTCATGGAATACTTATTATTCCTTGTCTTTTGAAGAAATAATAAATCAATGATTATAATATTATGAAAACCCCCTCCCCTCCACTATAAATACCACTCATTATTACTTCTTCTCTTCACTTCTCTCAAGCCTTGTGCCTAGACAATATTCTGCCCAAATCACTCCCCAAGCTCCTCCCCCACGTCCAAAGGCCGCTAGTCTCTTAAAAATACCAAAACCTCTCCCCTTGAGAGGTTCTCAAAGGAGGAAGACTCAAGAGGTCATTAATAACAAGTGGAGAACACCACCGGATTTAAGGTAAGGGGTCCTCTTCATTTCACTCTTAATCAAGATTTATCTCTATGCTATGCCTTTTTATGTGTAATCCCAAATGATGGGGTATGATTACACAACTCCCCCATACTTCCCTCATGATGTATAGATGATGAGAAACCCCTTTTCTCTCTCATCAAGCCCTCTTAGGTACACCCAACACCATGCCGATAAACCGTAACGAATTCTACCTAAACCTCCTTTGTTCTTTCAGGTTGCCTTATCTTTCTTTATATCAAATAGAGTTATCTTATAAATTTATGTACATATTATAAATTTTGTTTAGTTTTACAAAATTAATTTATGAATACCCTTTCATCACTCTCTTTTGGGGATATACATGTTTTTTAAAAGATTCCCTCCTTAGAACTTTCTGATAAGCAAACTTGTTTTAAGGGAACTTCCCAAATTTTTACCCAATTTCAAGTGAACTCTATCCTTTGTTTTAAGACACCATTGTATTTATAAAAATAGTCTTTTTATTATGAAAACCTTCTTGGTTCAATTTTGGTTTTATATAAAATATTGTCCTCTTTTCTATTTTAAAAGCTCTATAGTATTTTCCTTAAAACTGAAAAAAAAAATGTTTTAATGCTAATGTTTCTCAAATACATTGTTTATATTTTTTCACTTTTGTTTGACCCAACTTACCATGTTATATGCCTATTTTACCTTATGAAAGTCCACGTATGTTCTAATCCATTTCTTTTATGGACACTTTCATGATACGCTCATTGGTTATGCTTTTTGTCATGATTGTGGTACCCAATTATTTCCATGGGTATTCTTATATTTATGTATGGTTGATTATATATGATTATTTATGTGGAAAGAATATTCATGAAAATGTTGAGATGGGTGTTCCCAGATAGCACTCCAATGCATTGGGTAAAGTTAAGTCTCATGAGATGTGATGTGAAACGGGATTGACGGTTAGCCTTGACCCGTAATAAAATGGGAAACAGGATTGGCAGTTAGCCTTGACTTGTACTAAAGACATGTTTTATGATTCTAATACATTTATATGATTCCATATTTATATGATCCCATGCGTATATGATATGATTTCATATATTCCATGCTTTGGATATTATTATGTCATGCCTCCTAACTCATGTGCTTAAGATGTATCCTTATGTTCATTCCCTTACTAGGCTTTTTAGTTTATCTCTTTATTCATGTGTTCTCCAGGGTACCCTATGTAGATGTATGGGCTCAAAGGAATTTAGGAGCTCTTTATAGAGATTAAATAAAGAAGTTTTTTTTAGCCCCATGTTTTATGTTTTATGTTTTATGTACCTAGTCTTCCAAGACACTAGACTTAACGATCCTTGGCTTGTACTTTGATGTATATTTATGCTTGAAATCGTGTAATGATATATGTAAAAGGCTTGGGTCACTATATTCACTGCACAACAGTGATACCTTCTCCTTCCAGAACAAGTTCAGACTGCCTCTTCACTACATAGCAGCAATTCTGCTTTCGTCTTCTCCTTCCAACTCAAATCTGGAATGCATCCTCTTCTTCTCATAAATTGGATATGTCAATTCCCCACACTTTGTTGCACGGTAGAAAACTCCTTCTCTTATCTCAAATGGATATGGCTATAGAAGCTCTTTGTTTTCCTCTCTTTTCTCAGATGTGTCGTTGGCGCACTCTCTCTCTCTCTAATTTCTGATGCTTGTTGTAATTTCTCTTTTGAGGGTTGGTCAATTTTCCTTCTTCCGCTTTTAAGAAGATATCACTCCCTTTTTTACACTCAACACCGCAATTATAGTTGTCGTGAAAATTCCTCCAAAAGGGTTAGGTCAACTCCTCATTCTTCATGCTTCGTTTTTCCCTTCATTATTTTACCCAAATCTGAAAATACCCAGATCATAGCTCAATTCACTCCATCGGGGAACATCATGTCTTGATTTTTGGCCACTGATTTCATCCTTCACAAATGAAAACTCACTACCACGACATGGCACACTCGACAACCTTGGTGTAGTTCATCTCCAGGCGAAATGCCCAGTGAAACGCCTAGCACCATGACAACATAGCATGATGTAGTGATTCTCCATGAAAAATACCCTTCGAAATGCCCAGCCCCACGTTTTTATTTTTCCTTCTACCTCATAACTCTTGATCATCTTCAGTCCTTCGACCATGACAACCCAAAACACCCACAAAGGGTCTCCTCATTTCTGATAAGGATTCTCCAACTCCACCATAGGGACCACCATGATGTAGTCTCCACTAGCTCCTCATTTTGGCATCTTCGATGAGGGGGGGGGATTCTGTACAAAAAAAACTATTGTTGAGGTAATTTCATCGCCTCACAATTTACCCCACTGATAGTGCAAGGTAGTGTGGGACCAGCAATTTTACCCAGTTCTTTGCGAATCGCATTCAAGACTTGAGGTCTGATACTTTGGTATGGGTAGGGATATGTTGGGAAGAGTACAATTTGTATTGGGGTTGGGGTTTCTATACAGAAAATCATAATAATAATCAAATATTAATTATTAATTATTAGTAGTAATAATGATTTTATTATTATTATGAGAAATTATGGCATATGCCCAGCATCCAAGAAGACTGGGGTTTGATTCTCATTGGTGGCAATTCGAAGTTATCATGTCGGTATTGTAGTAGACATTGATCGATGTTTTCATAACTGAGCATGTAATTGAACCAGTGAGGGGGACGGTTCAAGGTTAGACCACACTGATCGATTAAGCTGGATGGTCGTACTGTTTTATTATTTTATTTATTTTTAATATTATATTATTATTTTATATGAAAAAAGAATAAAATAATAAAACAAAAAAACGGCTGATTCCACCCTTTTCCGGCCAAAACTAGCTAGTTTAACCGGATTTCCACTGGTCTGAGGTGGTTCAACCCAGTTCAAATCCAAAAATGTCTTAATATGTAAGACAAAACCGAAAAGTCCATTGACTGGTGGTCTGATCGATTAGAGCGTCTGATCCAATCAAGCTTTTAGAATAATGGCACTGATAAAACCACAATGGGAATGTTGTAGCGGGTTCACTGTAGCTCAAACTCTAACGGGATATTATAACAGTATTTGTAACAAAGTATTATAACGATACTATAGCAGGAAAATGTAGTCATATACTATAACAATCCTATAGCCATGGGAGTGGAGATTTGTAATTGTTGGGATTTATATTTTGACCCTTGAACATGGTCTGAAAAGGGTGTAGGTCAACCTTTTGGAAAGATGATTGTCTAACTCAATTGGATTTTGTGGGTGTGTGCATGTCTTTCCAAAATAATTGAAGTAATAATTATTAATAATTAAATATATGACCTCAGGGGCGTAGCCTAATGGTTATGACTTTGAAGGGTCTCGTGGAAGTCTCAAGTTTGAGTCTCCCCGAGTATTGGTAGGCTTAGTAGATTTCGTCATTTCTTTGTACTCCCCCTTCCCAAGGTGTTTTAATAATTAAACATATAATTATTAATGATATAATTATTAATTATTAATAATATGCCCTCAGGGCGGATATGAATTGGTCGCGTCCCTATGAGGTTCAGAGGTCTCGTGTTTGAGTCTCCCTGAATACATCGTATGTGTGTGTTGTGGTTTTCATTGTATTCCACCCCTAACCGGTTATATTTTAATTAATTATTATTATTAATATATTTGTTAATAAGTAATTTTTTTTATAGAATATCTTAACAAATAAATAGGACATGAGTTTTTTTTCATTCAATCATATTAAATAGCCCCGTATTGAAAAAACAAAGACGTGAATATTCCAAAAGTGAAAAAAACGATAAAAAATCAAAAAGTAAAATTCAGTTAAAGAATGGTGTATTTAAGATATCATATTTATTCAAACCCCATTCCGGGAATGGAAAAAAATCATCTCAGGTTCACTGTTGAACCTGAGGGTCAGGTTGGCTAATGGATGGCCGCCAAGTCGCGAAATTTCCAGTGGAAATTTACACTGGAAATTTACACCAGAAATTTTCAGCGACGTGGCGGTCATCCATTGGCCAAAACCCAACCTGAGGGTCAGGTTGGGCACCCCAACCTGAGACGATGTAAATCCTCCCGAAATAATATTCAGTCAAGCCCTTTATGCATAATTTTTGCCATATGTTTGTATTACCAAGAAATTCTTCAAAAAAAGGTTTTTTCATTCCATGTTCATCATCATCATTATCATCACAGATGACCACTCTATCAATATGAATGAATCTAATAAGCAAAAATGGGAGAAGCTTAAAAAGCACTCCAATTTTCAGAAACTTTTTTGGGCGTTTGGCTCTCACTACCATCAAAAGAAGGGAACCCTTGGAGAATTTCCTGTGCAAGGGAAAATCCAGTATTGAATGAATCATAGCCAACCAAAGCCTGGCTGAACCTCGGAGAATTTCCTGGTTTTGAGAGTGGCATGCCCAGGACCGAATCTGGGAATGTGAAAGGACTCTTTTTTTCAAAGATATTGTCTGCAGATGGAGAATCTGTTCTTGTTTCGCTGATGCTTGGATCTTCGGACTCACCCACATCCTGAAATATGAACAAGTACGAAAAAAGGTAGTCTAAGGCTGTGTTTGGCTGCATTTATTAAAAAAATGCTTTTGGTAAAAGACAAGGGAGCGAGGGAATTTTAGTTTCATAGTACAAGGGAATCAAAATTCCTTGCAATTGAGATGGAATGTCAATTCCTTTGTTGAAAAATAAAATTTATGGACATAATTGCCACCGTTTTTATGTGCTATTGGCAACAACCCCTTTAAACAAAAGAGAAAAAATATATTATATTTTTTTCTATTATATATTTATATTATTGAATATATTTCAGCACACGTTTTGTATGCATACCAAATTAACTATTGACTCACAAATCCATTTCTCGTTCTCCCTTTCCCTTCTCATTTCCATCAGAAATACTTCTCTATAACCAAATGAGCCCCAACATGCATGTAAGGATTGAACTCACCTTGTTAAAGCCCCAAACAGAATCCGCATCATCGGTGTCAAATGCACCCCACTTTGCCTCGTCAAAACTCCTGTAACTGAGAACCACGAATTGGACATATAAACAAAACAAAACAAGAGAGAAACATGGAAGGCGAGAATCAGAGACAGAAATAGACAACCTATGGGTTTCTGCATCCATTTCAGTGCTCTTTATGGAATCAATATTGAAAACTCCTGAGATGGGCTTCCTTCATGTGCGCTTTATGGAAAATCATCCACATCTTGAGTTCTCCCTGAATCTCCATACTCAGCGGTATCAAAAACACTTTCTGATATACCATTAGCAACAAACGAGGTTCCATCTGAAGAAGCTTCTTCATTCCAAAGAGGTGAGGAATTTTGTTTAGGAGTGGTCATGGCATCTTGTCCACTGGGTGGTAGATCTTTCATGAAGGAGAATCCTGGAGACCAGACAACATCAAAGTTAAGGGCATGTTTGGTCGAGAGCAAACATGGTGAGCGACCATGAGAACTGAAAAAATAGTTTCTAACGTTCCACGTACAGCATTTGAAATAAACTTGTAAATCAATATTTTAGTATTTCTCATTCTCTTTATCATCTCATACCAAACAAGACCTAAAGGAATCATTCCCATGGCAAATACCTTCGTCCTCAAACTTGTCCCAGTCTTCATCCCACTCAGTTGCTCCCTCCTGAACTCCAACCATCCAACCTTGAACAAAAAATATTAAATATGTAAGCGGAAAACAAAGGCATGATAACAATTTAAACAATTCCCAGTTATTGTTATATAATCTGACAAGGCATCATTCAACAACCATTTCCCTAATATTAATAATTTAGACGATTCTCAGTTATACATAAATACATACATACATACATATAACAAAGTTTAAATAACGGTTTGGATTTCAAAAAAAATTAAGTTAGAAAATAAGTTAGAAAATGTTTTCAAGATTGGTGGGAAAACAAAGTACCTGAATTATCTATCCAAGCATTTTGCATTTTCCTAGTTTTCAAAAAATATTTGAATTGGTTTTTGAAAACGTTTTTCATTTTCATTTTCAATAAATATATTAGAAAATGTATCAAAACTTATAAATAAATAAAAAATATTTTTCAGAAAATGAAAATAGAGATGATGATTTCTAAAAGAAAAAAACTTGTTTTCAAGTTTCCAAGAAAATGACAATGCAAGGAGAGGTAACTCGTGAACTTTATTACATTTCATTGATATCCAAAACATTTTCTAAAATATTTTTAAAAAATGAAAACAGGAAATGTTTTTCAAAGCCAAACACCCTTTTATTTTAATTTTCATTTAAAAAAAGTTTTCCATTTACATAATCCAATACATTTTTTAATACATATTTGTGAAATCAAAAACTTAAAATGTTTTCCAAAACCAAATGCTACATTAGTGTTTTCAGGGTATAATAAAAGCTACATCAGTGTTAACCCCATCCCTCTCTCTTTCCTTTTTTCGCCCCCATGTCGTCGCATGGGACCTTTAAGGGGATCCTATCCACTTGTTGGACCCTTAGAAGGGTCTATTATTACCAAATGATAAAGCAAAAAAAATGTGGCAAACTTTGAGTAGAAGCAACATATTATAAGCTACATAACAAATTAAACCAGGTTGAGATACTGTCACAAACCTAAAATAATCCATGAACTGACACTGTATATTACAATTGTAGCTACCCTGTTATTTAAAAATAATAATTACAAGCTAGAATTCATGTTCAAACTTCAAACAAAATTTTAAATTGAAATGAATGTCTTGCCTAGCATTTTAGGGTGGATTAAAATGATGGAGTGGCTCCTTGCCCTCTTACCTTTTTGTTTTTGATAATTCTCTCTTTTGTGTTTTCTAATGTTTCATGTTAGTGGGAATAAAGGATTTTGTTTAAAGCTTGCATTGCCCCTAGAAAAAAAATGTTGCATTTCTTTATTATCCATTCCATACAATTTATTTATTTATTATCATTCTGTTGTTTACTTAGTTGATGAATTTTTTTTAGTATAATATGTTACATATGAATTTTATTCTGTAATTAATACTATGTTTGGTCATGTTTTAGTAAAAGAAAGGAAATGATTTCCTAATTCATAAAAGAAAAGAAAAGAAAGGAAATGATTTTTATTTCTTTTCAATTTGTTTGGATGAGAATTTTATTAAAAGAAAAGAAATGATTATAATTTCTCTCCGTCTTGTTTGATGACAATTTTTAAAAGAAAAGGAAAGAAATGTTTTGACAGTATGACAAAAATAACCCTTATTAAAAATTATAGTGTTCCAATATTTAATTATTCCAAATAAAAAAATATTATAATCTTAAATTGTATCTTTGATTTTTAAATAAATATTTATATTATTACAAATAAATATATTTTTTCAAAAAATATTTATATAATTATAACTATATGTATTTATAAATATCTTTATAAATATATATATATATATATTTATATATAATTGTATAAATATTCTTTTGTAAATATATATATTTATAAAATAAAATATTTTTTTTAATATATTAAATATATATTTAAAATATATTTATATATAAATATTAAATTATAAATACATATATATTTATAAAAAAAATTATAATTATAAATATATATTTAGAAATATCTTTATGTAATTATAGATAAAAATATTGAATAAACTAAAATCGGTATAAAGGGATAATATAAGAAATATAAAAAAACGATATTTACTAGTTCTGTTTCCTTCCAAATCACCCCGATTTTTGGGTGATTTGAAACCTAGTCGTGGGGGAGAAATGTTTCCCTCAGTTTCTTCTGGAATGATTTCTGTTGCCCAAACTCATCGGTGCCAAATGGAAGAAATGAGTTAGTAATATCTGATATCTTTTCTTTTCCGCTCATTTCTCTGCTACCAAACGAGGGCTAAATGTCTTACAATTTTGGAAGTTCTGGATTTTGATAAAGGACAAAGTCTTATGAAATGGTTTATAGTCTTAAATTTTTTAAAGTCTTATAAAATTTTTAAAGTCTTACGAAATGGTTTAAAGTCTTACAAAAAAAATTCAGTCTTACGAAATGGTTTAAAGTTTTTTTAAAGTCTTGCAGAATTTTTAAAATCTTACGAAATCTTATGAAAGTCTTATAAAATTTTTAAAATCATGCAAAATCTTTTGAAAGTCTGATGCCCTGAAATAAAAGTCTTATGAAAATTTATGAAGTCTTACGAAAATACAAAAGCCTTGCGCAATTTACATTTAGACTTACAAAATGATTTTACTCAAGGCAGGAACGATATTCAAGGAGATTAATTGCAAGATTGCACACGCATTGAATATGGAGATTAATTCGTGGACTGCTTTATGGAAATTCAATGACCGGATGTTTGAAGATTTGAATAAGATATTTCACAACACTGAAGTGATTCTATTGGCAGATGTCCCCATTCTCAGGACGGTGGCCACCCCCCTCCTTTGTCAAAGGGGGCTGGTGGTGGTAGGTGCTGGGTGGCCAAACCCCACCAAATTGATCCAGCGGATAGAGGATGGCAGGGGGAGAGGCAGCCTATATAAAGGGCTCTCTCCCATCAGTTTTAAAATCCGATGATCAGATCTCATCTGGCTCTCGACTTCTTCATTTATTTCCGGTGTTTAGTGAGGCGGTTTCCCCACAATTTTCAAGAGAGATTTTTCCGAGTGTTTTCTCCTTGTAATAGTGAGGGAGTGTGTACCCACTTTTACCTCATAGTGATCATTCTATTTGCCCGTGCTTTTTTACCCCTTCCATTTGGGGGTTTTTCCACGTTACATCTGGTGTCCCTTTTATTTCTGTATTTTGCAATTATTTTATCTCGTGATTATCGTTGCACCGGTGGGCCTATCATTTACGGTCCCAACAAATGGTATCAAAAGGAGGTTCTGGCTCGGTGTTGTTCACGTTTTCGAGTATTAATAATTCTAGTAAATTTGAGTATGCTCTGTGATTGCAACTCCGATTGATCTTTCACATTAGAAAAAATTTATTGAGATTATTAAATACATCGTTGTGGTGTTACCTTCGTGTTACTTACCTTCGTGGTGATACATTTGTGGTATTCCTCTGTGTGACGTTACCTTTGTGGTACTTACCTTTGTGGTGTTACCTTTATGATATTCTTTTCCTCGTGGAACAATTGTACTTTGGCTAAGGATTTGGGCCTTGAGTTTCCTCGTGAATGAGATGGGTATACTTGATAACTTAGGTATATGTATGGGAATATACCTAAGTAGGGTTGTCAGTTGTTTCCATGCTTTGTGGTTTATACTTTGTGGATTTGGTGAGACCTTTGAGGGTCTCGGGGTCCCTACTGAGTATTGTTATACTCACCCCGGCACTGGCTATACCCGCACCTCGTTGTGTTTTATGCAGACGACGGACAACGCTGACTGAGGATGAGGGTACCAGGACTGGAGGTAACTCGAAGGTGGACCTTAGACGAGGCATACTGTCACGACCCGTCCCCCGGGACCCGTGCCGTGACTACCCCAAGTCTGTCTTTCATAGGCCAGGGGATGATGACTAGCACCGAAAGGCTTATTCCCTAAAATCGGGAAGACATTGCCTTTATATTCTGTAAACACACTCAACCAAGCACACATCAAGATACGAACACAAATAAACTGTATAGTAAAAAGAGTGTGTACAACAAGTAAAAGGGGCAGAATACAAGCTCAACTGGAAAGTACAAGAAAACTAGAAAGTAAAAGTAAACTGGAAAACTCCTGTGAACACCAACCAAGGATCCTACCTGAAGGGTAGGTACAGCTCTTGAACGGTCGTCTCTGCGGTATGCCTCGTCTAAGGTCCACCTCCGAGCTACCTCTAGTCCTGGTACCCTCGTCCTCAATCAGTGTTGTCCGTCGTCTGCATCAAACACAACGAGGTGCGGGCATAGCCCGTGTAGGGGTGAGTATAAGGATACTCAATAGGGACCCCGCGACCCTCAAATGTCTCACAAAATCCACAAAGGATAAACCATAAAGCATGAAAACAACTGACAACCCTACTTAGGTATATGCCCATACATATACCTAAGTTATCAAGTATACCCATCTCATTCATGGGGAAACTCAAGACCCAAATCCTTAGCCAAAGTACAACTGTTCCACGAAGGAAAGAATACCACGAAGGTAACACCACAAAGATAAGTATCACAAAGGTAAGTACCACAAAGGTAACGCCACACAGAGGAATACCAAAAAGGTGTCACCACGAAGGTAAGTATCACGTAGGTAACACCACAAAGGTAAGTACCACATAGGTAACGTCACACAGAAGAATACCACAAAGGTGAAGACTCAGCTTACACCAGGTATAACTTAGGTACGGTAGTAAAGATGATTAGATGTAACTACTGAATCATCTTACTCGGTTAAGAGGCAAACCCACGTAGGATCCTAAATCATCAGACCCACGTAGGATCCTAGAGTAGTCCCACGTGGATTACTCTCGAACACAGACCCATGTAGGATCCCAAAGCACATACCCACATAGGATCCTAAGGCACAGACCCACATAAGATCTCTTTCTCGTCTTACAGCCAGCCACATGGTTCCCGCACTAAGCTTGCTTGATTCCGGGAGGGTCCGCTCCTCAAGCCACAGGTTGATACTCCAACTGCCACGAAGTCTCACGAAGAAGCATCCCAAAGGACCTTCACGTGTTAGGGGTCTCAATGCAACAGACGGTGCGTCAATCGGGCGCCCGGTCTGTAAGTTATTGACTTTTTAGTCCCGAGGGTCCGGTTGGATTCATGTTCGATCCAACCCGGCCATAATCCAACTTTATCCAAAACTCAAGTAGGGCATACCAAAAGAACCGTCTAGATCAAAGGTTTATGGCGCCGTAGGCGGTTCGTCAAACTGACGCTCGTAGCTCGTGTTATGGCTGAAAGAGCGGAAAGGGTCGAAACTGGTCTGGGTTCGGTCCGACCCGGACCGCCAGCGCGGCCCTCGTTGGGCGGCCCGTGGTGCGGTGGCTCGCCGGGCTCGCAGCTGGCCGGTCGTCCAGCCTCCTCTGCACGGCGCGGTCGTGCGCCGCACCATCACTGGCGACCGGCAGCGAGCCGTCCGCCCTCGCCTCGCCGCCGCGGCACAAGGTCGCGGCTCCTACACGCCCGGCGGCACGGACGCGCGTCGCCGCCTCCCCTTCGCGCGGTCGGTCGCCGCCCTTGCTCCATCATGGCCGACGGGCTGCGGCCCTTCTCCGGCGGCGCGGTCGCGCCGCCGTCTTCGTCGCGGCCGGCCGGAGTGTCGATCGCCACTCCCAAGCCCTTCGGTGTCGGTCGCCGGCACGGTCGCCGACGACATTCTTCGGGTCACCAGGTGTGCCCCGGTGGCCCGATCTTCATTCTGAAAATTTCCGCACTCGCCTCGAGACGTCGCTGACGATTCAAGACCACCAAAAATTTACATAGGTTGTGGAGAGGTCGGGTTGTGTTTGTTTGGCCCACACCCTCCGCGTTAGAACGGTAGCAAGCGGCTTAAATGTTCTTGAATCATGAAGAATGACAAGAACGAGGTAAGGGGGTATACAAACAACAATAAACCCTACCTCGATTGCTCATTGGAAGTGTTGCGAGATGAAGTCGGTGAATGCGATGAGGGGGCCAACGATCGTCGCTTCCGCAACACGCTTCCAAAGTCGGGCTCGTGCGTCGTTCTTGTGCTTGATTCTGAAGTATGTTCTTCGTTGGAGAGGGCGTTCTTCGTTGGAGGAAAAGTTTCTCCAAAGCTCTCCCAACTCTCACCATTTTCCAACACTTCCCCCCAATTCCACCAAAATTGAAAAACCAACTTATTAAATTAAGTTTATCAAATTAAAATTCGTTGGCACAATTAAATGTATTGCGTTGACACAATTAGAGTGACACAATTAATTGTATTGCGTTGACACAATTAATTGTATTGCATTGACACAATTAAATGGGAGGATTCCAAGGGACTTCCCCACATTAAAGAGGGGTTTGGTTGGTCCCCATCATTAGAATTCAAAATGGGGTTTTCTAGTTCGGGTGGTCCTCACCCCCATAACTCAAAAAGAGAGGTTATAAAAATAAAATAAAAGTTGTTCTTTATTTTATTTTTATTTCCACGAAAAACACGAAAACTAACTTTCACCCTCGACCTACTGCGGTCGAGGTGAAGGTCTCTTTAAGCGAATAATGGTGCTGCGAGTTCAACGGTGTCCTCGGATTTCAATTCTGAGCACCGGTTCAAAAGTTACAAAAACCCGCTCGCACGTTTACTGAACGTACTTAAAAAAAATTCAGAAATTCATTCCGAGAAAACCAGGACTCGGAATCATGCGCCGTCAATTTTTACAGACTTGTAAAATTTCATATAATTAAAAAAAAATTATGTGGAATTTTCCGGGTCTTTACACGTACCGCAGAGACGACCGTTCGAGAGTTGTACCTACCTTTCAGGTAGGATCCTTGGCAGGTTTTCACAGGAGCTGTCCAGTTTACTTGTACTTTCCAGTTTCCTTATACTTTCCAGTTGAGCTTGTATTCTGACCTCTTTTACTTATTGTACACACTCTTTTTACTGTACATTTTACTTGTATTCGTATCTTGTTGTGTGCTTGGTTGAGTGTGTTTATAAGATATAAAGTCAATGACTTCCCGATTTTAGGGAATACGCCTTTCGGTGTTAGTCGTCATCCCCTGGCCTATAGAAGGCAGGTTTGGAGTAGTCACGGCACGGGCCCCGGGGGATGGGTTGTGAGCCTCTGGCCTATGGAAGACGGGTTTGGGGTAGTCACGACACGAGCCCCGGGGGACGGGTCGTGACAACCTAGATACTTCAGATTTGACAAAATTAATGAATTCTTTTTCCCATATAGCTTCTTGGATTCTACACCTTGGCATGGCAGCCCCACTGCTCCCATTTCCGCCCCCTCTTGAAATCCTATTGTTCCATCATGGTGAAAAATTCGATGAAAGTCTGAAGGTTTCTTCACCGCATTGAGTGCGGCAAGTCCCTTTCCTAGGCCCGCCTTTTTGTTGTATATGGGATGGACCATCCAATATCAATTAGTTCAGCTAGGTCCCTCGAGGCATCATGATCTAAGATGTATATATCTAGAGACTTTTTGAGACACTCAATGGCCCCGAAACCATATTTGTCGCGACCCGTTCTCCGTTTTCTCTGAGAAACTTCATTTCTGGAATGCCAACCCGTTGATATCTATTCTTAGGAAACAGGGAACATACAACTTGCATATTGAGAAAATAAGTAAAAAGTGGCAGGAGAAGAGTAGGAAGGAGAAGACACTTCGAGAGTTGCATTCTCGCCCCAGCTATAAGCCGGATTCCAAGCCTCACGACCGATCTTTCCAAGAAGCCTAACAGTATATTCTTCTCTACCCTTTTCCTCCCACCTCCGCACCTTCTTATAAGCACTCTACCCCCTCCCTTCGCCTTCACGTGGACCCCAGGTGGCCCCCCTTCCCCAAAACGGATCCCCCAACCCCACAACACTCTGAAAAAGACTTCCCTTGCCATAATGACGCTTTTACCTCTGCTCCCCTATAGCTAGGTCTTTATCACTCACACCACCTTGAAATTCAGTCTTGTCCTTGAGACTGGAAAGAAAAGTGTCCATTCTACGTAGGCAAGCCAAGCAATCTCTCGAATTCTCCTTCGTATGTTTGTGTGTTGAGCAGAACCAAACACCACTGACTTATTACTGAGCTTTGTGGTCCATTAGCAAGTTCCCAATCAACCGAAGCATGTCAAACTATCTCCCAGATGCTCCTCATTGTTGTATGGACCAGCTTTGAAAATCTAAGTTGTGGGTGTTATCGCTATCCAGAAAAAATAAAATAGGAATTCCACCCATGCAATCAACCTCTTTCTGTATTTTTGCTACCCTATGTGCACCTTCAATGTTGTCAGGTGCATTTGTACCTCATGGAGACACCTTTCCCTTTAGGTCAACACCCTCATGTATCGGGCAATAAGTCATTCCACCCAACTAGTGTTCCCTTTGAGCTGAAATAACCTTTGGTCGTGCACGGAATTGACCCAACTCATTCAGGTTCTGAAGGAAGTCCGGTGTCCACTGTAAACCCGAAACCGACAAAGAGAAAAAATCTTTTCCAGACAAACCAGTAGCATGACCAGCAGTGGTGGAGAAGCTGTCAACAGTTGATTCAGCGCCGATTCCCTCAACTGGCTCTGCGCCCTTTGCTTGCTCGCAAATGGTAGTGGCACCATTTGACTTTCCGATTGCACTGTAATTCTGCTCCTCTTCATTTTCATTGTCCTCATTCTAAAAAAACCGGAATCCACTCAAGCGCTCTTCAGCAGCCTTCCCGCTCACCATTTCCATCTCTTCTTCCTGTTTGGTAATTGTGGTGTTGGTTGGGGTTGTCGTTGAGTATGGGTGAGGGGTTGTCCGGTGTGGGGGTGAGTATAATAAACTATTGAGGAGTAGTAGTGTCTTTTCTGCTTTTAGTTGTGATTGGATTGTTTGTAGTTGGTTGGAGGCTATTAAATAGAGGAATGGGTTGAGGGGCAAGGTACAAATATTCATTTTTTGCTTCCTGCTCAACTTGGTGGTTGCTACAAGGGCCGATCTTAGGAGGACTCTGAGTACATAATATACAGTTGTTTTCGCATCGTTTCTCTCTCAATAATTTTACCAAACAATTAGCGACTCCGTTGGGAATAGCTCGTGAGATTGATAGAGGTGAACGTTGTTGGGAGACGATCGTAGAAAAAAAGTTGCCAGGAGTGGGCGATCGTAGCTGAGACAAGTACGCTGGGGAGCGCGCGATAGTTGTGGAAGAGGCGCGATCGTTGCTGGGAACCGTGAACGAAGTGTGAAAAACCAATGGATGTGATCACGCTAGAGACGCGTCGCAATGGCTGGTTCGTTGCCTTTTATAGAAGCTAAGTTGTCGAGTGGACTGGGCGTTTGTTGTTGGCAGAACGCGGGAGGCTAGCGCACAAGATGTGATGAGAAAAAGTGATGGACAAATGCAGTGAAGAAGACGGAACTCCCTTGCGCATGAGGAAGGAAGATCGAAGCTAGCGGAACGTCATGTACGAACATAGGGAGGAGTACTCGGTCGGGGTAGGCAATCACTGAGAGGAAACAATTGCGGCAGAGAAGCGATCGTTGGTGGGAAACCTACGAAGCTGGGACGCGCGTACTGGAGAGCCGATCGTTGCTGGAGAAGACAATTCGCCACAGAGAGAGCACGCGGCTGGAAAGGCAATTTCTGGCGACAGTGAGGGCGAAGCCGAAGCTACGTAAAGGAAGAAATGCAGGCTTCAAAATAATCAATAGCACTCGTGAAAAGGTTGTGATAGTTCGCGTAAGGGTGTCGAAGAGGCTGCATATGGGTCAACAACTACTTAAGGGTCTTGGCCGAATCAGAAACTAACGCATTCAAACTATAAAACGCGCTAGCTGATGGAGACGCGCTTGCAGCGGTTTTTTAAGGAAAGTTCTCTCTCCTCTACCTGTCTGTTTATGTGCGAACTACTACAGTTGCGCTTGGCTTTTTCCTTTTTGAAGGGGAAGCCGTTAAGAACAAAGAGGGAACGAGTTTGAGAAGGTAAGATGCAGGATATTGAAACATTTGTCGAAGCTTTTGCTAGGAGACATGCTGCGATTGATAGACAACAACGAGATCTAGAGAATATACTGGATCAGATGGAGGCTTCTATTGGATTATCATGACGACACGCAAGTGTTGGTCGGACGTCTAGAGTTAAGAAGCTAACAACAGAAGAGAATCAGGGGCTCGGGCTGCAAGTGGATGGTGGTTCAGAATCTAAAAAGCAGAAGATAGACGTTGCTGAGCTTCTGGGCAGCAGTGGGAGCAGGAAAGTGGAGTTTGGCAGCAGTCTTGATGGAAGCCTAATTCTGGACGATCCTGCTATAGCTGATGGACGAAGGATTGTCTCAAAAGAAGATGAGATTGCAAAAGCAAACGAGTATTTTGCTGCTTTTGCAGGAGCTGAACCTATGGTTCCGGAAGTGTTTGTTGCTGAAACTGCAATGGCGGACAGTGTGACCACTGAGGAGAATGAGTGCAAGCTGGTTCGAAAAATGTTACACAATACTAGAAGTTGAGCCGTTTGTTTTACCAAGACCAATGGTGTATTGACATTGTTGAGTTGTTCATTAGCTGTCGTGGCTAGAGCAAATGGTTTGGAAGGCGGGGTGTGTGCTGCACCATCCCCAAATTTATTTGTTGAATTTTCAGATTGGCAAGCAGTTCTAGAACGAAAGAAACGAATGGATGAAGAACCAGTAGCTTTGGGGGTTTTCTAGTTTGAACAGGAAAGGAATAACGCGAAAGGGGCAGAATTTCATAGTGGACAATCTGCCTGTTTTGTTAATATTCATACCAAGATATTGGATGCTAAATCAGCCGTGGACCGATCGAGGAGGTGACAAAGAAACTTTCTTCCAGATTCATCTAGCGGAAAATTGAAGAAGGTAGTGTGTAGTGGGCTGCTGGTTAAAGCATCTTATTTTGAATTCAGCAGCTTCTGTACACTGGGCAGTTGGAGAGCTGGGGTTGTTGCAGCAGTTGAGGATTCGATTCCTGGGACCAGATTCAATTCAAATTACGAACTCTCTAGGCAGTGTCAAGGTGTGGATAAAGTTGCTGAAAACTCTTTGTGGTTAGGGAGAAGGAGATTCGGGTTTGGGCTGAAGGATTATCCCATTTTTTTGTGAGGGTGTTTACACAATTTAAGCAAAATCAGAGGTTTTGGCAGGGAAATCAAAGGTTCGGGCTGCAGTGGCACTGAAGGACCATATAATTGAATTGTCATCTGTTGGTACTTTTCGTTTGCCAAAGTTCGAGATGAGAATGGTCCAAGTTGATATAAATGGTAAACTTGTCCTGGCTGCTGAAGATGTTCATATTGCCGCTCTTCATGGCAGGATATTCCGCTTGCAAGTTGATAGGATTGCGATGCAGTCGCACCAATATCGTTTTTATTGTAATATTGTTGTTCAGAAGGGCTCCCTGCTGAATTATTCCAACAAGATTACAGTGAGCGTGGTTGACAATGTACTTCTTGCTCATCAAGTAGATACGAAAGAGGTTAGTCTCTATGATACATTTGCCGATTCCAGAGTCCCTAAAGTCATAAAGCCTCAATCTATTTGTCCCCTAAAGTCAACAAAATAAAATCTAATGAAACTTTTCTGGAAAAGCAGCACACCCTTTTTGACTTTAAGGTTGAGTAGCTCATCATTCAAAAGTGTAGGTTTTGATTTTTATTTCATAGCCCATCATATTTGACTTTGGTGCCTCCAAGGATGACTTTCTAGATTCTCCGTGTGGATTGAGTTTCCAAAATCGTGCAACCTTGGGGCTGAGCTTCATGCATTATATTTGGGCTTGAATAAAAGTGATAATAGGTTCATTTGCTCCATCCATGCAAGGTGAAATACATTGGGCCTTTAATGATGTGAGATGGTTTTTCATTGTAGCATTCAACCGCGTTAATCTCCCTCACGTCATTGGGTCTTGGAAATCCAACTTCTTCACACGGGCAATCGACTCAGGGAGCCTTTGATTTGGTTCTCATTATCCTCCCCCTCTTAAAAAGAAGTTGTAACATCCCGTTACGTTTTCAGGTACTTTTTGATGTTTCTAAGTACCCCTGTTTTGGAGTAAAGACTTCGGTTGCATTTGGGTGTACTTTTAAAGAAAAACTAGAGGACAGTGTGTTGTGCACGGTTTGTTCACGGTTTGACAAACCGTGCGGCCAAACCGTGCGGGATTTGAAACCTGGGCAGAAGCTTCCGCACGGGCAGCGCACGGTTTGTCTAACCGTGCGGCTGAGCCATGCGAGAAGGGTGACCGAGGCAGTAGCTCACGCACGGTTAGCGCACGGTTTGTCAAACCGTGCGGCCAAACCGTGCGGTCACTTAAATGAGATCCTTAAATTGTGGATCTCGCTCGGTTTTGTCTCTAAGTGCCTCGTTTTTCCTCCTAAGCGGCCCTAACTCGGGATTTGTCTTCTCCTAAGGTCAGAGAAGGTTCTCCCATCATTCCAGAGGCGATCCAAATGCTCCTCTTGGTGAATCAAAGCCGGATTCTTGAGGTATGTGATCGTTCTTCATCGTTCTTGGTTGGTTTCTTAGATCTATTTGGATCTACTTCTCCTCTTCTCTCGGTTTCTTAGATCTACACCCATGATGGGTAGATCTAAGTGTGTGGTACCAAGTTTTATGAGTTTTGGTCTTGATCTTTCTAGGAGAATAGATCTAAGGTGGGTTCTTGAAGAAGCAACCCGGTTTTCTTGAGCGTTCTCGACCGTTGTGGTCTTGGTCAAAACCTTCAAGGTAGGTGGTTCCGTCCCGTCTTGCCAAATTGATTATTATTGTATTTGCTTGATTTATTTCAATTATTTATTTAAATTCAAATGCTCAAGTTGCTTTCAATTAAATTGATAAAAACTCGATTCCATTGAATCGAGATATTTAAAATGGTTTTGGTATGGAAATTTGGAAAACCCCAATTCCATTGAATTGAGTGTGTTTATGGAAATTTCCTAATTTTAATTGTTTAATTTTAATTTTGAATTTGATGGAAATGATTTTAATTAAATTGTTGAATTTAATTGTGGAAATGAAATGTGCAATGATGGAATTGGTTTTGAATGGATTTCAAACTTATGAAAATGGATTGAAATGATTTGATAGAAACTCATTGGTTTTATCTTGTGTAAGAGGCATGTTTTGAATAAAGCATGTTTTGGTTTTAAATGGAATGAAATTGGCTCTTTTGAAATGGAAGAATGAGATTTATCGTATTTTAAGCATTCTTAAAATAGTTCGCCCATCATGTAAGAGCGCATGCAAGCCTTAGGTAGTTAGTGAGTTATTTGGATACACTCTACGCTAAGACAACGTTCTAAAACATACTTACGGCGGGTCACATCCCTGACGGGTTGGTGACGAGTCTCCTTTGGCCATTGTCATAGGGACGTGTGTATACACATCTTGCTGAGTCCACATAGAGAGTGTGGAATCCTATAACTGGTTAATACTATAGTATCTTTTGGCAGATGACCATGTTGCTCGCTTGTTTATTTATATTTGAGATATAAATGTATGCCAATTATTTTGAACTTCTTTACATGCCTGCTGAATTTATATAAACTGTTTTATATAAATGTTTTCCTTAAGCCATTGTTTTTTTGAAATATTTCATCATTTGAAAAGCCTTTGCTTAAAAATATTTATTTCCATCATTTGAAAATGTATAGCATGTTTTGTTAAAATATGCTTTTGAGTTGCCAAACCTGTTTATTTGAAAAATGGAAAGCTCGTCTTTGGATAATCTATTATTGGCATCTGTTATGGAATCTTTGGTGGCATCCTACTGGGCTTAGGCTCACACCCTACTTTTGCCTTCGGGTGTTTGTAGACTTTCTTCTTCCAGGATCGAGCAAAGGAAAGGGACCTCTTGGAGGTGGATCCAGTTGTTGATCTCTGGACTTGGTGAGTTGTGTCCTTTGGGACCTTGGGATTGTTTTCCCTTTTTTGTACTTGGGTTGCGGTACTTTGACTTTTTGTGCCTTTTTGTATTCGGGTACATTACTACCAGTGGAGTTTCTTTTGTTATACATGTTGTTTTGTTTTACTCTTGCTTCCGCATTCTTGTGGAAAAATCGTTCCCACTTGTATGTTGTACGATGTCAGGTGCTAGTCGCCAACCTGTGGGGATCGGGAACGTCCTTCAGGCTACGTCAGGGCCGGCTCAGTTATCGGGTTACCAGGGTACCCGGGCTGGTTTGTGACAGAAGTCGCGCTCGACTCTTCATCCTCCACACCCAAAAAACAAGAAAGATTGAAAACATTGAAAGTAACACTGACACCATACTCAGCTGACAGAGCTATCTTATCAGCATTGTTGTTAATTTTCTCGAGCAGTCGAAAAGGTCTATCTCCACGGGGCATGAGCTTGGACTTTCGTTTTTCGGGAAACTTTTCCTTCCGCATGTGAAGCCATACCAAGTCGCCAGGCTCGAATTTCATTTGTTTAAGACCCCTATTTCCACGTTCAATGTATTTTTGGGTCATTCACTCAATATTCTTCTTGTCTTTTTCATGGCTTTTGCACGCTTCTCGCCATCCATATTTTCTCTTTCCTGCAAAGGTAAAGGGACTAAGTCAATAGATTCAAGGGGGATAAATCTATAAACAATCTCAAATAGAGTTCCTTGGTGACTTTTTCACGCTTCTCGCCATCCATATTTTCTCTTTCCTTCAAAGGTAAAGAGACTTAAGTCAATAGGTGCAAGGGGGTTAAATCTATAGACAATCTCAAATGGTGAAAATTGAATAGTATAATGTTTGACCCTATTGTAAGCAAACTCCATGTGTGAAAGACACTCCTCCCAATTCTTAAAATTTTTCATGACTATCGCCTGCAATAATGAAGATTATGTTCGATTCACCACCTTTGTTTGACCATCGGTTTGGGGATGAAATGTGGAAAAGAATACTAACTTCGTTCCAAACTTGCTCCACGATGTTTTCTAAAAGTATCAAAGAAATTCGGTATCTCAGTCCATCTTTGGCATCTCATGCAGCCTCACAACTTCCTGAAAGAAAGGGGTTGTAATGTTAGTGGCATCGTCAGTTTTATGACAAAGGATAAAATGTGTCATTTTTTAAAATCGATCCACCACAACAAAAATGGAATCTCTTCCCTTCTTGGTCCTTGGTAATCCCGCAATAAAGTCCATAGACATGTCCTCCCAAGGGGTATTGGGGATTGGGATAGAAAGATACGATCCATGCGGGTTTATTTTAGATTTGGTTTTATGGAAAACAATGCACTTCTCACAAATTTCTCAACATCCCGAGACATTCTAGGACAATAAAAACGTTCACTAAGAACACTGAGTATTTTCAATTCCAAAATGCCTCATTAGTCCACCTGAATGTGATTTTTTAATAGTAAAAGACAGAGCAATTTGGAATACAAAGTTTATAAATCCAGAATAAGAATCCATCATATAAATAAAACTTTTCCCAACTTGTTTCGGGTTTACAATGACTAAAATGAATCATTATCAGTGGCATATAATTCTTTAATTATTTCAAAACCAAGGAGTTTAGAATTTAACAAGGATAAAATAGCATATCTAGATGAAAGTGCATCACCCACAATGTTTTATTTTCCCTTTTTATGGTTGATGAAATATGGGAATGACTCAATTAGGCCCAAAAAAAATGTTGTCATGTTTCTAATACTCTAAATAATGCATACAATTCTTTATCATATGTAGCATAATTTAGAGTTGAGTCTTTTAACTTGTTAAAATAAGCAATATGTTTACCTTCTTGCATAAGTACTTCACCTATACCAATCCTGCTGGCATCACATTCAATTTCAAAAGTCATATTGAAGTCCAGAAGTGAAAGTAGAGGGGTGTGGGTGAGTCGAGAGCATGGAAATCCTTCTCTTGAGTCACTCCCCACTTCAAGGGAACGTTATTTTTTGTCAACTCATTCAACGGCGTTGCTAATGTGTTGAAATCCTTCACAAATCTCCTGTAGAAACTAGAAGGCCATGAAAGCTTCTTACCTGTCCAACGGATGTTAGAGTTGGTCACTCTTGGATGGATTTGATCTTCTCATTATGTACTTCAACTTCATCGCCACTCACACCAAATCCAAGCAATGCAATTTTATCTAGGAAAAAATCACACTTATTTATGTTTCCAAATATATTTTCCTTAAAACCTCTAGAACCTTTTTTTAAATGATCTACATGTTCATTAAATGTCCTATTATGCACACCACAATATCATCAAAGTAGACAACAACAAATTTTCCAATGTATGCATGTAACACATGATTCATCGATCTAATTAATGTACTAAGATCATTGGTTAGGCATCACTAGTCATTCATAAAGACCATGTTTTGTTTTAAAAGCAGTTTTCCACCATCTCGCACTTTTATTCTTATTTTTTGATAGCCACTTAAATCGATTTTAGAGAAATTTGTTGAACCATCTAACTCTTCAAGCATATCATCTAACCTAGGGATAGGATGACGATACCGTACAATGATGATGTTTATGGCTTCGCAATCGATGCACATTCTCCATGTATCATCCTTCTTTGGCACTAGTAGAATTGGTATCGCACAAGGGCTCAAGCTCTCTCTCACATACTCTATGTCCAACACCTCATGGACTTGCCTTTGAATTTCTTTGGTCTCTTCGAGGTTGGTGCGATACGTCTGACGATTTGGGAGTGAAGCTCCTAGTATGAGATCAATTTGATGCTCAATACCTCTAATAGGTGGAAAGTTGGGTGACACCTCTTCAAGAAACACATGATCAAATTATTGCAACAAAGACTCAACAACATGCGACAAAAGTGATCTTAAGCTGTTAGTGTTAAACATCACCTCTTTGCACGTAAGTACTGAAAGGGTTTGCTGAGAAATCAAATCATCCTTAACCTCACTTTTTTTGTTATCATATTTTCTTCTCTCTCAAATCTTTTTTCCCTCTTGGTTTTTATTTGCTCTCCATTTCTTTTTTTTCTTTCTTTTTTTTATCTTCACCCATTCTCTCTTTTTTTTATCTTTTTTTCTTGATCACTTTTTTTCTTCTCTCAAAATGTGATCTTCCAAAATTTGTTTGGGGAACATGGTATAAGGGTTATAGGTTCCCCTAGGAGTACAAAAGAATGACAGTTTAGAAAACCATCATGTGTCCCACGCCGATCATATTGCTATAGTCGACCTAGAAGTGGAACGCCTTCATTGGTACAACATCACATAGTACATCATCATTGTATTTCCCAATGGTGAATAAGAATTTCACCTATTTAGTGACCTTCGGCTCTCCGCAATCATTCAACCACTGAAGTCTATAAAAAATGTTGGTGCTTCAAAGTCGAGAGTCTCATCTTCTCCACCAACTTGGTGCTCGCCACATTGCTACAACTTCCTCCATCAATAATAACACTACATACATTCCCATGGATCTTGAACCGTGTATGGAAAAGGTTCTCCTGCTCCTCGTCAATGGTAATTTGTGTGCTTAGAACTCTCCTAGTGACAAGAATCTCACCATCTTCTGCAAATTCTCTATCACCAGTTTCTGGGGATTCTTCCTCCTCTAATCTCTCTCCATCAGTTTCCCATTCACCGAATTTGTTGATGGTCATGGTCCTTCAATTTGGACACTCACCTGCTTGTCTCTTCTTCCTTTACATTTAAAACATCGAATATCCCAATTCCTTGTCTGGTTAGACTCAAAAGTAGGTTACTTAAATAGAAGAATTATCATGTCACTTTTACGATCAATAACCTTTTTTGAATTTAATGATTCTCTGATGTCTTTCGAATTTCTCCATAGAGTGAAAGGGATAGTGGGTTTCCTCAAGTTGCTCATCCTTTTGATTTATTGCTTGATCTTAGTGGCTTGGTGAATCATATCTTGTATCTCCACATGGGAGTATATCACTTGATCGACAATCCCCCAATTGAGTCTGTGTAAAAATCATGTCATGGTTGTCTTCAGATCTTCATCAATATTTGCTCAGATCATGGTAATTTGAATCTCCTTATAGTAATCTTCAACACCCCTACTCCCTTGGGTGAGGAATTGAAGTTTGTTATATAGATATCTATGGTAGTGCGAGGGAACAAATCGTTTCCTCATGGAAAACTTGATGTCGTCCCAAGTGTTGATGGGACGCCCATCATATTTAGCCCTCTCCTTTTGTATTTGATCCCACCAAATTAGATCATAATTAGAAAATTCAAGGGATGCAAGTTTGACCTTTTTCTCCTCGAAATATGTATGGCATGAAAATACTTGTTAAATCTGCATCTTCCACTCCAAGTATGCTTCCAGATCACTTTTGCCTTGAAAAGAGAGGACCTTCACCTTAATACCTCCAAGGATGTCATCTCATCGTCAAAATTTTCTATCTCCTCCACGATGTGGGGGTGAAGTGGTACCAGAATGTGTCGCGAGTTACCATGGATTGTCCTCGGGTTGGATTGGCTCTCTATGTGATCGATTCGTTCATGAACTACCTCCAATATCCTATCAAGAAACTTCTCAAAATGGCTCACCAAAGCTTGCATTTGGAGTTGCGTATCTTCCGGTGCAGAAAATCTACTTTGGCTTTCTTCTTCGCTAGCATGAGTGATTCTCTTCCCATGATCTTCTGTCATGATAAGTAAAATGAACACAAACACCCATGGGGAAAACACACCACAAACACGAAGATAGACACACATGCAAGGATACACACACACTCACACTCACAAACACGAAGATAGACACACAAACTCACACACTCACAAAGACATGCACACACACACAAGGATACACACACACAAGATGTACACACTCACGCATAAAACGATGCACACACTCACACTCATAAAGACGCACGCGCACCCAAGGATACACGCCCAAGAATGTTTTTACTTGTTTTCTCTCTACTCTCAATGCTCAATTCAAATCCCAAACTCTTATGAAATCTATTACCTTGTTTGAGGAGACCACATGCCGTCAATCCTTCCCCAATCAAGATTGTGTTGGGAGATGGATTATCACACCTCATTTGATATCAAAAGGGATATAATGTGGGTAGATGATGGAAAAGATGGGAAATGGTGGGAAAAAGGTGGATGGGTATGATATGTGGATTTTCCCTATAGTTATGCAAGATATAATGACAATAAGAGCCAAATATAGAAAAATGTGGTGGAATATGGGGTGAAAATGAATGGTGCTAACAATACAAAGCACAAAGGGGTAAAAATGAGTCCTCCATTATGAAAAAAATAAAAACAAAGAGAATTTGAGTATCAGAGAAAGAGAAGAAAATGGAAGAGAGGCAAAAAATTTATCAAAGCATTTCCACGGTTTTTAATATCTCCTACTAATCACACACACATTGAATAAGGTGGCACTAACCTTTTATAGGCAGTGCATTAAAAGGGTGGGTGGAGATTGGTGGGGATTGGTGGGGATTGGTGGGGTTGGACAGCCCACCCCCATTGATTTCTAACAATACCCCTTGGGATGCAATCCTCTTATAATGTCATACGTGTTTTGATATTTCCTCATTAAAAACTTTTTAAAAAAAACTCAGTGGGATAAAAACCGGATAAGGAAAATAGTACAGCCACGTAGACTCCCCCTAAAAATTACATTACATAAAGAAATTAAAAATTCTGCAATCTATGCATCCCTATATCATGTACAAGCTTTCTAAAGATAACGGTCGATAGTGATTTTGTAAACAAATCATCAAGTTTGTCGTTGTATCAAACATATTGCATGTTGATATCTCCTTTCTTCATTAACTCTTGTGTGAAGGAGAAAAATCTCAGTGGTATGTGCTTTGTCCGATCATTTTTTATGAAGTCTTCCTTTAATTGTGCGATGCATGCAACATTGTATTCGAATAATTTAGTCGAACTCCTATCAATAGGCAATCCACTTTTTGCTTGAATGTGTGGAGTCATAGAATGCAAGAAAACACATTCTCGACGTGCCTCATGCAATGTTATCACTTTTTCATGATTTGAAGATGTTGCAACAAGTGTCTACTTTTGTGATTTTCAAGAAATGTCAGTACTTTCAACTGTGAACACATAACCAGTCTTTGATGGCACATTATGCGGATTTTATGAATAACCTGTATCTACAAAACTGAGAATCTCTTTCTCTAATTTTTTAGAATAGAATAAAATCAAATCAATAGTGCCACAAAGATAACGAAAAATATGTTTAATTTCATTTTAGTGTATTCGTGTAGGAGTTGAACTAAATATTGCTAATAAATTAATAGCAAAAGATTTATCACGACGAGTACAATTAGCAAGATACATAAGTGCTCCGATGACACTGAGGTATGGTACTTCTGGACCAACCAACTCTTCATTTTCATCAAAAGGTCAAAATTGGTCTTTCTCGATATTTAAAAATCGAACAACCATTGGGGTACTCGAAGAATTTTCTTTATCTATATTGAAGCATTTTAGGACCTTTTCAGTGCAATTTGACTAATGCAAAAATATACCACTTGACATATGCTCAATTTGCAAAACAATGTTTGGTTTCTTCCAGGTCTTTCATTTCAAATTCATTCTTTAAGTTTTTCACTGTTTCATTGATCTCTTCTGGAGTTCTGATGATATTTAAATCATCAACATAAATAGCAATGATTGCATATCCAGAAGTTTTCTTAATAAAAACGCATGGGAATATAAGGTCATTTACATACCCTTTATTTAACAAATATTTGCTCAAACGATTATACCACATGCGCCTAGATTGCTTTAATTCATATAAGGATTTCTGTAATTTAATTGAATATAGGTCTTTGGGTTTTGATTTCAATGCTTCAGGTATTTTGAATCCTTCAGGAATTCTCATACATATACTACAATCAAGTGACCCATATAAATAAGTTATAACATCTATAAAAATCATATTAGTTTTTTCAGCTACTGCTGATTAGATATATGAAATTAATAGAATCCATAACAGGAGAATATTTCTCCTCATAATCAATTTCAGGTCTCTGGGAAAAACCATATGCGACAAGACGAGCTTTGTATCTTACAATCTCATTTTTCTCATTACGTTTATGCACAAAAACTCATTTATATCCAACAAGCTTCAACTTCTTGCATGAGCATGATATGTCCAAAGACTCTTTGCCTATAAAGTGAATTAAATTAAAATTGCATTGTGTCTTTAAATTTATTCCAATCAAGTTGTTTTTGACATTCCATAACAGACCTTAGTTCAGGATTTTCATTTTATGTATCATGAGTCATGGTATATGAAAATATTTCATCGATATTTTCCATTTTACTTAGATTCCATATATAACTTGTAATGGAATAATTAAAAGAGATTTCATTATTTCCAAAACCCTAAGGGTTTTCTATATCTTATGAATTCTCTTTATGATTCTCATTATATGTTTCTTTAACACTTAAAATTACGTGTTTCTTCTCAAACACACACCTCTCTAACAGGGTTTTCAATTATACTCATTCCTTTTTTTTAAAGATTTTTATCCTTAGAGCCAACTGGTTTTCCACCCTTCAGGCGTGTTTTTTATATTTCTATAACATCATTATTTAATTGTGTCTTCGGGACATCAATTCTAGCTAGTGCATTTACAGTGGGTAAGTATGATTTAGCCACACCCTTTGTATCAATAAATTCATCAGGAAGCTAATTTGGTTCTTGAAAATGTAAAAAAAATTCACTTTTATCTCACACAATCGGGTGGGAGGATCAAAAAAAGACAACGTTTTCACATTACAAGAAATCTTCTGCCTTTGTTTCTTTTCTCCCCCTAATGTTGGGAATACTTCTTCATTGAAGTGACAATCAACAAAACTTGTTGTAAATACATCACCAATTTGTGGTTCAAGATATTTGATGATGGATGGGAATTCATATCCCACGTATATTCTCAACCTCCTTTGAGGTCCCATTTTTATACATTTTGGGGGGACAATAGGTATGTAACACCCTGAGATTTTATGAAATATTTTTTCCAAATAGATTTAATTTATTCAATTGTTTGCATTACACGCAACATCGGGTTTTAATGAACCACAATATACTACTAATATTATTATTTAAACATGACTGTTACAACCTAGCTGTTAAACTTGGCAGTATGAATAGGAATAACCACATTTTGAAAATTAAGTATAAAAGGTTTTAGATAAAATATATATTTTGATAGATAAACACTTCATTTTTAGTAAAGTTTTTATATGCTTCGAAAATACATTTTTCTCAAAAAAAAGATTTTTATTGCTTTTTGTGAACAAATAATAAAAATAATTTTTGCCACTTTTAGAAAATGTATTGAACAAAATAAACTTCATTTTTGAAATCAACATGTCAAAATGTATCTTATAATAAATTTTTGAGAAGTTTTTGAAAAGATTAATTTTTCAATGAATAGTGAAAAATAATGATTTTTATTAAAAATTGTATATTGGTTTAAATCATCTACAAGTTCTAATTTGTTTTAAAAGGGTTTTAAAATTAAAATTAGTTCAATTATATTATTATTAATTCAATTTAGGTCTTTGGAATCAATTTCATATTGAATTTTAATATTAAAACTTTTTATACTCATGAAAACTTTTTCTTTGGAAAACCATTTTTTCATCGCGTTTGCGGCTTTAAATTTTAAATGAAATTATGTCACTTTGGATTGAATTTGATAAAATGGATTCCATATTTGGAATCGGCATAATTAATATTAGATAATAAGGACAACTCAATTTTTGATATAATGAATAGTAAAAACAATGAAAATATGTTATCACGATTATGGTAAAACAAGTTTACTGAGGAGTTAAACTAAATAGATAAGGGTTATAATGACCAAAAAACTTGTCTAATTTCAAAAGTTTGGACATATTTCGACTTTATCACTTATAATTTCTGAAAATTTCCTATTTTGGAGCCATATGTCCATAATTACGACCTTTATAATAATTTAAGTAAAGAAAATGACAAAATGTCACCCTTAAAAATATCTTATGCATTCACATAAAGATAAAAAGGAGATAGTTATAAATATTAATTTGAAGGATAAATAATATTTCTTTATCATGGTAATTTATTTGAAATTTTTCAAGATGAAATAATTAGCTTAAATGATTACACAACGCCGGCGTACTAATTATTTAATTAAAAGAAAAACAAAATAAATGATTTTAAAAATATTAAAAGTAATATAATTTGAATAAATTATTGGGTTCCACAAATTTTCTATATAAGTATAACATGTTAGGTAAGTTTGAAAGGTATAGATTCTAATTTCATTCTTGTCTTGATGTTTTTAAAGTCAAACCAATGAATAGTATCAAAATTGACATTAATGATATTTTATAATAAATAATGTTTTATTAAATGATTTAAAATTTATAAAAATCTTATATTCTGCCCAAGTGAATGGAAAATAATTTAAAATATCAAACATGGTTCAATTATGATCCATTTTTCCTTTTATAGGAACTTTCCTTGGCCCTAAAGAGTAAAAACTTTAATTACCGTGGTTAAGGTTAAAACGGAGTTTTGCACATTACATGCATTTATGTTAAAATTAATTTTCCACACACAAAGGATAGTTATTTGATAAATTGGATTTCATATTTAGAATCATTGGGTTCAAATTATCTAATAATTCTTATTTTATTTTTTGGCTTAAAGGATAAATTACCTAGATAAATAAATAATTAGTTACCATGGTGAAAACTAAAATGATAAAAGTAAACTTAGAGGATAATGAATAACATGTTTAAAACATGTGTTTTTTTTGTGATGGAGGTGTGGGTTGACCATATCTTCCCTACACTCCATTATTTATCACTTTTGGAAGCACTTGGGATGACAGTGACTTCCCATTATTGAATAGTTTTGAGTATTTACAAAAATGTCACTCCACAATTATAAAAGAGTGCATCCTCTTTTACTTTCTCACACCTTTAAAGCCATTTGGCTCAACCAACCTCTGCCAAAACTTCTCCCCCAACATCCTTATCCACGTTCAAGAGCTTAAGGTAAAGGATTTTTGTTTAACTTTATTTATGTGGGACACATGCCTTATACACCACTTGTTTCTTTTGTGTGGTGTATGTTGACACCGGAAAATGCGTCCACAAGATTCACTGAATGTTGTCATCTATGATCTCATAGCGTATCTCGTTTCGCAGGTTTCAATTTGATTAGTCATAGAGCCCAAACGGAGTTACGGATTAGAAGTTATTGCAGTTCGAAGTTTGGCTGGAAAACCGGTTCGCAGACCCATTCACGGAGCTCCCTTCACGGCCGCACGAATGTGCTTCGCGATGTCTGTTATTGCAGTTTGCAGAGCCCATTCGCGGAGCTCCCTTCACGGCCGCGCGAATTTATGTGCTTTGCGATTTCTGTTTTCTTCACGGCACACTTGTGAGCATCGCAGTTCGCGGAGCTCCCCGTGCAAACATATCTCCTTCGTGGCGTTACTTTTCCTTCGCGATCCACCATGAGCGTATCTTCTCTGCGGCGTCACTTTTTCTTTCGCGATCCGACTGCGAACATATGTCCTTCATAACGTTAATTTTTCTTTGTGATGCCCAATTTTTCTCTGTGGTGAGCCCCGCAGACCTCCTTTACCTATAAATACCAGGCTCACCCCCCTTATAAGCACGGTTATGCTGCCCTTTCAGCGGCCGATCTCCCATTTCGCAGTGCTCTCGAGCACCGTGAAGGCCTGCCCTTCGCGAAAGAGGGAGCCCCTTCAGGATGCTCGAGGCTCCTTGAAGCATTAAGCCTTCACGGAGCATTCTCCAAGTAATGAGATCTTCGCTAAGGCGAAGCCCTACTCTTCTAAAGTCCTTCCTTCGCGAATCCCCATCCTTTGCGAGACCCTAAGCCCCACGAACTGCGAACTATTTGTCCCGGATCGATGACAGTTTACCTTGCGCCCTTATGCGCACCCATCTTCCACCCATGGAATACCATGATTCGAGATGCTACTCCGCACTCCATGAAACACTTTGAGTCAACATATTTCTCTTGGTCACATTCCCATGTCGTGAGTCGATATTCTCATCTACAATTCTCCGAGTACCTTGAGTTGAACCATTCCTCAAGAAACTCCTCAAACCTCATAACCTGACTTCTATGCCAAGTTGAACCAGAAAGGGTTGCTCTTGTGTAAGTCTCACACCAACCATTTCTAGGAATCTTCCTCCTAGTCGTCCCTGTGACATGACGTTAAACTGTGATGCCACAGTCCTCACTACATGACTTTAAACTGTAGTACACCCTATATGACAAACATAGGATACCTCTTATTCTAAAAAAGAGATACCTTATGCCCCAATCATAAGATTTCAATAGTCCTAACTACATGACTTTAACTTAAGCATACCCTATCATCCATGAATAGGACGCCTTATGCATTAAGCATAAGATTCCCTCATGACCTGACATGAGGAAGACAGAACGGGCAGCTCATTGTATAAGCCCCACACAACTCGTCCATTCACATGACGCTAAACGGAATCCTTACCTATTTCAATGTGCATGGGATGACCTCATGACCTGACATGAGGAAGACATTATGGGAAACTTCCGCGCGTAAGCCCAATCCACCATTTTCAATCCTTAGTGGCACCCGGGCAGCTTCTGCGCGTAAGCCCCATCCACCATTTCCCCTCCTTAGCGGCACCCGGGCAACTTCCGTGCGTAAGCTCCATTCACCAGTGTCGCTCCATAGCGGCATCCGGGTAGCTTCCTTGCGTAATCCCCACACCATCTCTCGTGCGCACACCTTCCGCAACACGATCATCAGATCTACTGTTACCTCTTGTTTCTCACACTGATCATGACTCACGTGAGGTTAGAGTAAACAGTGACCATGACATCCTCTTTGGGCCGCTAACCATGCATAAGCCCCATGCCCCTCGTCCCACATGACTTTAAACTGTATTCCCCACTGAACTAGGTGGACTTTTATCTCTGTCCTCCCAACAGGATACATAAGAAGCCTTTTTGAGGTTCAGGCTCATCACTCCCCATAATTCATTTGTCTCTACTACTTCACGTTGGTTTATTCGTCCTGCATGACGTTAAACTGTACCTACTGAATTACGCGGGTTTTGATCCCTTTTGGGTACGTAGAAAGGCTCCTTGAGGGTCAATCTCAACCAATGGTAAACTTTGGTGCTCCCTCCTAGGGATGTTCCCTCCTGATGTGACATCTTCTCTTTTTGGGACACATCACCTGGATCCGCCTCCCTGAGGTGTTCTGATTCATCCGTCTGGGCAACTAACCATGCATAAACCCCGCACACTTCACCACACTCCTCCAACCAAAAGTGTCCCTCTTGCGAAGGACCACTAACCATGCGTAAGCCCGTGACATGTCTCCTGTTTTTCTTCCTTTATGTACTCCCCGATTTCATGCCTCCATTCTGAACTACGTGGACTTTGATTCCTAGCCACTGGATACGTAGGAAGCCTCCTTGAGGTTCAAGTCCATCACTCATTCCCATCCTGGTCTCTCCCTTGATCCTTTGTGTCTCGAGAAGATCATGCCCCAACCTGGAGGTTTCACTTCCTTCGGATCCTTTTCCATGCGCTCCATTTCTCACAAGTCGCCTCCTCGGGTGTCTCATCACCCCACCGAACTACGTGGACTTTGATTCTTAGCTACTGGGATGCGTAGGAAGCCTCCCCGAGGTTCAAGCCTAACACCATCATCTTCACATCAGTTCCATCTAATACCTCCTCCATATCCATACTGATCCTTATCTGGGACGCCACACCCCAGTGAGATTAGGTCATCCATCATTGTTGCTCCTTAGCAGCACCCGGGTAGCTAACCATGCATAAGTCCTGCATAATCCATAGTCATCCAACCAAGAGTTCCCCTCTTGCGACGGGCAGCTAGCTATGTGTAAGCCCCGAACCACCTCTTCTAACTACGTGGGTTTTGATCCCTGTCTTCTACACAGGGTATGTAGGAAGACTCCCTGAGGTTCAATCTCAGCCAACAGTAAACCTTGGCGTTCTCCTTTTTGTGGTGCGCCTCCCTGATCCGCCCTCAGTGGTGTTCAGATCAGCCTTCACTGTGTGGCATCTTCATTTTTTGGGACACACCACCCTTGGTCCGCTCATTTTGGGTGTTTTGATCCATCCATTAAGTAAACCTTCTGGTGCTCCCTTTTTGGGATGCACCCTCACGGTGTGGCATCTTCCCTTCTTGGGACACACCACCCTGGGTCTGCTCTTTTTGGGCATTCTGATCCAACCATCTGGTAAACCTTCGGGTGTTCCCATTTTGGGAAGCACCCTCATGGTGTGACATCTTCCATTTTTGGGACACACCACCCTAGGTCTGCTCTTTTTGAGTGTTCTGATCCATCCATCTGGTAAACCTTCTGGTGCTCCCTTTTTGGGATGCACCCTCACGGTGTGACATCTTCCCTTCTTGGGACACACCACCCTGGGTCCTCTCTTTTTGGGAATTCTGATCCATCCATCCGGTAAACCTTCTAGTGCTCTCATTTTGGGATGCACCCTCATGGCGTGACATCTTCCCTTCTTAGGACACACCACCCTGGGTCCGCTCTTTTTTGGCATTCTAATCCATCCATCTGGTACTCCCTTTTTGGAATGCACCCTCACGGTGTGACATCTTCCGTTTTTGGGACACATCACCTTGGGTCCACTCTTTTTGGGCGTTCTGATACATCCACTTTGTAAATTTCCTAGGTGCCCCCTTTCAGGGGTGCACCTTCCTGATCCTCCCTTAATGGTGTCTAGTTCAATCCTATCTATCTCCGCAAGACATTAAACTTGCAACCTACCCCATGTTGAACATGGGATGTCTGAGGAAAACCTCGGAAACTACGCCTTTGGCGTAACTGTCTCCGCAAGACGTTAAACTCACGGCATGCCCCGTGTTAAACATGGGAAGCCGAGGAAAACCTCAAAGACATGCCTCTGGCATAGGATACCCTGCAATCGACGTGGGATGCCTTGGGTTTTCGCGCCCTTTAGAAGTCCTCTTATGAGGAAGAATACAGGTTCTCCAATGTCCCAACATCCAGAGATGCCCCAACATGCATGTTGTTACCATCTACTCCAACCGAAGGTTGCTGCCCTGTCAAGTCCCATCGGAATGTCCTAACAGAAGCGGCATAATTAATCGGTGTCCACAAAGAGATAGCACCAGGAATGAGATTCATGAACAATGACTCAAATCTATGAGAGGCCCGGACTAGGTGACGAATTCCAAGGAGGAATCCAAGGAAGGAGGGACTGACATCCCATCATTCTGTTTCAATCAAAGAGAAAACAACTTTGAAGAAGTGATGAATGTCGTCCGCCTTTGGAAAACGGGAATGCGAGGCCACAATCAGTGCGTCCCCACATACGACGCCCCCCCCCCCAGCGGATAGCGTCGGAAACAGTGTAAATATATTGTCCATGAATGTCTTAAGATTCTTATCATGAAAATTATGGGATATACATATTCATCTAAGGCTCTTTCTTTCATGGGGCTTACGATTTAAAAGTTACCAAAGTGGTAAAGGTTTTATATTACAATCTCATTGTTTATCGGGATTGTTTTTTATTAAGTTTCTCATTATGAAATCTTATGATCTACCTCTAAAAAAGATCAATGTTTTTTCTTGTCCTCTAGTTATTTCTACAGAATACATGTTTTCCTTTCATTTTCCACTTTTTAAGAACTAAAGAGACCAAAAGAATGTTTTTAAGAAAAAAAAGACTTCACTCTCTTTGGTAGAATTTTTTTCTTCTTCCATATTTATGTTTTCTAAAAATGTTTTAAATGAATTTTTTACTATTCTCCAATGATTGTTTAAAAAAATTTTTACCCATGTTTTACTTTTTACAAAATAGTTTAAAATAAATCTTCTTGTTGTTTTCCAAATGAGATAGTTTTGACTTTTTACCGAAAATATGAAAGGAATCCTTGTTTTAACGCGTACAGCATGAACAAAATTTTTCACTGTCATGAACACTCAATTATTTGAAGCTTCCTTTACAAGTTTTCAAGGTCCATTTCAAAGAAAATGTTTTCCTTAATAATTGGGAAATTTTTAGATTTTAAAGCAGTGGTTTCAAAATAAAAAGGATATTTTCCTCAATAATGTTTTAATTATCTTTTTTATGAAATTTCTATTCATCAGTGAAAACCTTTGGTGTTGCTTATGTTTTACTAGGAATATGATTGAATGGTACCATATTTATTTTTTTTCTAGATTTAAGGTGATGAAGACTGACATCTACAGTGAGACAGACTGTATAAATCCATTTGTTGTCGACCAACTGTTTACCTGTCAGAAGGGGGACTAGATCCCAAGTATGATTGTTGTCTAGAGTTCATCCCACATTGCTTGAAGCCACCCCGGGTGAGATTTGGTATCACCAACCATGCGGGAATAAATATCGTCTCCAGGGCAGAAAGACCTTTGTATGAGGATGTGTAGAAAGCAGTATTCTGGCAAGAACAAGTACATTTTCGTAGTGAAATGGGCAAGTCGTCTGTTGCCGGAGCAGGAGCATTGGACGAAGCTAGGATGATGGTGTCTTCGGCCTGGACGTGGGACACATTTGATGGACGATGTAAGTAGACAGTGTCAAACCGGTGATCAGTAGAGTGAGACACTGGAGGGGGGTGGATGATGAGAGGAAGACAATCATCGATGGTTGTGTCTGGATGGGGAGAGGGAAGAAAAAAAGGAGAGCTCTCAACAAAAGATACATCAACAAAGATGATATACCACTGTAAGTCTGGAGAGAAGTATCGGTATCCGCGTTGAGTGAGAGAACATCTGAGGAATATGCAACGGAGGGATTTGGGAGAAATCTTGGAGAGGTTTGGACGAGTGTCACGGACATAACACAGACACTCAAACACACAGAGTGGAAGTGAGTGAGGAGGGAGAGAGGAGAACAAAGTCTGAAAAGGAGGGCACAAGCAGTCTCCAAAATATGGCAATGTTGACGCTTGGCCACTCCATTCTGCTAAGTTGTATCAGGGCAGGATGTCTGATGAATGATGCTTTTAGCCTTGAGAAACTGCTGAAAGGAAGTGGACAAATATTTCAATCCATTGTCGGAGTAGATACATTTAATGGGGGTGGAGAACTGAGTATGGATTTCATGATAAAAGGTCTAAAATGTAGAAAACAGTTAAGATCAATCACAAAGAAGGTAAAGTCATGTCATACGTGAGTAGTCATCAATAAAGGAAACATAATAATTGTACCCTAACTGGCTAGGAACCCTATAAGGACCCCATACATCAGAATGAACGAGGTCGAAAGGATTCGCTGCACGCGTTTCCAGTCGAGTAACATACATCACCCGATAATGTTTAGCAAACTTGCAGGATTCACAATGGAAGGAAAAGTGTGGACTGAATTGGGGGCAAAGCTTATGTAAGACGGAATCCGAAAAATGACCAAGGAGAAAATGTAGGTCGATGGCATGAGTAGAGGTGGATAAGCAAGAAAGGGATGGTGGGGTATCTAACATGTACACCCCACCCCTAAGATGACCTTGACCAAGTTCCGATTCGTCAACTGCTCCTGAAAAACAACACCAAAAGATGTAAAAGTAGCAACACAATTTAAGTCTTTGGTGAGTTTTCTAATGGAGATAAAATTAAATGGATTGTGAGGAACATCAGATACTGAATCCAGACAAATATACGAGGTCAAGGAGCATGTTCCAAATCCCGCAATGGGGATTTTCGATTCATTAGCAACAGTAATTGCAGAGACAAGTATACGGATGATAGGTAGTGAACATACCAGAATCCCCTATGAGATTTTTATACGTACCAGAGTAAAGCATCCAAGCTGTTGGTTGATGACATATACCCGTGTTAGGGTCACCAGTCTGAGCAATGGTGGCCGGAGAAGAGGAAGGTGGCAAAGTAGCCCGATAATATTGTATTGATGAAATCACCTCCTTCGAGAGTGTCAGTTTATAATGGGAAATGGATGATGGTGAGGATAAAGGCATGTCTGAAGAGTGCACCGGGGAAGGGGGACCGCCTTACGGGAGGACCGGTGATGGAGCATGGGACAGTCGCTCAGGCGGGTGCACAGACGCAGGGTTGAAGCGTGGGGCTACCGTGCGGGAAGGCCAACAACTGAGGCGAGGAGGCAACCTTTCAGGAGATCCGGTGACTGGAGGTGGTGCCGGAGGGCTACAGGCAGAAGATCCAACCATTGAGGGGACGCCGGGAAATCTGTTGAGGTGAAGATGGAGTCGTCGGAGGGTCGTCGCGCGGGAGGTAGGCTACTGAAGATGGGGTTGTCGGGAAGCGCCGAGGGAGGGCGGGGAAGCGCCGAGGAGGACGGGGCCAGGAGACCATGACGGAGGCGGGGCCGGGAGATCGCTGCAGGAGGCGGGGGCCTAGAGATCGCGACGAAGGTGGGCCGGGACGCTGAGAGATGAGGATTCGGGCATCGCCAAGGGAGGCGAGACCAGGAAACCGCATCGGAGGCGGGGCTGGGAAATGCCAAGGAGGGCGGGCCGAGAAAACGCGAGTGAAGAAGGAGTTGGGAGACCGCGTCGGAGGCGAGGCCGGCGTCGGGGAGGAACTGCATTGGAGGGACGCGAAGAGAGCAGTAGGCAACAGTGGTCACACCTAGCGGAGTGCAGTGGATGGGAGCTGTCGGGTACCATTGTGCGGAAAAGGAGGGGCCGCAAGGGGTGGTCATCGCAGGAAGCCAACGTGGAGGCGCGCTGGGCGACGGAAGGCGGGATGTCTGCAGGAGGATGCAGTGTCGGGAGATGGGGATTCTGTAGGAGAAGCATGCACACAGGTGGGTCATCGAGTACGGGATCACTGGGAAGGAGTCGAGCGCAGGGAGTCGAGGTCGGTCGATCTGGGTCACCAGGAATACCGCAATGGAGCCGCAGACGAGAGTCGCGAGCAGGGGGGAGGGCAGGGCCAGGAATCCAAGGAGGGTGGGGCCGGAAAGCACGTCAGAGGCGGGTCAGGGAGCGCCGAGGAGAGCGGGGGGGGGGGGTCGGAAGACCGTGTTGGAGGCGGGGCCGAGGAGCGCCGAGACGGAAGGGGGCCGAAATACGCTGAAGGAGGCAGGGGGACGGGAGACCCGAGGGAGTCTGAGGGGAAAAAAATTATTGGGATTTTCCCTTTGATACCATGTATATGTGAATTTCTCTTACCTCAAGTTGAGATGGAGACATTATTTTATAGATTTATAAAAGGGATTACAAGGTGGAGTAATCCAATGTGGGATTCATAAATACCCTTTACAATAAACTGGGTTCAACAATTGAAATGAACGGGTAATGGGTGGGATGAACGTGGGTAATGACTAATGAATGGTTTGACATTAAACAATGAATGACATAATGTGGGAGGTAAAATGGTAAATCTAGAAATGGATAAATGATATACTTAAATGGGAAGTCGCGGATGTTGTGGTTGTTTTGTGTGAAAGGTGGACCGGTTTGTGGTATGGTATTAGCAGCGGTCATTAATATGAGGCAGTGGTAGTGCGGTGATGGTGATGGACATTAGCAGTGTTGTTTAGTATGAACCCTTGGGTTGGGAATGTGTGTGGCTATGTTATATGTTACATTTTCTTTGTGATTTCATACGCATGCCACCCGAGTCAGATAACCTTACAGACACCCAAATGTTTTGGGCTCCAGGTGTTTTCTCCAACATCCAAGTTGGAGAGGGAACGGATGGTTGACTACTCCCTCTTCTCCTCTCTCTCTTACAGGCATATTATTGACTGTAATGACTAGAGGTTATGATGCACGAAATGTGATGGTCGGAGGTTAAGAGTGAAAATGATGTAATGTGATGTGATGAGATGGTGATGAGATAGAGGATGTGATACATGTTGGGGGTCTTGCATGGTAGGAGGGGGGGTACAAGATTGACGTCCTTCATGTTCATGTTACCCTAATTAATACATTCCCATGAATCTTGTTCTTGGTTCCATCTCCATGTGGACATTAGTTAATAATTAAGTGACAAACTAATGATCAAAGTTGACTAGAATTTCAATTACATTGTATATTTATACAATCTCATAAATATCTTTCTCATTACTGGAATTGAGGAAATCTTATGCTTGCTACATATAAGTAAAATATGGATCTTCAGTTATGATCTGGGCAGGAAGGTTATTATATCTTCTTCCATCAATCCATATAGAAATTTTAGTCTCATAATCTAAGGAACACTATTCTCATCACCTATATAATCCTATCTTCATCACCAAAGTCATCATAGGCTAGTCACCTGTGCTATTTTAGTCTCATCACCTAATGAACTCTAGGCTCATCACCTAAGGAATTACATGATCATCGCACAAGGAAGGATGGGATTATGATGCATTAGGAAAGGTAAATCATCCTATTCTTATCACATAATAAATATTATACTTTTAATATATGGAAAGGTAGAGTCCTCTTAGGCTAATCACAGAATTTTAGTCATGATTTTAGGTCTAGTAGGGACTAGTCCCCTTATGCTCATCGCATAAGTCTAGTCACAATTTAAATTCCAGTGGGGACTAATCCTCTTATACTCCTCACATAATGCAAGTATTGGTTTAATGACTAGTAGAGACTAATATTAGGTTTAGATTACTCTTGGAAGATGGTCAAGAATAAGATATATTGCCTCAAAAGTGGTTGATGTGATGGTGATGATATTGGGATGTTATGAATGAACCTTGAAGAATTGTACTATGTATTCTGTTTGAATAGGAATCAAAACCCTCATAGTCTTATTTACATAATTTATGTTCATATGATAGGATCATCAATATTGTTTAACATCATGCGGTAAAGATGATTTTGTTGTAAAATAAGTGAAAATATGTGATGTATTAGGGTTGTGCATTAGTGTTTCCAAGTCTGGTTCAACATGGTTTGTGGCTCAAGTGTAGGAAGATTGTGGGGTGTACACCTAGTATAATGCCCACTTGAAATCATGGATCATCGATTGGATAAGGTATATAACACCCAATGAGTACATGGTTTCTTTTCACACCAAAAAGGATGCCAAGAACATTTGATGAAACTATAAGGATACATGTAGGGAATGTATGTTGAGTTGTCTTTCCCTTATTTAATACAAAGGAATCAAATGTGGGATATAATAATTATGGTAAACCGTATAGAATTTTCATGAGTAGTCTAAAATTAGGTAGATATGGGTCCCATAGTGTCACGAACCGAATCTGGTCACCGCCAAAACCGGCACCAAACCTAGCCCGTGACATGACCCGAAGGGCGTTCCCTATCCCCACAGGATGGAACAAGTTCCCGGGTATCATTTATTTTTGTTTGGGAACGATTTACCCGAATATGAAGGCATAAAACATTAAAAACAATCGATAAACAGAATCTGAAAAATGTAAACCAAACTATGTTTAAACAAAAACCATAACTGAATACATATTTTTAAAGACACTACAAGTTGTCTAAAAACAAATAATGACAACATAAAGACATCCCCATGGACTCCACACGACAAGGGGGTCATCACCCGCAAGCCTTCTCCGCAACTCCACCCCAACGATGGGGACTAACACCCTGAACTGCCATCACCCTTAGCCTTACCTTTACCTGAGTCAAGCATAAGTAGGTCTACTTACACCCAAGGGGTGTAAGTAGGGTGTGAGCCTAAGCCCAATAGGATACCACCAGATGATTCCAAACAGCATGCAATACAATGTGAACAAAAGAATCAATTTTAATACACAAGGTGAAACGGTGTTAAAATTCAAAGAAATGCAACTTTCAAATGAAAACAGTTTTCAATCCAATAATTACAATATGTTAACACATTAAATATACATGTGATACACTGTCAAGTACAGCCAAAACAACCCACAACAAGGGTAAATACCACAAATCCAATGAGCATCAAAATCGGGAACACCCCTAAGCATTAGGTTGTCTCGGGCCCTATGTACCTCGTACCTCAGTGTAGAGTAACCATAGAAATATTTGTTCTCATGCACGAGACACTAGTAGGGAACATACCCATAACCTAGTGGTCCCCAATCATCATCCACATATTTTAGTTAGAGTTGTCGTTATCCAAATTCTAAGTGGAACATGGACAAAACCCATCCGATCTACTAGCTGTACTAGTACAAATCCGCCCCACCTAGGTACTCGGGCTTCCCCTTTTGTGCTCAAACAATTTCAGAAAATAAAACACATCCTTTTGCATATAAAATGTCACTAATGGTCACAAACAAATAGTACAGTATCTACACACATTTTATACCATTTAAAAAACACAATAAAATAATTTTATTTTCAATAAAACAACCTCTCAAAACATCACATTGTTTTGCACCAAAAGCTCTTTAAGGTATCCACTTTGCACACTATGTGAACACTTGTAAGTCATTAAAACAAAATATCAATTCAATTCCCTTTAATTAAACCAAAAATTAAGTTATTGGGCAGCCCAATGTGAACCAAGAAGTTATATCTTTTAAAAACCACCATTTTCACACAAACATGGCACTTAAAGCCCATTTGCTTCCCAAACATCATTTAAGAAAACTTTCACAGAAACAACAAAAAAGAATAAAAATTAAAAACATGATTTTCAGTCATAATACAGTTCAATAAAATCAACTAAGTAATTATAGGTCAGACCAAAATGAACCAATGAAAGATTTGAATGAAAAACCCCCAATTTCACCAAAAATTGAAACTTAAAATTCATTTTCATTATAAATGAAACTAAAACCAATTTTTACAGAAACATTCAAGGGAAATAAACATTAAGGTACCATGAACACAGCAAGCTATTTCACAAAAATTTCACACAAAATGAAATCACCTATCAAAACCAAGGAAACCCTTGAACCCTTTGTGCGAAAACTCAAACGCACCACCGCCGCACCTCAAGGGAGGTAAACCAGACCTAAAACCAGAATTTAAGACCATTAAACACAAGATAAAACCCTAATTTTTAAACCCTAATCCCTGGACATTAGTAACCTCAATGATAAGGGAATAAACCCTAAGTAAATTGGATGTAACCCTAAACAAATTGAAAGAAGAAAAGACAACAACTTACTTAAAATATCTTGTAGAAATATCCCCCAAAATACCAGTATCTGATTTTAAAAATACTCAAAACTTTAAGGGAGGTTATAAAAAGTATATGGAGATCATTTAGGAATTTGAATGGGGGAAAAAGAGTAAAACTTGAGAGAGATATTAGGGAATGAACTTACCTCTTCAAATCTGGACGATTTGAGGAAGCCTATGAAGTTTGGCACCAAATCACGATTAACCAGAGCTCAAAAGAGGGGGGAGAGAGAAGGGTCGCGCGGCTGGGTTCAGTGGTATTGGGATCCACTTGGAATCACCGAAAAATCCCAAAAAATGAATAAGATATAATATAATAAAAATTTATTTTTAAAATAGGAATTGGGCTTTCGGGCAGGCCCAACCCCTTAGATAAAAACCCAAATAAACCCTGGTTATGGATTTCTAAAAGCTCCAAATTACCTTGGTGGTGTTAATAGGTTAGGGTAAGTCAAGTAGGAATTTGAATGGATGAAAAATGTTGAAAAATGAAAAAGTTATAGAAGATACAAAATTTATTGTTTAATCTAAAATTGGGCTCACGGTTTGGCCCAATTCGTGAATACTCGTCTATTCCTCCCTAAAACCTAGGTAAACCCCCAAAACAAAGCAAGGATGTAAATTAAATGAAAAAAATACCTTTACAATATTTCTTGTATGTGACAATTCTCCCCACCATAAAGCATTCCGCCCCCGGAATTCCACAACAAGACCAGATGCAAAAGTAAAGCCCAAACGATAGACCAAGACAAACTTCCTTGCCACGTTTTCACCCGCTTCAAAAAGGAAAAACATCTCCAGTTGATCAAACGAAGGAAGATAATACTCTCACCAACCAAAAAGTACCCCACTTACATAAAATTATGAAAAAAATTAAAAACACATCCCAAAAAAAACACCTCAAACACTACAAGACGACGCTCAAGCAATCCACTTGAAACGAACAACGAACTCGAATAACGCTACCACAACATTACGTAAACAAAACCATTGGGTGTTATCCAACCCCAAAATTACCCAAGTAACAAATTTTTGGATAGATATACTTGAACGATACTACTTCCTACCTAGAATACACCAAGGAGAAAACTAAGTCACTAGTACGGGGTGACCCAATCTGGACATCCCACCACTAGGGACAACTCAATTTTCTTAGATAGAATAAGGATAACAATTGGGAAAGGAACGAACGGTCTCCCCATCATAAGGGTTAAACTAAAATTATTCCTTTTCTAAGATAACATACATGATACCCATTATGGGTCTCCCCACCATAATAATGAACACTACTTACCTTAAGACAAAATCAAGATACTAACAGGGGGCCTCGAACGGAATTCCCAGCATTAAGGGTAGATTAATATCATAATTCTTCCAACGAAACTTAAATTAGTCCCATTGTGGGTATACCCCAAACAAAACCCAAACATCTTAACTAAATAGTATGGGATAACAACAACAAAAACAACAGAATTTTAAGGAGCTGGCATGGCAACACAATTGGTTCACACGGTTTGGGAAACTGCGAGTTAACTGTGCGGATCATTCTATCCAAAGAGGAAACTTCACACAGTTTCCTTTGACAAGGATCATGGACGTGCAGAGACCATGTGGTAGCTACTATCTCTTATCACATGGTCCCCTAGGTTGGCACATAGTTACTACTAACCGCGCACAAACTATGCACTTCAACCTGCCTAACCCAAATTTTAACCTTTTCTCCAAAAACATAAGGGAACCCAAAGGGGAAAAAAATCAGCTCAGGGTATGACATGGGAACAAGGTACTCACACCTATTTCCACCAAATGTGAGAAATTGGAACAAGGAGATGACACCAGAGGTTTAAACTATTCCTATCTTTCGTATTGAGGATATGACCTTGACCAAAAGTTTGAACGACTCTAGGATTTCCCCTAACTACACGCCAGCTTCTCTCTGGGGCCTATGGCTGGAGCTCAATGGATTGAAGCATCTTCGGCCTCGCAGTTAGGATTTGGAAACCCCTAAACTGAACATCTTCTTCCAGTGACAAAAACAATTATACTGTAATCTCAGATGGTCTCAATGAGACATGACACACTTCAAACCCACTTTTCCACAACCCATCATTTTACCAAAACAAGAACTTTGAGGATGCACACACATCGCCCCTTTTTTTTTCTTCGGATGCTAAACAACGAAATGAAATGACATATAGAAACACATTCCTATAGAACATAGGATTTATAATTCCCTATAGGGAGACACACATCCAACAAATTAGCGACTCTCATAAGATTGCACAATCTTCGGCCTTATAGTCAAATGAACACATGACATCGCAAGGCATCATCAAACATGACCATTGTGGATAAAATAAAACACAAGGAGAGGGACCTTGTACTGAGTCCCAAATAGCACATGATTCCAGAAAGTGTCCATAATAGCCACTCTTGTCCAGATCTTGCACATCGGTGGCCTAACATGAACTCTTGCTTCAATGATACTGACGAAAGACCCAGAGGCCCTTTAAGAAATCATTCTACAATGACAACCCTAAACTCCATTGACCTTCAACAACTTAGGAAACATAAGAAACTAAGGTCTATTTCAACCTCCCACAAACACTCTCCCACTATAGGGGGATCCACATAATTGAAAAAGAAGAGGGGTAAACTCAATCTCCAAACCTCAAGAAAAAAGTCTTTATGTTGATCAACTGGAGGATCATCCAACGGTGAATCACCATAGGCCAAACATGAATCATACATTAAAACTTTATGGGGGCGTACCCTAGCCTACAAGAAAACTCAAGGACCCAACCGATCTGGTCATTTGGTCACAAAAGACCACAAACCTGAACCGAACACATGATGGGAGCCACCACATTGGCCTCCCAAACTTTTCCTCAAAAGAGACCATTGACCAACACTTCATTCCAACTTATCAATGAAACACCAAACCAAAACATCATTCAAACAAGAGGGGTTATTGAACTCGAAACATCCCACAATAATAATCCCGAAAACAAATAATCCATACCTCCCAACCATACATTATCAAAACACAACACTTTCCTTCAAAAAAAATTATTTAAAAAAAATAGTGTTGGTGGGTTTCGCATTTACCAATGGTATCTCATGAGACTCAAACATGCATGTTTACATGACACACTGGGAACCCACCTCATATCCATCCATATTCCCAAATAAACCTATGCATGTGGTCACCCTTGAGAGCACCAATTACCAAAAATCAAACCTTTCCTCTTTTTAAAATAAAAACTTTTAACCACACTTTACCTTTCTCAAAAACAATAACCATAATATCAAAACCCAATTTTTCATCTCACAAACCAATTTAGAAAAGAATCCATAATTAAATAAAAGCACATATTCATTCCTTTCACAATCATTTCAAAACATTTCAACCCATTTCAAAACAAATCTAATTTCATGAAAAACACCATTTCACAAATCTCCATTTAATTAAGAACTCAACTCTTCTCATTTCAAGAAAAGGTTCTAAACGTTCATAATTTTTTTTTGTTCAGTAGTCACCAAACCCAAAATACATCTTCAACCCCCACACAAAAATTCTAGAACACTTATTTCAATCCAAAACACTTTTCCACGGTTTAAAAAAATTCCATTAGAAAGATATTTTCAAAACCCCAATTAACATAGTTCATACTTTCAAAAGAGGTGTAAACACATAATTTACCCTTTTGAAATAATTCTGAAATTTCATTTATAGGCATTAAAAAAACATAAAACCATTTTCAATTTACTATAAAATAACTTCACAAAAATTCACACTCCTTAAAGTGAAGTCATTTTTTTTTTGCTAAAAAAAACCAAGTTTCCAAGATTCCAAAACAAAGAGACACAAGACAATGTGAGAAGAAACTAGTTTCGGTGGGTGACTTGGATATAGGGATGGCATCCATATTCCAATCACTTCTCCGTCACAGAGAGTATTCTAGGGAAATATCCACGGCTCCACATGGCTTTCCAGGCCCTGCGAGCTCACTGAGATTATTCTCCCAACTCTCTTTTCATTTCCCATAGTCATCATTAAACCAAGAAAACCAAAGGACTCAGATAAATCCATACTACCCATGGTGACTTGAATCCTTTCATGAGGTGTGTTGGCTATGCACACTACCCATGACTGAAATTTTAAGTCCCAAAAATCCTAGCCCTAGACTATGCTGACTCTTCCCCAAATAACATGACCCAAGGAGCGAACCTCCTTCGATACCATTTTGTCACGAACCGAATCTGGTCGCCGCCAAAACCGGCACCAAACCTAGCCCGTGACATGACCCGAAGGGAGTTCCCTATCCCCACGGGCTGGAACAAGTGCCCGGGTATCATTTTTTTTTGGGAATGATTTACCCGAATATGAAGGCATAAAACATTAAAAACAATCAATAAACAGAATCTGAAAAATGTAAACCAAACTATGTTTAAACAAAAACTAGAACTGAATACATATTTTTAAAGACACTACAAGTAGTCTAAAAACAAATAATGACAACATAAAGACATCCCCATGGACTCCACACGACAAGGGGGTCATCACCCGCAAGCCTTCTCTGCAACTCCGCCCCAACGATGGGGACTAACACCCTGAACTTCCATCACCCTTAGCCTTCCCTTTACCTGAGTCAAGAATAAGTAGGTCTAATTACACCCAAGGGGTGTAAGTAGGGTGTGAGCCTAAGACCAATAGGATACCACCAGATGATTCCAAACAGCATGCAATACAATGTGAACAAAACAATCAATTTTAATACACAAGGTGAAACAGTGTAAAAATTCAAAGAAATGCAACTTTCAAATGAAAACAGTTTTCAATCCAAGAATTCCAGTATGTTAACACATTAAATAGACATGTGATATACTGTAAAGTACTGCCAAAACACCCCACAACAAGGGTAAATACCACAAATCCAATGAGCATCAAAATCGGGAACACCCCTAAGCACTAGGTTGTCTCGGGCCCTATATACCTCGTACCTCAGTGTAGAGTAACCATAGAAAAATCCGTTCTCGTGCACGAGCCACTAGTAGGGAACATACCCATAACCTAGTGGTCCCCAATCATCATCCACATATTTTAGTTAGAGTTGTCGTTATCCAAATGCTAAGTGGAACAGGGACTAAACCCATCTGATCCACTAGCCGTACTAGTACAAATCCGCCCCACCTAGGTACCCGGGCTTCCCCTTTTGTGCTCAAACAATTTCAGCAAACAACACACATCCTTTTGCATATAAAATGTCACTACTGGTCACAAAAAAATATTACAGTATCTACACACATTTTATACCATTTAAAACACACAATAAAATATTTTTATTTTCAATAAAACAACCTCTCAAAACATCACATTGTTTTGCACCCAAAGCTCTTTAAGGTATCCACTTTGCACACTATGTGAACACTTGTAAGTCATTAAAACAAAATATCAGTTCAATACCCTTTAATTAAACCAAAAATTCAGTTATGGGGCATCCCAATGTGAACCAAGAAGTTATATCTTTTAAAAACCACCATTTTCACACAAACATGGAACTTAAAGCCCATTTGCTTCCCAAACACCATTTAAGCAAACTTTCACAGCAACAAAAAAAAGAATAAAAATTAAAAACATGATTTTCAGTCATAATAAAGTTCAATAAAATCATCTAAGTAATTATAGGTCAGCCCAAAATGAACCAATGAAAGATTTGAATGAAAAACCCCCAATTTCACCAAAAATTGAAACTTAAAATTCATTTTCATTATAAATGCAACTAAAACCAATTTTTACAGAAACATTCAAAGGAAATAAAAATTAAGGTACCATGAACACGGAAAGATAATTCACAAAAATTTTACACAAAATGGAATCACCTACCAAAACCAAGGAAACCCTTGAACCCTTTGTGCGAAAACTCAAACGCACCACCGCCGCACCTCAAGGGAGGTAAACCAGACCTAAAACCAGAATTTCAGACCATTAAACACAAGATAAAACCCTAATTTTTAAACCATAATCCCTGGAAATTAGGAACCTCGATGATAAGGGAATAAACCCTAAGTAAATTGGATGTAACCCTAAACAAATTGAAAGAAGAAAGAAGGACAACAACTTACTTAAAATATCTTGTAGAAATCTCCCCCAAAAATAACAGTATCTGATTTTAAAAATACTCAAACCTTTAAGGGAGGTTCTAAAAAGGATATGGAGATCATTTAGGAATTTTAATGGGGGACCCAATTTGAAATGAATTTATAATCATGTCATCCACAACAATATCACACATGGTATAGACAACACAAATGAGGCATAAACTAAAGACCAGTTGTGGTCTTTGGAATAAAGTATCAAAACATTCCCAATAATTAGAAGTACAAGGTTGTAAGGTATTATTTATCAGAAATGGGTTTGTCAAAGGTCCTTCATAAATTTTAATCTAGACTAATATATTTTAAATCACCGCTTGATTAATTTAAGACTTCTCCTTTTAAAGAAAAATGTATCTCCTGTAGAACACATAAGTAAATTATTTTTTAAGTTATAAATGTTCATGACCTAAAATAATGTTTGGAAACCAACTTTCTCATTCAGTATTTTAATAGTGTTACAAATCATATTTTAGAAAAAATTGGTTTAGAAGATTAAAAAATAAAAGATAACAAGGGAAAAGGGGTGAGTTCATTGACAAACAAATTTTGATAAAACATCTAAAGGAAGAAATGAGTTTAACCAGGAAAATGTTTTCAAAAGGATTCAATTACAAAATGCGGTTTTTAATTAAAACTTAACTCACTTTAAACATTATAAAAACCATTTTAATTATAAAAAACCAATAAATAAGGTTAAAACCAAAACCATTAAGACTTTTAGGTCAATTAAAATCCTCACTTAATCAATCCCACCACTACATTTCCACTAAATCACTCAACTCTCACTATGACACCTAGGATCCTCTGACTATAAGAAATGTTGGAGGTGAGTAAACAATGTATATATTACATCTAGGAAAATGAATATTGGAACTTACCTAAGTTTATATTCTTTAATGGGTATTGTTATCGATGTCAATATAGAGATATATAAATATTGTAAGACATCTTTTCTAGGTTAGGGGTAGGTAAATATTATAGACCATCCCACCCGGGTGCACTTCTGGAGTCAGGTCCTAAGCCCATCCCATGGAATGGGGAAGGATTATACAAAGTGGAGGCCTCATACCATCCCATGGAATAATTAAAGGGGTATACTCATTTATAACTCAAAAATATATCCCATGTAATTTACATGTACATAAATGGATAGAAAAAATGCTTAACAATATATAATAAAAAGGAAAAATATAAACATACCCTTTATATCATGATCATAATCATATACAAGGGTCTTCTATGAATATGGTTGATATAAAAAGGTAAAAATTGGATAAGTAAGGTTCTTTACATAGTGAAAATCCTAACTTTTGTAATTTATGACTAAAATATCCAACTGTTGAATTCTGTAAATTTTAAAAATACAAAGTTTATTACAAAAAACACTTATAAATAGATTAATAATTCCAAAATAGTAAATAGAAACATAATAATTCCAGAATAGTAAATATATGATAGAATAGTAAATATATTAAACCATGAATACTAGAATACCATATTAATTATGATAATTAGAATGAAATATAAACCATGAAATACTAGTGAATAATAGTTGACAGAATACCATTCAACACACATGAGCCACAAAACAGTTGAAAATAAACACAAACCCCTCCTTGAACTCCTCCTGAAAACTGAAAACTCCTAAAATAGAATGAATAATATAAACAATATTCAAAGAATCCACAAAAATAGGATCCACAAAATAGAAAATTCACCAAAACACAAACAGAATTAATACTGCAAACTAGGAGCCACAAAACACAAACTCCTCCTACAAATGCAAATAGAATGAATACTGAAAACTCCTCCTACAAACATAAGGGAGCCAAAAAACAGGTTAAAAAAATTTCAAACAATAGCCACATAATAGAATTAAGTAAATTCTTATGGAGGAGGAAGGATAGAAGAAGGGTATGAAGGGAGGAACCCTTTGGACGACACACTGAATGGAGGAGGAACTCCCAAAGAAGGGTATGGAGGAGGGGAGTACTGCACAAGGGATGGAGAAACCCCGAATGGAGAAGTCAAGTCGTTATTGGAAAATCCACACCATGAATGAAGGAACTGCGATGACGGATGGAGGAACCGAATCCAACGAGGATGAATGAGAGATGATAACAATGAGGGTGAGAGAGGAAAACTATGAGGGAAGATAGGAGGGCATGGTGAGAGAGGTCTTCAGGGAGGAGGAGGGGTCTTCGGGGGAGGAGGGTGCCACGGTGAGAGGGTTGTGTATCAGGGAAGGAGGAGGATCCCAATGAGAATAAAAAAAGGGGGGATGAAAATGTGTATCCATAGATCAAAATTGAACCATGGATATAAACAAGCTATAGCCATGGACCTATAAAACCGTGGCTATAGCCTAAATTTCCAGTAGTGTTGGTAAGGTTCCTCTTCCTATTCTCTTTCACTTGTTCTATCCTATTTCCTCCCTAGGGTTCTATAGATATACATGTTGTGGGAGGATCTAATACCCACTATTTCATATCTTGAATCTAGGTTTGATTCTTGGATCTATGTTGTTGATGTTCTTCATTGGAGTTTCCTGATTAGGGATTTGTGTTTTGAGATCTCGTAATCCTGAGTTAGGTGGTTCCATTTATGATGACCAATTTGATTAACCCTAAATTTCTTGATTTAAATTCAATTTTTTTATTTAAATTCAATTTATTTATAATTTTCTTTTAATTGATTTATTAAAAATCCAATTCCATTTAATTGGTAGGTTTGATTTGATTTGGCATGAAATTGGGAAAACCCCCCAATTCCATTAAATTGGGGTGTGTTTTTGAAATTGATGGAAAATTGTGAAATTTAAATTGTTGAATTTAAATTGTGAATTTGATTTGATGAAATTTATTTCAAATTGGTACTAAGAAAAAAAATGATATAAACCTTATGGTTTTATCTTGGAAAAAGGAATTGCTTGATTAAAAACCCATGTGTTGGTTTTTAAAAGGAAATTGGAATATTTGAAATAGGAGAATGGGATGAATTTTATTTTAAATAGTTTTAAAATAAATTTACCATCACTAATTGTTATTATAGTACATGAAAGACTAGTTAGTTAGTGAGTTATTGGGATAATTCTATTTTGATGCTTTATAACTGAAAAAAACCTAGTGCAGAAGGTTACATCCCTGATGGGATAGTGAAGAGTCATCTTTGTCCAATGTCATAGGGACGTGTGTATACGCATATTTCCATGGTTTACCTTCAAGTGTGTGAGGATCTCGTAGCCTAGAACTATCGCACCTTTTATAGATAACCACGTTGCTCATTATTTGTATTTTAAATATATTCCATTTCTTATTGTAAAATATTTTCTATGCTTTTTTTATTTATGTAATATGTTTTATATAAAATTTTTATTAATCCATTATTTAAATTATTTCCATCATTTGAATTGTAAAACATGATTTAGTTTGAACATGCTTTAAAATTCCATGTTTGTTTATTTAAAATTGAAATATTTATTTGGTTAATTAAATGTGGCATATTTTATAGAATCCTTAGTGAGACCCTACTAAGATTTTAGCTCAAACCCTAACTGTGCCTTCAGGTGTTTGTAGACTATCTTCTTCTAGGTTCGAGAAAGGGTAAGGTGCCACTTGAAGGTGGAAGTAGTTGTTGATCCTTAGGCATGGAGAGTTTCATCTGCTGGGACTTAGGTGGTTATCAAATTTTTCTAGTACTTGAGTTATACTTTGGTTTGTTTATACCTGTTTGGATTCTGGTATAGTTCTCCCTATGGAGTTTTTCTTGTACGACTAATTACTTGTTTATCTTGCTTCTGTGATTTTTGTGGAAAATTCGTTCTCACTTTCATTTTGTATGATGTCAGGTGATAGTTTCCAACCCATGGGGATCGATAATTCCCTTCAAGATATGTTAGTGTTGACCTAGGTATTAGGGTACCAGGGTGTCCAGGCTAGTTCATGATGAAGTGGTATCAGATCTCTAGGTTGAGATTCTCTTTGATGTCAGTATGCAGTTTGTGTAATCCTGTCGGGACTTAAGAGGTAGTTGAAAATGAGTGTCTATGTAACATCCCGAGTAAGTAATGAATAATAGATATTTTTATCTATGTCTATTAATGAATTAGATAGTGTTTTAGAGGCTTAAAATGAGAATAAATCCAATCTTAAGCATGGAATACACTAATATTTTTATAAGATTGTTTTACTGCCTTTTGATGGAAAACCATCTTTTAAATCTATCTTTTGACAATTTTATAAGATCTATTTTTCAAAATAAACTTATTCTTTATGATTGGGACATAAAAATTTACTTTGTGTGAATTTTTGGTATTTTTCCGATAAAGTTCATTTTTTTAATGAATAGTGAAAAATGTTGTATTTTAATTCAAAACCTCTTTTTAATATAATTTATTTATATTATTAGATTATATTTTGAATTTGTTTTAAAGTTAAATTAGAATATATTTTTACCATTTAATCCAATAGTGGTCGTTGGAATTAATTTCACTTTGAAATTGGACTTAAACTAGTGTCAATCTTTTGATACTTATTGTTTCATAAAAACAAGCTATTTACTCTGACAGCGGGAATTAATTATTAAATTAATTAATGCATCTTATATGTTTTGAATTTTGTAAAATAGGAATCATTTTTGAATTCGGAATATCAAATATAGCTTAGGGTGAAGCTTTGGTTTTTTTTCTGGAAAACTTCAATATTTGATGAATAGTGAAACCACTAAGTGGTACTTATAAAAACTGATTTTTCGTTTAAATGAAATTTTACCACCTCTGTGGTTTGAATTTAAAAAATACGACATACATGGTTTTCATTAAGAAGTAAAATGTGGTTCAATGGGATTAAAATAATTTTTTGGTGAATAGTAACTTTTAAGTTTTTAATCGCGATTAGAGGTAATTAGTGTAATTTAAGGTAAGAATAATATTTTAATAATATGAGATGAGCTTGACACATGTCCTAACCTTATTGGATGTGTCATGGCCGACCAAGAAAATCCATGGGTCAACTTGGGGACCCCATGGAGCCACTTTGGTAGGAAAATGACATTAATATCTTTTTATTTAATGTTAAAATTAAAATATAACAAACATGAGTTGTTTTAATAAAACAATTTTTAAATGGGGTTATACAAGTCATATTTTTGATTATAAATAGTAACTGGAAAGCTAAAAATATTTCCTACATCATAGTATTTTTTTATAATTTTTAGACATTAATTAAATTAAATTATTTATGACACCATGATGATGCAGCGATTACCTCATTATTTAACAATTTAAATAAAATGAAAAGATAATGTAAAATCTATGACCTGAACATGTCCAAAACCTATTGTATGGGTGGATTTCGAACCCTTATCACCTTATCCTAGAATTATATCAACGTGGGACCTTTTAAATCCGAAACTCATTTTAAAATAAAGTAACATTTCATTACTTTCCAAGAGTGCCCCTCCTCTCCTCTTATAAAAGGCCCCCACCTCTACCTCCTTACCCACACTTCCAAAGCCTTTGGCTCGGCCAAACCCTGCCCATTTTGTCTCTCCACATCCCTCTATAACTCCTAGAAGCCTCACTTTGTGCAGAAGTCTTCCCAAGGAATCCTTTGAGCTCAAATCAAAAAGAGTTACCCGATTTAAAGGTAGTGTCTTCTCTTGTGTTCTTATGTTTTATTTTGCTTCTCCAACCCCATAAACTCTTTTTATTCATTTATTTTGAAAAAAACCCAGTATCTTACATATACTAGTATTTTTTTTATAATAAGTATTCTAGCTACACTTACACACACCTACATCTAATGGTTAAAGAACATACTGTTTCCATGGATGGCGAATTTCTGCCTCACGAAACGATGATTGTTCAACACTCATATATCACCTTCAAAGGTGGACATTAAGATGTCACTATATTTATATATTATATATAAAATGTTTATGTTTTACTTAATCTTCTTTATTTTTCATTTATGGAATATCTTTATGGTTACCATTATGAGTAAACGCGATATCTTCATTTTAGGAAGTGTGGACTACCGCCCCCTCAAAGTGATTTGATTCATTAATACCATATGTGGTACGTATAAAGGATATATTTAATGATATTATATATGATACCATACTGGAATTAAAATACTATTATGTATCATTATGTTTTAATTCCATAAAATACGAAATAGAAATGAAAGTAGCGTTCATGCGTACGTACGGCTTACCGTCTCCATGAACGGTGCATTTCATTTCTTAGCTCTAAACGTTGTGTAATATTATAAATGCATGTATATACTAGATATATATGATATATATGATATATACATCATGAGTATAACTCTGGATATAATGGATACATGAACAACTTGAAATTATAAAGAGCATATTTTGACTCAAGTACCAATGATCGTTAAAACGACCGTTATTAAATAAAATAATTACATAGTGTTCATGACATGGTAATAAGTGATATAAAAGGAATAATGAACTTGAAAAAGGTTCTTAATCAAGCAGAAATTAACTCAAGTTTATTATTCAGGAGATTAAAGAACGATCAAGTCAAGTTGGATACGAGGTATGGGACTTCGTCTCAATCTCCTTTCATTGAGGCATATTTTGTTTTATACACAACCTTATTTTATACGGTGTATAAACCCCTTTCACTTTTACATTTATTCATAAGAAATATTTTTTATACGAAGCGTTTTCTAAATGACAAAAGGGAATGTTTTTTTTGTCGTACGTATTCGGCGACAACGACTTCTCTGCCGTTGTGACCATTATTTGAGTTTCGGCTTCCTCAACAAGCCATACTTTTCCTTTTAAAGAAAAATAAATATCATGTTTTACTTTTCTTTTATTTTGGTATTGAAAATGGTTTTCATAATGTTTTTATATCAATGTGTTGTATTTATATCTTGTGATTGAAAGGTATAAATGTTATATTTCCTTTATGCATGTTTTATGTGATACGATTATGTTTTGGTTCTTGGGCATTATTATGAAGACGGGTGGTTCCGTGATAAAATAAGGGCGGGTGAGCCCAATATAGCTCTCCAATGCATTGGGTAACGCGAAGGAGTGAAACATTAAGGTTTCTCTGAATATATTTAGTGAATATACTGTGATGGGTATTCCAAACGTAACCAAGAGGGTTATTCCCTACGTAAGAATGTTATGAATGCCTCAAGTTACCTTTATGTCTTATGATTTCTATGATTTATTCATGATTTGATGAGGTATGTTAAAGTGCCTATGTTTTATGGGTAAAGTATGATTTCATTCTTATGTATATATGAACTCATGTTTCCTTTCAATATTTTTATAACCCTTACTGATCTTTTTATGCTCATCCCAGGTTTTTGAAATGTTTTTCACAGGTCAAGGGAAAGGTACATGATATGATGATAGTGTCAAGGATGTGTCAAGAAAGAATCCATGTTTTATTTTAAACATGTTTCCGTTGATGGGAAAAATGAATACTATCTTTATGTAACCACTTGGTCTAAATGTGGAATGTAATGAAAGTTTTATGATCTAATTCTCTAAAACTCTAAACCTGAAAAGATCGTCAATGTGTAATCTTGTATAACTGAAGATTAAGTATGGTTTAAGGCTGGGGCCTTATAGTTGGTATCAGAGGTCGGTTTAGATAACTTTAGGAGTTATAATTTTATTAAATGATTATCCAAAAATATTTTTTTATGGTCAAATTGAAATGATATAGTATTTGAAGATTACCATGTTGCTTCATCTAAGACATGTTTGTTCAGAATGGTTTTCCGCAGAGGAAATAGGGAAGTAGTGATAGGAAGGCATACAGAAGGAAATAACCTTCCGAATCAGCATCCTAAGATGGTCGGAATTGGAACTGAACAGTTTGTTACAGTAATGGCACAGTTGACTGAAGTGATAAATGGTGGCGGTATCCATGCACGAGATCAGCCATATCAACCGCAGAGGAACATGTCAGTGGTGGAACATTTCATGAGGCAACATCCCCCATCATTCAGAGGATCATCTGGCCCTGTGCTAGCTGAAGGGTGGATTAAAGAACTAGAGAAGATTTTCGATGTCATGGGGTGTTCAGAAAATCAAAAGGTTAGTCTTTCTATTTACCTTTTGGAGGCTGAAGTATATCAGTGGTGGTCGATGGTTAGAAATATCAGGGACGCTGATGAGATTGATACTCTCGATTGGGATGAATTTAAAGGTATGTTTCTTGAGAAGTATTTTCCTAAGGCTGTTTGACTTAGGATGGAAAATCAATTCTTGGAATTGGGGCAAGAGGAAGACTCAGTGGCTTCCTATGAAGAAAGGTTCACTCGATTGGCAAGGTATGCTCCAAATTTTATCCGAGACCTTGATAGTAAAGTCAAACGTTTTTAATCAGGATTAAAGCCAAAATATCAAAGGGCTTTAGCTTCTCGTAAGTTCAAAAATTATAAAAAGCTTGTTCGATGTGCTGAGAAGGTAGAAATGGAGTTTTCCGATGATCAAGTGTTCTATAACAACCAGCAGAAGAAGAGACCAAGGTGGAAGGAGAAAACTACTCCAGTTTGTGATAAATGTGGGAAAAGGCATGCTGGGGAATGTCTTCTGAATTCTGGAAAGTGCTACCGATACAATAAGATGGGACATAAGGCTCGTGATTGCACTGAAAAAGATTAGGGTGATGGTAAGACCAAATTTGATTTATAGTTAGTGAAATGTTTTAAGTGCAATGAGATAGGTCACTATGAAAACGAGTGTCCGACAAAGAGCTTGAGTGATGGGAAGCAGTTAGACTACAAGCAGAAAGGGGTGGTGAAATCCTTTGCAACTACTTCAGCAGATGTCGGGCCATCAAATGAAGTTGTATCAGGTACTTTGTTTGTTTTTTCAGATTATGCCAGTGTGTTGTTTGATTCAGGGTCTACACATTCTTTCATCTCTGAAACCTTTTCTAGTAAAATGGTAATACCATCTCAAGAAATGACTCTTGAACTTGTGGTAAAAACACCTAGGGAAAATGTTGAGGAAAAAATAATTCATAAGAATCTTCCTATCCTTATCTGTGGAAAGAACCTACTTGAGAACCATATTGTTTTACCTCTAGTAGAGTTTGATGTTATCCTGGGTATGGATTGGATCTCTATTTAACATGCTAAGATTGATTGTAGAGCTAAAGAAGTTTCTTTTCAGAAATACTTTCAGTTTGTGTACAAGAATGAACCCTTACTGTTGATAACATATCAAGAGGCTGAGAAACCTGTAAAAGATGGAAATTAATGTTACCTTTCACATATTGTTGAAAACAAGGGAACTGTTCAGATTAATGATGTGCCAGTGGTAAATGAGTATCCTGATGTTTTTCCTGATGAGTTGCTTGGAATAATACCAGACCGGGAAGTTGAGTTTACTATTGACTTAGTTCCTAATGCTAAGCCAATTTCAAAACCCCCTTATCGAATGGCTCAAATTGAACTTTTAGAGTTGAAGGAGCAATTGCAAGATTTATTAGAGAAAGGTTTCATTCGACCTAGCACATCACCATGGGGTGATCCTGTTTTATTTTTCAAAAAGAAAGATGGTTCTATGAGACTTTTTATTGATTATAGAGCCTTGAATAACATCACTATTAAGAACAAATATCATTTGCCTCATATCGATGATTTGTTTGATCAGCTCCAGGGAGGTCAGTATTTTTCGAAGATTGATCTGAGATCGGGGTACCATCAGATAAAGGTAAAGGAAGCAGATGTTCCGAAGACTGCGTTTCGTACAAGATATATCCATTATGAATTTGTAGTAATGCCTTTTGGGCTAACCAATGCACCTGCTGTATTCATGGACTTAATGAAAAGAATTTTCCATGAGTTCTTGGATAAGTTTGTGGTGGTTTTCATTGATGATATTTTGGTGTTTTCTAAAAGTAAATAGGAGCATGAAAGACATTTAAGGGTTATTTTGAAAACCTTAAAAGAAAAGAAATTGTATGGGAAATTCAGAAAGTGTGAGTTTTGGTTGCAACAAATTTCTTTCCTTGGTCATATTGTTTCTAAAGATGGGATAACTGTTGATCCTGCAAAAACAAAGGTTGTTGAAGAATGGCCAAGACCCACAAATGTAACTGAGATTCGTAGATTCCTTGGTTTGGCAGGCTATTATCGAAGGTTTGTTAGAAATTTTTCATGGTTATCTAGTCCAATGACAAAGCTAACTCAGAAGGGTGTTAAGTTTATCTCGACAAAAGAATGTGATGATTGTTTTCAGGAACTGAAAAGAAGATTGGTGAATGCTCCAGTTTTGGAACTACCTTCCAGGAATGGTGAGTTTGTTATATACAGTGATGCTTTATTGAAAGGACTTGGTTGTGTCCTAATGCATCATGATCAGGTAATTTCTTATGCTTCACGACAGTTGAAAACTCATGAGGTAAATTACCCCACACATGATTTTTAATTAGCTGTTGTTGTTTTCGCTTTAAAAATTTGGAGGCATCATTTGTATGGAGTAAAGTGTGAAATATATACTGATCACAAAAGTTTAAAATATATTCACTCCGAAAGAGTTGAACATGATACAGAAGAGATGGCTGGAATTAATCAAGGATTATGATTGTACAATTCGTTACCATCCGGGAAAATCAAATAAAGTGGCTGATGCTTTGAGTTGGAAAAGTAATGCTTCATTAACCATGCTATGTTTGGAATGAGATCCTTTGGTTTTTGATTTGATGAACATTGGCATAGAAGTTTTTGGTGCAGGAAGTTCTTCTATTTTGTTTTAGGTATCAGTGAGATCATCTCTATCAGACAGAATCAAGCAAGCACAGAAGCAAGACAGTGAGTTGCAGAAAAAGGTAGAGCTGGTTCAGAAGGGTAAGTTACCTGAATTAAACATTGATAATGATTGTGTTTTGAGATTTGGGAAGAGATTGTGTGTGCCTTGTGATTCACAGTTGAAGATAGAGTTGTTGTGTAAATCTCATAGTTCTCCGTTTTGAGTTCATCCTGGCAGTACTAAGATGTATAGAGATCTTCGGGAGTATTACTGGTGGGACGGAATGAAAAGAGATATTGCTGATTTTACTATGAAGTGTTTGACTTGTCAATAGGTTAAAGCAGAGCGGCAGTTACCGAAAGGGATGATTCAGTCTTTACCAGTGCCAGAGTGGAAATGGGAGAATATATCCATGGACTTTGTTGTGGGATTACCGAATACATCTCGAGGTAATGATGCAATCTGGGTTATTGTTGATCACTTGACCAAATATGCTCATTTCCTTGCTATACGAGATACTTTTTCCCTAGATCAACTTTCCCATTTGTATCTTAAATAGATAGTCAGGTTATATGGATTTCCTCTCTCCATTGTATCTGACTGTGATCCCAGGTTCACTTCTAACTTTTGGAAAGGCCTTCAGAAGTCGTTGGGTACTGAATTAAATTTTAGTACAACTTTTCATCCTCAATCAGATGGGCAGTCAGAACGAACGATCCAGACATTGGAGGATATTCTACGTGCTTGTTCGATGGATTATCAGGGAAGTTGGGACCAACATCTTTCTTTGGTTGAATTTTCTTATAATAACATTTTTCATTCCAGTATACAGATGGCACCATTTCAGGCATTATATGGGAAGCAGTGTCGAACTCCAGGTTTCTGGGATGAAGTGGGTGAAAGGAAGTTGATGGGACTAGAATTGGTAGAAGAGTTGGTAGAAAAAGTTCAGCTGATATAGAAACACATGAGAACAGCTCAGAGCAGGCAGAAGAGTTATGCGGACAATAGGAGTAAGGATCTCTCTTTTGAGGTAGGTGATCATGTTTTTCTCAAAGTATCACCATGGAAAAGTGTGATGCGATTTGGTAAGAAAGGAAAGTTGAGTCCAAGGTTCATTGGAACATATGAAATTCTGGAGAGAGTTGGATCAGTTTCTTACTGAGTGGATTTACCTCTGAGTTTATCTTAGGTACACAATGTTTTTCATGTTTCGATGTTGAGAAAGTATATGCCAGATCCATCTCATGTTTTGAGTCCAGAGGTAGTTCAGCTGGAAGAGAACCTATCTTATGAGGAACAACCGGTCCAGATTCTTGACCATAGGGATCAAGTGTTATGGAATAAGGTGATTCATCAGGTAAAAGTTTTTTGGAAAAACCACATGATTGAAGAGGCAACATGGGAATCTGAAAATGCAATGAGGGATAAATACCCCCACTTATTCGATAAGTAAATGAATTGCGGGGACGCAATTTTCTAAAGGGGGGAAGGATGTAACATCCCAAGTAAGTAATGAATAATATATATTTTTATTTATGTCTATTAATGAATTAGATAGTGTTTTAGAGGCTTAAAATGAGAATAAATCCAATCTTAAGCATGGAATACACTAATATTTTTAAAAGATTATTTTATGGCCTTTTGATGGCAAACCATCTTTTAAATCTATCTTTTGAAAATTTAATAAGCTCTATTTGTCAAAATAAACTTATTCTTTATGATTGAGACATCAAAATTTACTTTGTGTGAATTTTTTGTATTTTTCTGATAAAGTTCGTTTTTTTAATGAATAGTGAACAATATTTTATTTTAATTCAAAACCACTTTTTAATATAATTTATTTATATGATTTGATTATATTATTAATTGGTTTTAAACTTCAATTATAATATATTTTTACCATTTAATACAATAGTGGTCATTGGAATTAATTTCACTTTAAATTGGACTTAAACTAGTGTCAATCTTTTGATACTTATTGTTTCATAAAAACACGCTATTTGCTCTGACAGCGGGAATTAATTATTAAATTAATTAATGCAACTTATATGTTTTGAATTTTGTAAAATAGACATCATTTTTTTATTTGGAATATCAAATATAGATTAGGGTGAAGTTTTAGTTTTTTTCTGGAAAACTTCAATTTTTGATGAATAGTGAAACCACTAAGTGGTACTTATAAAAACTGATTTTTCTTTTAAATGAAATTTTACCACCTCTGTGGTTTGACTTTCAAAAATACGATATACATGGTTTTCATTAAGAAGTAAAATGTGGTTCAATGGGATTAAAATAATTTTTTGGTGAATAATAACTTTTAAGTTTTTAATCGCGATTAGAGGCAATTAGTGTAATTTAAGGTAAGAATAATGTTTTAATAATATGAGATGAGCTTGAAATATGTACTAACCTTATTGGATGTGTCATGGCCGACCAAGATAATCCATGGGTCAACTTGGGGACCCCATGGAGCCACTTTGGTAGGAAAATGACATTAATATCTTTTTATTTAATGTTAAAATTAAAATATCACAAACATGAGTTGTTTTACTAAAACAATTTTTAAATGGGTTATACAAGTCAAATTTTTTACTATAAATATTAATTGTAAAGATAAAAATATTTCCTACATCATAGTATTTTTTTTATAATTTTTAGAAATTAAATAAATTAAATTATTTATGACACCATGATGATGCAGCGATTACCTCATTATTTAACGATTTAAATAAAATGAAAAGATAATGTAAAATCTATGACCTACACATGTCCAAAATCTATTGTATGGATGTATTTAGAACCCTTATCACCTTATCCTAGAATTATATCAATTTGGGACCTTTTAAATCTGAAACTCATTTTAAAATAAAGTAACATTTCTTTACTTTCCAAAAGTGCCCCTTCTCTCCTCTTATAAAAGGCCCCCACCTATACCTCCTTACCCACACTTCCAAAGCCTTTGGATCGGCCAACCCCTGCCCATTTTGTCTCTCCACATCCCTCTCTAACTCCTAGAAGCCTCACTTTGGGAATAAGTCTTCCCAAGGAAGCTTTTGAGCTCAAATCAAAAAGAGTTACCCGATTTAAAGGTAGTGTCTTCTCTTGTGTTCTTATGTTTTATTTTGATTATCCAACCCCCTAAACTCTTTTTATTAATTTATTTTGTAACAAAACCAGTATCTTCCATATACTAGGATGTTTTTATAAGAAGTATTCGAGCTACACTTACGCACACCTACATCTAATGGTCAAATAACATACTGTTTCTGTGGATGGCGAATTTCTGCCTCACGAAACGATGATTGTTCAACACTCATATATCACCTTAAAAGGTGGCCATTAAGATGTCACTATATTTATATATTATATATATAATGTTTATTTTTTACTTAAGCTTATGTGTTTTTCATTTATGGCATATCTTTATTGTTACCATTATGAGTAAACGTGATATCTTCATTTTAGGAAGTGCAGACTACCGCCCCCTCAAAGTGATTTGATTCGTTAATACCATATGTGGTACGTATAAAGGATATATTTAATGATATTATATATGATACCATACTGGAATTAAAATAATATTATGTATCATTATGTTTTAATTCCATAAAATACGAAATAGAAATGAAATTAGCGTTCATGCGTACGTACGGCTTACCGTCTCCATGAAGGGTGCATTTCATTTCTTACCTCTAAACGTTGTGTAATATTATAAATGCATATATATACTGGATATATATGATATATATGATATATAAATCACGAGTATAACTCTGGATATAATGGATACATGAACAACTTGTAATTATAAAGATCATATTTTGACTCAAGTACCAATGATCATTAAAACGACCGTTATTAACTAAAATAATTACATAGTGTTAATGACATGGTAATTAGTGATATAAAAGGAATAATTAACTTGAAAAAGGTTCTTAAGCAAGTATAAATTAACTCAAGTTTATTATTCAGGAGATTAAGGAATGATCAAGTCAAGTCGGATACGAGGTATGGGACTTCGTCTCAATCTCCTTTCATTGAGGCATATTTTGTTTTATACACAACATTCTTTTATACGGTGTATAAACCCCTTTAACTTTTACGTTTATTCAAAAGGAATATTTTTTATATGAAGCGTTTTCTAAATGAAAAAAGGGAATTTTTTTTGTCGTACGTATGCGGCGACAACGACTTCTCCGCCGCCGTGACCATTATTTGAGTTTCGGCTTCCTCTACAAGCCATACTTTTATTTTTAAAGAAAAATAAATACCATGTTTTGCTTTTCTTTTATTTTGGTATTGAAAATGGTTTTCATAATGTTTTTATATCAATGTGTTGTATTGATATCTTGTGATTGAAAGGTGGAAATGGTATGTTTCCTTTATGCATGTTTTATGTGATACGATTATGTTGTGGTTCTTGGGAATTATTATGAAGACGGGTGGTTCCGTGATAAACTAAGGGCGGGTGATCCCGATATAGCTCTCCAATGAATTGGGTAACATGAAGGAGTGAAACATTAAGGTTTCTCCGAAGAGATTTAGGGAATATATTGTGATGGGTATTCCAAACGTAACCAAGATGGTTACTCCCTACGTAAGAATGTTATGAATGCCTCAAGTTACCTTTATGTCTTATGATTTCTATGATTTATTCATGATTTTATGAGGTATGTTAAAGTGACTATGTTTTATGGGTAAAGTATGATTTCATTCTTATGTATATATGAACTCATGTTTCCTTTCCATATTTTTATAACCCTTACTGAGCTTTTTATGCTCATCCCAGGTTTTTGAAATGTTTTTCATAGGTCAAGGGAAAGGTACATGATATGATGATAGTGTCAAGGATGTGTCAAGAAAGAATCCATGTTTTATTTTAAACATGTTTTCATTGATGGGAAAAATTAATACTATCTTTATGTAACTTCTTTGTCTAAATGTGGAATGTAATGCAAGTTTTATGATCTAATTCTCTAAAACTCTAAACCTGAAAAGATCCTCAATGTGTAATCTTATATAACTCAAGATTAAGTATGGTTTAGGGCTGGGGACTTATAGTCTATATATCTCTCACTATAATAAACCTTAAGTCACCAGGGGTGGTCTGAGAAAGATTACTTGAAAATTAGTTCTAGTCTTTTTTTCTGATTTTGATTTCGATATATCGAAATAAAAATATTTTTTGTCTATTTATTGGGATTAGTTTTCCCTCATTTCTCTATTTGAGTGTTAATATAATGTCATTTATGTTTTTTTCTGATGTTTTGTAGCATAATTACTCTAAGAAGATGTGAAAATAAAACTTATGAGGAAGTGTTGATAAACCATAGTGAGAAAATCCTCTTGTGTACTCGATTTTTTTTGAAGTGATTGTGCATACTGTCCAAGATCTCTATTAGGCATTGACATCAGTTCCCATTCAGGCTCTAGCTGTGGAACCTCGAATGGATGTTTTCAAAAATTATGATTAGAAGTTCTTTAACCAAAATCCACCAGTGTTCTAGGATCTAATGATCCTCAAGAGGCTGAGGAATGGTTGGGAAAGATTTAACATTTGTTTGAGTTGTTGGAAACACCTAATGAAATCAAGGTGAAGTGTTCCACCTTTGTGTTAGAGGGGCTGAGTAGGAGATGGTGTGACATGGTGGTGATAGAGAAGAAGCACGTGGGATTAGAGTGAAAAGAATTCAAGGCTCTTTTCACTAACCAGTTCTATCTAGATTCGATGGTGTTGGACAAGGCTATCATGTTTTTCAAAATTGATCAGGATAACAAGACCGTGATATAATTGAAAATTGTTTTACTAAGATAGTGCAATTTTTACCTGAGATAGTATCAAATGATAAAATGAGGATTCAACAGTTTGATTTGGGACTTTGATTTGATATCTGTTCTCATGTTTTATTGTATAATCTATCTTCTTATGCTGATGTGTTGGATAGAGTGTTGATGATAAAAATGGGATTGACTGGTAAGTCAAGGTTAAAAGGAGTTCCTTTTTCTCCCAGTGGCAGTGTAAATTACTCTAAGTGGAATAGGAATCATGATGATTCTCATGGAGGTTCTTAATATTAGGGTTTTTCTATACCTCCTACACTTCCTAGAAGAATCTATTTGATTTGATACCAGTGTATAAATCCTAGGAATTCTTATCATCTTTACACTGAGGCACCCAAGATATGTGTCTCCTACGGACACTTAGGTCACTTGAAGATGTTTTGTCATTTATTTTATGCTCCACATAGTGGAATGGGATAATTAATGCCTATTAAAACTACAATGCAATTAGATGATTCATGATCAAATGGGTTTCAACATCAGGTATTCAGAATGAAACTTCTTCACATAGTGGAAGAGTCTCTAGAGGAAGAGGATACAGGTCCAATGACTATGAGAGGCACCTTCACTATAACTTTTTCATTAGTGACTAATTTATTTTATACTGGTGCATCTCATTCATTTATTTCAACCTATATTGTTAATCTTCTTAATCTTTCTATGAAGCTTTTGTCTTATGTGATGGATATTACTACACCCCTTGGAATAAAGATAGAGAAGGGTCTTTATAGTCCCACTTTTGCTTTCTCTTTATCATATGTTGAGCTTTCTTGGTATTTTCTAGTTCTCAACATGAAACCACTTGACGTCATATTTTGGATAGATTAGATCATTTCTAATAAGTCCTGAATTGATTGTTATCTTCAACGGGTCTCCTTTACAACACTCGATGGGGTGTGTCGTATCTTTCAAGGGGAATGGGATCTGAGGTCGGGTAGATCTAGACCTTATCATCTAGAGTTAGGTAAATTAATATCAGTGTGTGATTTTGATCTAGATCAATAATCTTTGAGTGGTGATCTCCCTCTAGTTATCTTTGAGTTTCCTGATGTTTTTCCTTATGACTTCTCTGGTTTTCTACCAATAAGGGAGGTAGAGTTTTCTATCAATTTAGTGCCTGACATTCAACCAATGTCTATTCCTTCTTACCACATGTAACCAACTGAAATGAAAGAGTTGAAGACTTAGTTGGATGATCTTTTATAGAAAGGATTTATATGCTTGAGTGTGTCACCTTGGGTGGTGTCAGTTCTCTTTGATAAGAAGGATGATGGTTCACTTTGCCTTTGAATTGATTACCGGAAACTAAATAGAGTTCAGTAAAGAACAAGTATCTATTGCCATGGATGATGATATATTTGACTAGTTGAAAGGGGAAAAGTGGTTTTCAAATATTGATCTTTGATCTGGTTATTATTAGTTTAGAATAAGAGAATATAACATTCATAAAACCACCTTTCAGAGCAGGTGTGACCATTATGAGTAACTTGTCATGCCATTTGGTCTAAGTAATTATCCTATAATTTTTTTATGGATTTAATGAAAATTATTTTACATGAGAATCTTGATACTTTCATGGTGGCCTTTTTTTTATGAAATCCTTGTTTAATCTAGGACAGATGAGGATCATGTGCATCATTTAAGATCAGTTCTAGAATAGATGATAAGTCACCGATTTTATGACAATATTTAAAAATGTGATTTATGGATTTGGGAATTGAAGTTCTTGGGGAATGTGGTGTCATAACATGGTATTTTAGTTGATATTGAGAAGGTAAAAGCTATTATGAAATGGGAACAACCATGTAATGTTTTCAAGATTTAGTGATTCTTGGGTTTATCTAGCTATTACCAATGGTTTGTAAAGGACTTCTCAAAGTTGGATTCTACGATGAATACTCTAAATTGGAAGGGAGTAAAGTTTTTATGGGATGAGAAATGTTAGAATTATTTTGTTGATCTAAAGCATATTTTTATGACTCCATCAACGTTGATTCTTCCAGTGGGCGGGCAGGGCTATGTGTTCTTCTGTGATGCACCAGGTTCAGGTTTGGGCTTCATTCTTATGTAGGGTGATCATGTTGTTGCTTATGTATCTCGTCAGATTAGGCCACATGAGGAGAATTATCCAACCCATGACATTGAACTTGTAGTGGTGATTCATGTTCTTAATAGTTGGAAGTATTAGATTTTTGGAGAAAGGTTTACCATGTATTCAGACCACAAGATCTTGAGTTATATCTTCTCTCAAAAATATTTGAATCTCCACCAGAAGTGTTGGGTGGAATACCTACAATATTTTGACTTTGACATCACCTATACCCCAGGGAAAGGGAATGTCATCATGGATGTGTTGAGTAGGAAACTTCTAATCCAGACCATGAAAGAATCTTCGGAAGAGTGGAACTTAATGACTCTCTTTGAATAGTTTTATACTAGAGTCTGTAAATCAGGGGTCGAGGTTTCCTTGGCCAGTGTTCAGTTGAAATCCACTCTTATTGAGATGATTCTTTAGGAAAAACAGTTTGATGATGAATTCTATAGCATTAGATACTATCTTTTTGGTGGGGAGACTATTGTTGACTGGTCATTCTCCCTAGAGGCAATTCTATATTATCAAAATCATTTAATTGTACCGTTTGTGGTAAGGAAAGTTGTGATAGAGGATTTCCATAATTCCCAGTGGGCTATGCACTCAGGAACCATCAAGATTTTCTATGAAATGCATCATATATTTTGGTGGCCAAGTATGAGATGGGTCATTGTTGAATTTGTCTCTTGTTTTTATACATTCCAACAGGTTAAGGCCAAGCACCATAAACCTTTAGGTTTTCTTCAACCACTTCCAGTGCCTACTTGTAAGTGGGATGATATCTCTATAGACTTTGTGGTTGGGTTGTTGCATACCTAGAAAAATAAGAATGTGATATGATTTATGATTAATAAATTGAAAAAAATAGCTCACTTTAACCCCATTCATGTTTCATCCAAGTTTAAGGAGTTTTAAAATATCTACATGAGATAGATGTTTCATTTTCACGAAGTTCCATCTTCTATAGTCTCTGATAGGGATCCTTAGTTCACTTCTCACTTTTGGAGATGCCTCCTAAAGGCACTAGGATCTTAGGTCTATTTGAGTATGGATTACCATCTATAGTCAGATGGATAGACAAAAAGAGATATATAAATTATTGAGTATATTCTTTATTCTTGTGTTCTTGACGTTAGTGGGGCTTGGGATGACCATCTAGGGATGGTTGAGTTTTCCTATAACAATAGTTACCAGTCTGTGATCAAAATAGATCCTTTTGAGGCCTTATATATCCATCCTTGTAGATATCCATTGTGTTGGTCGAAGATCAGTTAAAGTTCCTTGGTTAGGACAAGTTTGGTTCAAGAGATGACATTAAAGATTCAATTGATTCATCACATAATTTTTATGGCATAAATCTGATATAAGTCTTATGATGATTGTCATCACAAACCATTGGTGTTTTCAGTTTGTGACCAGGTGTTTGTGAATGTTTCACCTCATTTAGGTAATTAATGACTTAGGTGGAAAGGGAAACTTTCTCCATGCTTTTTGGGACCCTTTTAGGTTGTTGAGAAGGTAGGGAAAGTGTCTTATCGTTTATCACTTTCACCGATGTTTACATTGATACATAACATGTTCTATGTATCTCATCTATGAAAGTATTTATCTGATTCATCTCATGTTTCGAGTTGGAATGATCCTGAGGTTAAACCTAATTTATTTGTGACTGAACATCCAGTTAGGATAGTTGATTCTGAAACCAAGGTTCTTCATGGGAGGATGATACCTTTGGTTTGAGTGCTATGGTAGCACGGTTCTTAGTCTCATGAGATGTGGGATAGGGGGACACTGATGAGAGAGTAGAGACCATGTATTTTTGAAATGGAATATTATTAGTAGGATTTTTGGGGACATAAAGTTTTTATGGTAGGAATTTTACAACATCCAGCTACTATTTTCATGTATTCCTAAACCTCTCTTTTGATCACACTTTGTTTGGGTTTCATTTGGGGTTGTTTTGGGTGAAAACTTTGGAAATTTTGAAAGTTTCTGGGATGTGCACGGTTGGTGAATGGTTTTCCTAAACCATGTTCCCTCTTAGTGGAAACTATGAAAACCCAAATAGTAGGGGTTTGAATGTATAACACGTGATTTTTTAATCTAAAAATTATTTTTAAAACCCTAAAACCCTTGTTTTAAGTTCCCAAAAGACCTAGATAGACTTATTGCATTTTCTTCTTCCTTGGAGGCCCCAAATAAGTGATTTTGGACCCTCTACACCCCTCAAAAAGTGAATAAAATCTAGGATAATGACTTTCAATCTCTTCCCAATAAGGTTTCTATTCCCATTATCTTTCTCCCATTCTCTCCTCTTTCCTCCCTAGGGTTTTTTAGATCTATATTTTGTGGTAGAATCTGATACCCACTGTTTCAAATCTTGAATCTAGGTTTGATTCTCGGATCTACGTTGTTAACATTATTTATCAGAGTTTCCCGATTAGGGTTTTGTGTTTCGAGATCCCATGACCCTGAAGTAGGTGGTTATGTTTATTATTTCCAATTAGATTAACCCTAGTTTTTTTATTTAAATTCAATTTCTTGATAAATTTATTTCAATTGGTTTATTAAAAACTCAATTCCATTGAAATGGGATATTTGGATTTGATTTGGCATGAAATTGGAAAAAAACCAATTCCATTGAATTGGGGTGTGTTTGTGAAATTTAAATTATTGAATTTAAACTTTCAAATTGATTTGAGGAAAATGATTTCAAATTTTTATTGAGAAAAATATATTAAAATTGTTTTGATAGAAACCAAATGGTTTTATCTTGGAAAAAGACATTGTTTGATTAAAAACACGTGTGTTGGTTTTTAAAAATAAATTGAAATATTTTAAATGGTAGAATGGGATGAATTGTATTTTAAATAGTTTTAAAATAAATTTTCCATCACTGATTGTTATTATATCACACGAATGCCTAAGTAGTAAGTGAGTTATTGAGATAACACTCTTTTGATGCTTTACAACTAAAAAAACCTAGTGCAACAGGTCACACCCCTGATGGTATGGTGATGAGTCCTATTTGGACAGTGTCAAAGGGATGTGTGTATACAAATATTTCTGCGATTCACCTTTGAGTGTGTGATGATCTCATATCCTGGAACTATCATACCTTTTGAAAGATGATCGTGTTTCTCATTGTTTGTATTTGAAATATATGTCATAGTTTATTGTAAACTATTTTTCATGAATTCTGAATTTATATAAGATGTTTTATATAAAATATTTATTAATAAATTTGTTTAAAATATTTCCATCATTTTAAATGTAAATCCTGATTTTGTGTTCACATTATTTAAAATTCCATGTCCGTTTATTTAAAATTGAAAGATTTATTTGGTTAATTAAATATGGCCTGTTTTATGGAATCCTTGGTGTGAACCTACCAGGATTTTATCTCACACCCTACATGTTCCTTTAGGTACTTTTATATTATCTTATTCTAGGTTTGATCGAGGATAAGGATTCACTTATAGGTGGTTGTAGTTGTTGATCCTTGGGCTTGGAGATTTGTGTCCACTGAGACTTGGGTGGTTACCCTATTTTTCTAGTACTTGAGTTGTGCTTTGGGTTGTTTATGACTGTTTGTATTCTAGTGCAGTTATCCCTGTATACTTTTTCTTGTATGTATACTGACTTTTTTATCTCACTTCCATGATGTTTGTGGCAAATTCATTCCCAATTTCATTTTTTATGATGTTAGCTGCTAGTCTCCAACCCATGGGGATTAAGAACTCCCTTTGAGATATTTCAGTGCCAGCCTAGGTATTAGGGTATTGGGGTGTCTAGTTTGATTCTTGGAAACACTCTTTACCTGGGCTGGGTTGTGAGATGGAGACCCCCTTCTCTCTCATTTGGGTTTCTTTGGTTTGAGCATATATATATATCTGTATCGATGTTGTTGGATTTTGTTTACTATTTTTATTTGTGTTAAGTTGTCTATATATTTATTCTTATTATGTATCTTACTGCTCCCCATCTATATTTTAGGGCTCCATATTGGGCATGTATATACTCACCCTTGTATGGGCTTTGCCCGCACATGTCGCATCTTATGCAGATGAAGAACAGGTCGGTGGTGACTAGAGAGAAACAAAGGGATACCTAGTGCATTGGACCGCGTACAATGGTTGGAGCTTGGAGATCAAGATATGGGATCTCTCAACACATTTAATTTTCATTTTTTTATGTTGGGACATCTTTCTAGTCAGGCGTGTATTTTTTCCCTTTACTTTTTAGTTTGCACTGTCATACCCTTATACACCCTAGAGGTTTTGCATGCTTGGTTTATATTATAATTATTGAATATTTTCTTTTATTTATCTTCACTTATACAATAATATGGTTGGGTGAGTGAATACAATTACATTAGGCAAAGACCTATCATTTTGGGTATGCCTTTAGGTGCTTTTCGCCACCCCCTGACCTATGGAGGTAGGTTTGTGGTAGTTGTGGCTCAAGCCCTGGTTGATTTGGGTCCTGAAATATTGGTATTAGAGTAGTTAATTTATTGGTATGATGTTTGGTGTAGTACTATTATGGGGATTTGTTTTGGATTTAGGTCAACAATGTCAAAGTGTCTCAAGTGCGGCTCTCAGGTCAGAGAATCTGGTGTTAGTACGACAATTGACATGTCTATTCATTAGGATCTTGACCACCTATTTGTCAACTAGGAATACTAAGTCATTGGTTTTAGGGATCATTGGTACATGCATCATATATAATTTATTATTTTAATATCATTCTTGATCCCTCTCCCCATTGTGTATATATATGATCATCTGATTGTGGTACGTCTTGATTGAATTTTCAAGATTCCTCTACAATGACAGCCAACCAAGTTACTGGTTCTAGATCACGATGATGATATTATGAGTGATGAGACCTCAGTTCAGGGTTCATCCACTAAGATCCTTCCTCTATGTGGATAGGTAGAAGCACCCCACCTATCAAGAAATATATCATATTAGTATAGTAGGCTGAGGATGCGTGCAGACTTAGTGTGCTCTATGAGTTCTAGCACCAAAGACTGCTAAGGTTTCATAGTGATCTATATCCCCAGGTAGTGAAGGATTGGATATAGTTGGTGGTCCATGTTTTTATACTTATCCAAACACCAATGGATCAGGTGGTTGCGCTGGTTTCTAGCCTTTTTTCATGGAGCAATTGGGTGATGATGGAGTCTTGTTACCTAGATTCCTGATGAGTTGACACTCTCATGGCCTAACTTCCAATAGTTGTTATATGAGGAGTACTACCACTCCTGTTTACGATTAGTTTAGATTCAGGAGCTTCTGGAGCTTCATCGGGTAGGGATTATATTGGATAAGTATTCCACGAGGTTTATAGACCTTACATGGTACTCCCCTTACATGATCAGGGATAGTTACTTCTGAGAATGAAAGTTTGAGCTGGGATTCCGCATAGATATTTGTGTTAGCGTAGTGACCTTGTGCATCCCCACCTATTTAAGTGTGTTGGAGTGAGTACTGGTGATGAAGAGGTTCATCTCAGAGGGACTCAAGGCATCTGGAGATGACAATGAGAGTTTTAGAGCTAAGACATCTACAATATCTAGGAGACCCTAATCGACAGGATCTCGATGCAGGAGACCTACTCATAACCACACTAAAGCATGTATTCGTGCACCACAAAGAAAACATATAGGACCAGGGCATCCCAGACAGGGTAGGTGTTATGCTTGTGAGGGGTGAGGTCACATGGCATGTGAATATCCAACCATATGTGTTGAGGAGCACATATAGATAGTAGATGGACCCCCATGGTAGAGACAACATCGTGATCAAGGATCTCCCAAGAGGGGGTAGAGAGGCCCCCAAGGATGCAGAGATGGAAAAGGAGTAGGTAGAGCTCTAGGAGGAGTATTTTTGGGTGGTGGAAGATGTTATGATATCCTTCCACCACCACTAAGAGACCCACACTCGGATCGGGGAGCTGGCGGTTGGGGTCGCGGATAGTTGCAAGATATGGAGGCATACAACCTAACAACACACAAGATGATTAGAGGTATGATTTTTGTTTATTATACTCTTGACTCAGTATTATTATACATAGGTGTGAGTTATTATTTCATATCTTTACTCATGATGCAAGAACTGAAGCTCCCAATTGAGATGTTATCCCAACAGCTTTGTCTTGAGGTTCCTATAGGGAACACTTCTATATCTTTTATCTAATGGAAGTGCGAGTTATATCTTGGTGAATAGAGGTTAAAATTGGACCTTTTGGTCATTATTATGTAACCCTATGATGTCATCTTGGGTATGTATTGCTTGTACATGGTCTGATCCCAGATTGACTATCACCGCAGACGAGTTAGATATCTTTACACTAATGGGATGAGATTATCCTTCACGAGTGAGGAAGATCTCATGGTGGGATGAGTGGGTTTTTTGAGTAGGAGTTTGTATCCCATTAACTATCATTTGGTGAGTGTATCCCTTAGTGCAGTAGAATCTTCATGGATATTAATTTCTTCAATCGTGGAGTATTTTATAAACCTCTTCCCTGAGGACATTCTTGGACTACATCTAAGGTGGGAGATGAATTTTTGTATCAACTTTCATCCCAGGAACACTATGATATCTTTTGTGTCATATCATATGGTCTCTACAGATCTCCAAGAGTTTTTGTTGTAGTTAGAGGACCATGGAGAGAAGGGTTTCATTAGGCCCAATGTGTCCCCCTGGGTAGCTCCAATATTGTTCGTGAAAAAGGTGGATGGGATATTACGACTTTTTATGGATTATCATCACTTGAATAAAGCCATGATAAAGAAAAAGTACCCCTTTCCTAGGATTGAAGAATTCCTTGACTAGTTGTGATGTGCGAGATGGTTCTCGAAGATTGATCTCCGATATGGCTACCATCAGTTGAGAGTTCATGAGGTTGATATTTTTATGTTTGAATTCCAATGATTCTATGGAAACTATGAGTTCCTAGTGATGCCCTTTGGTGTAAAAAATACCCCCACCATGTTTGTGACATTGATAAACTACGTTTTCCAACTGTACTTGGACCATTTTGTGGTTTTCTTCATTTATGACATACTCATCTACTCTACATCAGAGGAAGAGCATGCAGATCACTTGAGGATAATAATAGATTTTCTTTGAGAGCACTGAATTTATGGAAATATATTGAAGTTATTGTTCTAGATTCATGAGGTTCACTTCTTAAGGAATGTCATTTATAAGCATGGATTGGTTTTGGATCTGATAAATATTGATGCAATGCTTTCTTGGAGCCACCCAAGAGCGTGTCAAAGGTACATATATTTCTTATCTTGGTGGGGTACTATCAGAGGTTTTTGGAATAATTATCCAGGATTGCAGCCCCTTTGACCACCCTAACATGGAAATGGTAGTCTTTCACCAGGACTGAGCAGTGCTAGAGGGCCTACGAGGAGTTGAGGTTGAGGATGATGAGTGATCCTATTTTAAGACTACCGGAGGAGGGTGTGGAGTACGTAGTGTATTGAAATGCCTCAGGAGATGAGATCAATTGTGTGTTGATGAAGTAGTGGTATGTTATCACATATGGTTCAAGGAAGTTGAGAACCCATGAGTAGAATTATGTGACTCATGAGTTAGAGCCAGCAGTGGTAGTCATTTCTCTGAGGATGTGGAGGCACTATCTTTTAGGAAATCACTTTGTGGTTTACTCAGACCATCAGAGTTTTAGGTATGTCTTCATGCAAAGATACTTGGACCTAATATAGAGGCTTTGATTGGATTTTCTATAGGACTTAATTTGAGATAGTCTATACTATAGGAAAGGGTAACATGGTGGAAGATTCCCTTAGTAGGAAGTACCAGGCTCATTTGGTGCTGGAGGAATCTGATCAGTTTACTTACTTACAGATGGCCCTGGTTGAGCAGGAGGGTACAATTTCTCTTTAGTCGATGGTTTTGACTCCTCTGCTCCTTCACTATGTGAGAGAGTCCTAGTTGGGAGACATATACTATGCGGTATTTCATAACCAGATATACTTAGTAGATTCACTCGATGGATTTTCTAAAATAGGGAATCACGCCATCCTTTTTCAGGGGCAGAAGTTAGTCCCAATCATGATGTGGGAGGAGGTGATATGAGAGTTCCACCCTTATCCTTTAGTTTAATGCCCCGGTTTGTGGAAGATGTACCAAGACCTTTATTAATATTTTTTGTGGGCCAACATAAAAAAAATCGTGGAAGAGTTTGTTTCATAGTGCCTCACCTATTATTAGGTGAAGGCTGAGCACCAGGTTCTGGATGGTTTGTTGCAGTCCTTCAAGATCCTAGAGTGGAAATAGGATAACATATCCATGGAATTTTTGAAGGAGCTTCCATAGATATCAAAGTTCCATGATTCCATCTATGTGATATTTAACCAACTCATGAAGTCGGCACACTTCTTTACTATCAAGGAGCAGAGTTCAGTGGAGAGTTTGGAAAAGATGTACGTACAAGATATTATTCCCCTTTATGATGTTCCCTCAACTATTATATCTGATCGTGATGCGTGGTTCACATCATAAATGTAGAGAGGCCTGCAGGAGGAATTCAAGACCCAGATGAGGATGAGTATAATCTTTCACCCCCATACAGATGGGTAGACCAAGTGCACTATCTAGGTGTTGGAGGATATACTAAGGGATTGTGTGTTAGACTTTGGCCAGAGCTAATAGGATCACTTTCTCTTGGTAGAGTTTCTATACAACAATAGATAACACTCTACTATCAAAAAAACACCTTTTGAGGCCCTATATGAGAAACCCTATAGGTCGCCCTTGTGTTAAATAGAGATCAACAAGATATCTCTTGTGGGTCCATAGTTAGTGAAAGCAATGATGAAGAAGGTCCAGGTCATCTATGAGTGGATGAGGATGGTACAGAGCAGAAATAAATCTTATGTAGATCGACATCATAGGCCTTTGGAGTTCGAGAAGGGAGACCACATTTTCTTGAGAGTCTCCCCATGATGAGGATTGTGAAGGTTCAGATGAGGATGAAATCTATCCCTAAGTTTTTTCGGTCTGTTCAAGATCTTTTAGAGGGTTGGTAAGGTTGTTTACTGCCTTTCCATACCCCCACAGTTTGAGTGGATGCATGATGTGTTTCACATGTCGTAGTTAAGGAGATAGGTTCATGACCCCACACACGTTATTGATGGGGGTGAGCTAGACATCGAGGATGAGACCACTTTTGCGCACTCGATGGCGATCGAGGATCAGCAGGAGATGTCCCAACATGGATAGACCATACCCTTGGTTCATGTGTTGTGGCAGCATGGGAGCCTGTAGGAGATCTCCTGTGAGCAGGAGATCCAATTGTGGAAGTACTACAAATCAGGTCTTTAAAAACGCTAGTAAAAGGGTTTTATCTGTGCTTAAAAAGTAATGATAGATCTAGATATGTTAAAATAAGACCTTTAAAAACTCTAAAAAAGCATTGTTAAAGGCACCCTTTAACAGTGCCAAAAAAATCGCTAATAAAGGCACCCTTTAAAAACAATATTTTTAGCACTATTAAAGGGTGACTTTAAAAAAAACTTTTTAGCACTGTTAAATGGGGCCTTTAACAATTTTTTAGCACTATTAAAAAAATTGAAAAAAATATATTTTTTCACACACCCCTAACACCTCCTTTACCAACACTTATATCCCCCATTTCTTAGCTCTTTCCACTTAAAAACCACCATCAAACACTTCACCCCCTTCCTCAGTGCTCAAAGGATACCCCAAATACCTGTGCGCACCTAGATTTGATCTCAACACCTCCCTTATGTGACTGGATGCTCTTTATCACTATGTCATGCATGTTTTGTTGTATATTTGACAACTTTTCTATTTATTTTTATATATTTAGAAATGGGTGACACACACACACACAATTATATTTATTTAAATATATTATATATTAATATTCATTTATATATATTAGAATATAAATATATATATATATATATATGTTTATTAATACACACACATATGTATATATAAACATTATATATACATATTAATTCATTTGTATATAGTAAATAAAATGGATAATTTTTTAATTTAAATAAAATAAATAATATTTATTTATTTCATATATTTAAAAATGCCTTTTTATGTAAATATGTTGCTATATGTATTTATACAATTGATTTATTATAGGTAAATATAAGAAAATATGAATATATTTAATTATAAATAAAACTAAATTGTGAAAATTGATAAAATTTCAAAACCATAATTTCAATATGAATGTAAGCCCTAGAAATAAAGTTAATCCCCATTGAAAACAGTCAAAAAGACTATAACATCTTGAGTATTTGGAGTGGGTCAAAATCCTCATCAGTTTTGAATTTTGGAGTTTGGTGGGTATACCAACTCTTTTCTCGTTTATTGGAACCAAATTATGAGTTTTACTTTTATCCAATACCTTATTTTTTGATGGGTTTAGAGGCTTGGAAAATGTCTTGGGTGTTCGGATGGGTTTTGGGTACGTCAGAGGCCTGAAGGCCCTGTTTTGGAAAAATTCCAGGATGAGGCACACAATTAGATTTAACCATGCGGCCTCTTAGTGAAAAATATGTAGCCAAATTTTTCACTGAGCATGGTTTGAGAAACTGTGTGGGATGGGGAACATGGTCGTGTGGGACCTCTGTAGTTTTTAGAAGAGGGAATCTATAAAGTTTGAAAAACTGTGCGCAAGCCATGCACTTAGTGACAAATGGGTAGTACCCTTGCATTGTTTCACACATGGTTTTCACACATTTAGGCCCAATTGTTCAGTCTAACAATGTGAGGCTTGGATTCTAAGTAGTAGGAGCCACATGGTTGCCAAACAATTTAGAGAATAATTAGAGCTAACCTTGCGGCCCTTTAAAAGGGTGAAATTATGTTTTCACCCTCCTCTTTTATTTCTTCATCTCCTTCCTTTTTCTTTTCCTCTGCCCATGTGTATAGGGAGATCCCTCTCCCATTTCTCTTTTAGGATGGGTGTTGACCTATCTCCTCTATTTTTCTTCCACTTTGATCATCATCTAGTGTGTTGGATCTGTATTGGTAAGGCTCTCCATCCTCTATATTATATTTCTATTTTCGTTTTCCTCATAGACCACTAAATCTGTGTGAGTCATTTTGACCTATATTCATGGTTTTTATCTCAAATGTCGATTTTTTCCAAATCAGTTCAAGTTAGTGGATAATATTGGACATTACTCCGTCTACAACTATGAGGTAGGTGGTTCATATTTTTCTTTGTGATTTCACGAGTGTTTGGGGGGAACAGATTTCAGAATTCTATTTTTCTAATCGAGAGAGACCATGTAATTCAAATGGTTACTTTTAATTAATTAATTAAACCTATGAGATTCCTATGGGCATGATCAATCAAGACTACAAGTGGTTTGGGCCATGTAAGGGGCTTCAGACCTAGGTCAACTAGGACGAGGGTGTTTATTAAATTAATTTGAGATTTTTAAATTATTTTAATTTTTTATTTATGTGAATTGATATGTATATATGAATTTCATGAGATGAGATCCATGAGATCATGATGAGATCGACCTGAGTATTGAGGTGGCATTGACCATTTTCTATGAGGAGATGTAATCATGAGGTTGGGTGAGGCTTAAATTTTATGAGTAATTTTGATCACAGGTAATGTGACTCAGTCATCATATTGAGATAGTGATCTTATCAAGTTACAAGCAGGGCATGTGTGATTTGGATGGTATTGACCATGGGATAGGATCGACTTGGTCGCAGGGAAATGATGTGTTGATTGATGTGTCTTAGGTTCTTTTTGGTGATTTTCACTCACCCGTGCTGGCCAATGCACCATTTAGAGTTGTTTGTACATAGGTTTACTCCAATGTTTAAGGTGTTATTGACCACTCATATGGTCATAAGCCTCTAGTAGTTGAAGTTTAGTAATTATGGTTGGAGTTGATTTCTATATAAATCCATGAGGATGATGAGGATCCATCAGATGACAATGTTGAGGTTGTCGGTTGGGAGCTAAGGATCACAGTGCTTGAGGCCGTTGGGCTAGGATAATTTTGGAGGATGAGTATTAATGTTCCAAGGAATGTTAGTTTTTGAGATGATGATGATTATTATTTAAGGATATAAATCACTGTTCCTCTAAGAATCAGGCTTCAAGTCTATGGTTTCTTTCGATCAGGGGTCTGAGGGACTAGATTCTATGTTTGGGAATGACTTTAAGAAATTGGTTACTTGGTTGATGGCACAAGGCACTGGGTGACATTTGAAGGTTGAACTTGAGTGTTCAAATGGGGATATTTTATATTAGGTTATTCCTTGAGGTACGATATAAGGATCCTTTCCTTCTCAGTTAATCCGAAATTGGATGGAAGTAGGTGATAGCTTTCCAGTGTTGAGTATCAGTGAAGCTTGTGTTTATTTTAAATTCATGTTTTGGTGCTTTATTTATTTTCATTTCACAACTTCTTAATCAAAAATGTAAGGTAGGAACACATTGGCAGTGTCCTACTAAGACTCATTCTCACACCCTACATGATCCCTTCAAGACGTGTGTAGATTTTATGCTTTTGTGTAAAGGTAAAGGTTTGAGCTCTGGATCTGGACCTTAGATCTAGAGTTACTTTCGAGTTTTCTTTTTGTTTCATTTTGTACCAACATGTTTATGTATATGTATTTACTGATTTTCAGCCACGAGTGACCCTTTTATACTTATTTCATTGTATGACTTGTATTGAGATGCATGCTTAGTTGCAACATGTATGTTTGGATTGATTATCTATTTTTGTTGTTATAGTTTTAGTTATGCTTCCTCTATTTCTTATTATTGTTGTGATTCTATCATGGGTGGGTTACTGGTTTGAGTCTGTTGGTATTTCTTTTCTGTTTCTTAATATTTATATAGACCTTTATTATATCATCATCGGATGGTATAGTCTCCCCACTATGACTTTTTATACCCTCACTTCTAGTCAGAAAAATTTTTCGTATGGGGAGGTGTGCCTAAGGCCAATGGAACTTGTCCCAAATCATTGTTTGAGTTGATAATTAGATTGGGGTGCTACAAGTGGAATCAAAGCAATTCTTTACTGGGAATTAGTAGAATTGTATAGATAAATACTAATGGTACGAAATGATTTTCCTTTTCTTATTTGGTATTACTATTTGGGATATGGTATACTGGAGATTAGAATGTTGTTGGAACTGGGTTTATAAATCATGTTTGGGTGCCTGAATCCCCATGCACAGGGGACAGACCAAGTTTCAAGGGGTGGGAATTGTTGTTCCTCGATTTCTCATTTTACAGTTGATATGATTTCTACCTTGAGTGGTATACTTGGAGTGTGATTGTAACACCCCGACCCCAGTTACCCAGAGTCAGTGCAATATTACATAACATTAGCATGATCACAAGAAAGATCAAGTCTCGAAAAACTGATTAGTTTAGTAGCCTTGGAATAACTAGATACATTCATAAAGTTTACATTACAACGTAAAATGAAAACTACAACAATATAGTCTCCATAGACCACACTCTTATCCCCTCATACTATCCCTGCAGGTCATTCATAAAATACTTCTTCACATCCTGGGAAAAATAAAACATAGAAAGGGGTAAGCTCAAATGCCCAGTAAGGATAACAATATAGCGGAAACTTTCATAAATAAGCATAAACATTTAAGGAAATGTATAACTAAAACAAAAGCCTTTTAAACCTGAACTTCAGCATAATATGGTAGAAATAAAATAAAATAATTCCATATACTTATTCACATGGATATTCTACTAGTCGAATAATCACATGCAATATCAATAACCACTTTCATAATGATGGAATGCATAATGCCAGACTATCATAACCACATAGTCAAGGCCTCGTGCCAAGAATACAAATAATATTTTTTCAAGGCCCTGTGCCAAGACACTAGTTTGTCTCATGAGACCTACTGATTCATTGAGGATCTATAGCAGGCTCCACCCGTCACTTATTATGTCCAATGCATTCCTCATATGAACAGGTTTAAACATAACATAAACATTTGTATTAAAACTAGCATATAAAATGTCAATACTTTCTCCATAAACCATGAATGGTATAAAAATAACACATCCACAGTAAAACATATCACAAAACCTTCAATACAATATGGAAGTTTTGTATCATAATAAATCACATTCAAATAAGCTTAAAATCTATCAAAGTATGTTGACATAGATGAAATCAAAACTATTTGAGAGAAATATATCATTTTATTGAAATCATTTAAAAGTCACATAATTATAAAATAAAACATTTACTTTGAAAATATTCTTATAAGCTTGTAAGGGAATCTTCGACAATTTTATAATGGCAGAAAATAGCCACACCCACCGCATAAGTTAAAAGAAACATTCTTACCTTAATTTTGTCGAAAAGGTTAAAAGGACCTTGTTTGAAATTGACGGAAAGATTCCTTTCAAAAAAAATTATAAAATTCAAAAAAGGGTATAAATTACTTTAACCCATTTTATAGTAAATAGTAAAAATGTTTTGGAACACATTTTTAAGAAACATGGATGTGGATGATAAAGAGGTCCCAGTAGATAATCACGTATAAACAACCTCGGATAATGAAGAGATTGTGAAATAAACCCTTACCTTGTACTTTTCCTTGGTTGAAGGTAGGTTAAACTCATGTATAATGGTGAAATAATTGTTATTAAATTATAAAAGAATCATATACATTAATATGATATCATATATGATCTTTTAACATTGTTTTGTTAATAATATCTTAGTATTATCGCTGTTTCAGGTGTTAACTTACTCATTTTCTTTTATATGTTTTGTTACATAAGTCATGTTTGTTACGGATAGTTTGTATCTTATTCATATCCAGAATGATATTAAGTCCTTAAACATTATTATTAATCATAAAATGAGAATTATACTTGAATGGATATGATGGGTAATGAATCTCATCGCGTTCATGGAGACGGTAGTTCGTACGTACGCACGAGCGACAATATCATTATTTTGATATCAAAATAATATATAATTGGATGGTATATCATATATAAAGAATCATTATCATGTTATATTTATTATTTACATGAATTACACATCATTATTATACCCATCCAAATAATAATATATTGAATAACAATTACACCACGACGTGGAGACGGTAAGTCGTACATACGCACGTATGGTGACATGTCATTCAAAGGATGGATAGAATACTGAATATGGTTGTACCATATTTATAAAATTATAACAGTATATAGGAGATACTGGAGTTATTATTTTATAATGGTAATAACAAATAAAGAATAATTTGACGAAGAAATGAACTTGAAAAAGGGTGATGAAAACATTACCTCTTCTTCGGGTTCTTTCTTTTGATTTGATCAAAAGGGCTCATTAGGTTGGCTTTCTGATCAAAATAAGGCCTCTATGTTGAAGTGAGGGAAGTTGAGAGAGTATTTGGGAAGGTTTTGGATGAACAAAAAGGATTTTAAAGTGTGAAGAATTGGTTATAAGTGATGTCCTTTTATAAGGGGGGAGGGGCACCTTAGGAAAATCTAGAAATATTATTTTATAATAAATTCATATTCGGTTTCTAATGGCTCCAAAGTGGATTATTTAAAGGTTAAGGTGGTTATGGGTTGAAAACCACTCAACCAATATAATTTAGATAGGTTTGGGTCATTATATTAACCGTATCTTTTAGTTTTAACTCTTAGTTAATTAGTTTGACATTTACCATGTCACTTTGTATTTTTATATTATATAGTTAATAAAACTTACTATATAATTCCAAGCGACCCCCAAGTGGTCCATTAATGATACACCTATCATTATATAAGTCTCTTTGACGAATATTATATTTTTAAAAATTTAATATCAATTAATAATATAATATTTGTTTTAAAAACTCTTTTATGTCAATTTTGACACTATTCAATAATTTATTTTTGTTAAAGTCTTAAAAACTTCATTAATTCGAAAAAAATTCATTTAAGAAATACTATAATGTCATATTAAGCAATAAAATTCATTTATGTTATCAAATCTTTCAAATTATATTAATTTTAACATTTATAATACTAATTATTTGATTCTTTCATTAATAAGGAAAATATTGCATCATTATTGTGTCATAAATAATATTAATTATTAAATGTCTAAAAATTATAAATAAAATAAAATTATGTAGGAAATATTTTTATCTTTCTAATTAATATTTATAGTTGAAAATCCAACATATATAACCCTATTTAAAATTTTTTTTTCTAAAAGATATATGCTTATGTCATTTTTGTATGTATTTTAACTTAGTTAATATAAAGTGTCATTATCACTTAAAAGTGGCTCCATGGGGTCCCAAAATAGACCCAAAGATGCCCATGTTCGGACATGTATCAACCAATAAGGTTAGGAAATGTTTTAGAGTAATTTATTATTATTATAATATTATTTGTTTTACCCTTATTTACCGGATTTACCCTTTAACCATGGTAAATAAAATATTTACCGAAGTAATTATTCAAAATGTCTAAAAATAAAAGTTACCTATTTACACAATTTAGAAATCCTGATTGAAAATATGAAATCCATTTTTCCAAAATCAAAACACAGAAGTGGAAGAAATTAATTTAAAATTAATTCCCGTAGTTAAAACAAAAAGTGTGTTTTTAAGAGATAATAACTAATAAAAGATTGACACTTGTTTATATCCGATTTAGTTGTGAAATTATGTCCAATGAACAAAATTGTATTAAATGGTAAAAATATATTCTAAATATACTTTAAAAACACTCAAATTCATAATTTATTACTATTAATTATTTTGATTAAAAAAGTTGTTTTTAATTAAAATTTATTAATTTTCACTATTCATCAAAATATAAATGTTATCCGAAAAGTTCCAAAATTTTACCCTAGGATAATTTCGATATTCCAAATCCAAAAATGAAGTCCATTTTGAGAGATAAAATTTATAAAATTTTAAAAAGTGGGTATTACTATTCATAACGGTTAGTTTGATTGGTTGTGGTGTGTGTTAGAACTCGAAGTTGCGTACAAAACACACTACTGTATTATTCAAAGAGAAGCGTACCGTAGAAGCTTGGGGTGTTACATTCTCTCATCATTCAAATAATTTTGTCCTCGAAATTTCTAGAATGCTACCGCATGAAAAGACTCGGGTGGTTTTTCATCATAATTTCCTCGGGTTCCCATGTTGCATCTTCCATCTTATGGTTTCTCTAAAAAACTTTTACCAGACGAGTCGTCCGGTTTCTCAATACTTGTTCTCTCGTATCAAGAATCCTAACGGGCTCTTCGCAATAAGACAGATTGGGTTCCAGTTCTAATTCCTCATAGGTGAGTACATGCGTTGGGTCAGGCATGTATTTCCTCAACAGTGATACGTGGAACACATCATGAACTTTGGTGAGACTTGGCGGCATTTCCAAACAGAAAGCTACAGCCCCAATTTGTTCTAGAATTTCTAAAGGAATGATGTACCTGGGAATCAATTTACCTTTCTTGCCAAAATTTATAACTCCCTTCCATGAAGATACCTTCAAGAAAACATGATCTCCCACCTGAAATTCCAAATACTTTCTTCGGTTGTCAGCATAGCTCTTCTGCCTAATTTAAGCTGCTTTGATGTGGTTTTGGATTACCTTCACCTTTTCCATCGTTTCCTCCACCAGTTCTGGGCCTACAAGTTTTCTTTCACCAACATCATCCCAACAGGTTGGTGTGCGACATCTCTTTCCGTATAACGCTTCATATGGTGCCATCTGAATACTTGAATGGAAGATATTGTTATAGAAAAACTCAACCAGAGGTAAATATTGATCCCACATACCCTAAAATTTAAGTGAGAAGGATCTCAACATGTCTTCTAAGGTTTGAATATTCCATTCTTATTGTCCATCTGTTTGAGGGTGGTAGGCAGTGCTCAAACGAAGTTGAGTATCCAAGGCCTTCTGAAGGCTCTTCCAGAATCTTGAAGTAAAACGGGGATCACGATCAGAAACAATCGATAGGGGTACTCCATGAAGTCTCACAACTTTATTAATATATAGTCTTGCTAGATGTTCTAGTGGTATATCTTCTCTTATATCAAGAAAATGTGCTAACTTGGTAAAACGATCAATAATAACCCATATTTCATCATTCCTTTTAGGAGTCTTTGGTAGTCCCATGACAAAGCCCATCGTGATACTATCCCATTTCCACTCAGGTATGGGAAGAGGTTGCATGACTCTTCCAGGCTATTGCCTTCCAGCTTTCACTTGTTGACAAACCATAAATCTTGACACAAAATCAGCAATCTCCCTCTTCATGTTGTCCCACCAAAAATTTTCCTTAAAATAACTATACATTTTGGTTCTCCTAGGGTGTATAGAGAAATTGGAACTATGAGCATCATCCAATAATTTTCTTTTTAAATCAGTTATATTGGTAACACAACGTCTCTTCCCAAATTTTAAAATTCCTTCTTCATATACAAAGTCTCTCAATCTCCCATAATTCATAGCTTTGATCTTCTTTTGAAACTCTTCATCATCGGTATGAGAACTCTTTATCCTTTCTAGTAAAGATTGTTTGGCAACCATTTGAAAAATCATTGATGTTTTACCTTCCATGGTGATTCCCATATCCAACTTTACTAGATCCACGAAAATAAGATCCCTTTCAATTCTCATCATGTTCAAAACTCCATGATCTTTTCTACTCAAAGCATCTTCCACCTTATTTTCCTTCCCCGGGTGGTAGTGTATCGTGCAATCATAATCCTTGAGTAGTTCAAGCCATCGTATTTGCCTCATGTTGAGTTCTTTTTGTGAGAAAATATACTTCAAACTCTTGTGATCAGTATAAATCTCACATTTTTAACCATAGAGGTAGTGTCTCCATATCTTCAAAGCAAAGATCACAGCTACTAACTCGAGATCATGAGTAGGATAGTTTTGTTCATGAATTTTCAAATGTCGTGATGCATAGGCAATAACCCTATCATTCTGCATAAGGACACAACCAAGTCCTTTCTTTGATGCATCACTATAAATAAAAAACTCATCATTCCCCGATGGTAGAGTCAATATAGGAGCATTGAATAATCTTCTCTTAAGTTCTTCGAAACATTCTTCACACTCTTTTATATAAACAAATTTAACCCCTTTACGTGTGAGCTTTGTTAATGGGTTAGCCAACCGGGAAAAATTCTGGACGAAACGTCGATAATAACCTTCTAAACCAATAAAACTGCGTACCTCAGTTATACTCGTCGGTGTAGGCCATTCTTGGATTGCCTTGGTCTTAGAAGGATCAATAGAGATTCCATCTTTAGAGACAATATGGCCAAGAAAAGAAATCTCCTGAAGCCAGAATTCACACTTGCTAAACTTCCCATATAATTCATGTCTTCTCAGAGTCTTCAGGATAATGCGCAAGTGATTTTCATGGTCTTCATAGCTTTTGGAGTATACCAAGATATCATCAATAAATACCATCACAAATTCATCTAGATATTCCTTGAAAACTCTATTCATTAGATCCATGAATACAGAGGGCGCATTAGTCATCCCAAAAGGCATTACTGTAAACTCGTAATGCCCGTACCTGGTTCGAAATGCTATCTTCGAAATGTCTTCCTTCTTCACACACAACTGATGGTATCCAGATCGAAGGTCAATCTTTGAAAAGTATTGAGCTTCATTCAGTTGGTCAAATAAATCATCAATGCGAGGTAGGGGATACTTCTTCTTTATTATTATAGCATTGATCTCCCTATAGTCGATACATAACCTCATAGATCCATCTTTCTTTTTAACAAAAAGAATAGGGGATCCCCATAGAGAAATAATAGGGTGAATAAATCCCTTATTACTCAATTCCTCTAGTTGTTTCTTTAGTTCAACTAATTCTACAGTGGCCATTCTATAAGGGGTCTTCTATATAGGCCTTGATCCAGGAATTAAATCAATGGAAAACTCAACTTCTCGTTTTGGAGGATGTCCAGGTAAATCTTCCAGAAACACATCTACATATTCTTTCACAATAGGTACATCCTCTATTTTAACATTCCTTTCCTCACCCACATTCATTTCATTCTCTTCCTCCCCAATAATTGAATTTAGTTGAGCTACTGGGGGTGGATCTAGATAAGAATTTGGTGGTGACGATTCTACTCTAAAGATAACGTGTTCCTTATCATCATCATCAAAAATTGTAACCTTCTTCTTCTTACACTAAATCTTCGCATCATAGTCTGAAATCCAATCCATACCGATGATTATATCAAATTCAATCATAGGTATGACGATGAGATCAGCAGATAAAGAACATTTATGTGCTCTAATGGGGACTGATTCACAAAACACTATTGTAATGATACTTCCCTTAGGAGTTTTAACTGAAAACTCCCTTGTTAAATCAAATTGAAAATATCTAATTTTCTTAGCAAACTGGGAAGATATGAAACAATGAGACGATACAGAATCAAATAATTCATTTGCTAAACTTGAGGAAACCATTAAATTACCTGCCACCACATCTTTCAGAGCTTTTACCTTAGTAGTAGTGATAGCATAAGTTTGGCCTTGATCCCTTGGCCTTTTCTGAGGTAAGTTCCCTTGACTCTTAGGAAATTCATTTTCATAATGTCCCATCTCCCTGAAATTGTAGCATTGGACATCGATAGCTTCCTTCTTCCCCTTTCAATCACGAGCTTGGTGGACTTTTTCACCACACTTGTAATAGACTCCCATTCCTTTTAAGCAAGTACCAGGGTGTTTCTTCCCACATTTACTTTAGGATGGATATTCAAATTTTCCCTTCTTCCCCTTATTTTTATTCCCATATTGATCAGCAGATCTCTTCTTCTCTTGCTCTGCTTTAAAGTCATAAGACTTAGAGAATTCCTTTTATGTCTTGATAGAACATGAGACAATGTCTTCATACGACGAGAAGGATTGTGAGACTAATACTCTATGGAGAAATGGTTTTAACCCATAAAAGAAATGATCAATCTTACTTCTTGGGTTATGTATATAATCTCCAGCATACCTTTCTAACCTTGTAAAGTTATCCTCATACTTTGCGACATTCTCATCCTCCTTTTGTCTCAGACTCAAAAATTTCCTTTCCATATATGCTCGATGGTCACGAGGAAAGTATTTTTCTAAAAAAATCTCTTTGAACTCCCTCTATTCCATATTTGATACTTCATCATCTTCCTTCATGTTTTGAATCAAGGACCACCATTGATTAGCATCTCCAGTGAGGCGGTAAACTGCCATGATAACTTTTTCCCGTTCACTACTCCCCAAAGCCTGAAATATTTTCTCTAGGGAATTTATCCATTACTCAGATACTAAGGGGTTTGTAATCCCATTGAATGTTGGTGGTTTTTTCCTCATGAAGTGATCTAACATTGATCCTCCACGCTGCGGATCAGGGTGCTCCATACGGGTAAGGTTATTATTCATAACCTGAGTGAGTTGTCCCAGTATGGTGATTAGCTGATCAGCACCAGTTTCATCACCAGCTCCACTATAATTATCTTGAGTAGGAGGGAAATCCCTACATGGAGTGCATGCATTGATACGGTTTCCATTTCTTCCGCTAGGCGCCATTTCTAAACAATGGAATAAACTAGATCAGTTTATGAATCAAAATACATAATTCCATACTTATAAAACCCTTAACATAAATTGAACTATTTATGGATATAATCCATAATCATAAAAATGTTTTCTTTGAGGAAGTATATACTCATAAACCCTTCATAATGATTTGTAAATAAAATGAGAGTTATCCTAAGCATATCCCCCAGGAGTGTCATAACCAAGAGTGAAGCAAGGCCCATTGTCGTGCACTAGTTCCCGTTTGAGTCTAGCTCAAAGCGGTGTTTTCGGGTTTTACCCCTAGGTACATCTATGCCAGAGCCGCCTCTACCTGCTTGTATCCAGACAGGGATGTATTGCTCATAAAACTCACAAAATCTCTACAATACCAAAATTCTAAGAAATTGTTCTATACTAATACGCAAAGTTCATCTTAGGTCTATGTGATCTAATCAGAGTTTATCTAAATCTAGATTCCAAGGTTTGTACTAAACTTCCTCTGATACCAACTGTAACGCCCTGACCCCAGTTACCCAGAGTCGGTGCATTATTATATAACATTGGCATGATCACAAGAAAGATCAAGTCTCAAAAGACCGATTAGTTTAGTAGCCTTGAAATAACTAGATACATTCATAAAGTTTACATTACAACATAAAATAAAAACTACAACAATATATTCTCCATAAACCACACTCTTATCCCCTCATACTATCCCTGCAGGTCATTCATAAAATAATTCTTCACATCCTGGGAAAAATAAAACATAGAAAGGGGTGAGCTTAAATGCCCAGTAAGGATAACAATATATTAGATACTTTCATAAATAAGCATAAACATTTAAGGCAATGTATAACTAAAACAAAAGCCTTTTAAACTTGAACTTAAGCATAATATGGCAGAAATAAAATAAAATAATGCCATATACTTATTCACATGGATATTCTACTAGTCAAATAATCACATGAAATATCAATAACCACTTTCATAATGATGGAATGCATAATTCTAGACTATCAGAACCACATAGTCAAGGCCTTGTGCCAAGACTACAAATAAGATTTTTTCAAGGCCTTGTGCCAAGATACTAGTTTGTATCATGAGACCTACCGATGCATCGAGGAACTATATCGGGCTCCACCCGTCACTTATTAAGTCCAATGCATTCCTCATATGAACATGTTTAAACATAACATAAACATTTGTATTAAAACTAGCATACGAAATGTAAATACTTTATCCATAAACCATGAATTGTATGAAAATAAAACATCCACAGTCAAACATGTCACAAAACATTCAACACAATATGAAAGTTTTTTATCATAATAAATCACATTCAAATAAGCTTAAAATCCATCAAAGGATGTTGACATAGAAAAAATCAAAACTATTTAAGGGAAATATATCATTTTATTGAAATCATTTAAAAGTAACATAATTATAAAATAAAATATTTAATTTTAAAAAATTCTTATAAGATTGTAATGGAAGCTTATATGATTTTATAATGGTGTAAAATAGACGCACCCGCTGTATAAGTTAAAAAAACATTCTTACCTTAATTTTGTCAAGAAGGTTAAAAGGACCTTGTTTGAAAACAACGGAAATATTCCTTTCAAAACATTTTATAAAAGTCAAAAAAGGGTATAAATGACTTTAACCCATTGTATAGTAAATAGTAAAAATGTTTTGGAACACATTTTTAAGAAACATGGATGTGGATGATAAAGAGGTTCCAGTAGATAATCACGTATAAACAACCTTGGATAATGAAGAGATTGTGAAATAAACCCTTAACTTGTACTTTTCCTTGGTTTGGGGTAGGTTAACCTCCTGTATAATGGTTAAATAATTTTTATTAAATTATACAAGAATCATATACATTAATATGACATCATATACGATCTTTTAACATTGCTTTGTTAATAATATCTTAGTATTATCGTCGTTTCAGGTGTTAACTTACTCGTTTTCTTTTATATGTTTTGTTACATAAGCCATGTTTGTTATGGATAGGTTGTATATTATTCATATCCAGAATGATATTAAGTCCTTAAACATTATTATTAATAATAAAATGAGAATTATACTTGAATGGATATGATGGGGAAGGAATCTCATCGCGTTCGTGGAGACGGTAGTCCGTACGTACGCACGAGCGATAATATCATTCTTTTGATATTAAAATAATATATAACTGGATGGTATATCATATATAAAGAATCATTATCATGTTATATTTATTATTTACATGAATTACACAACATTATTATACCCATCCAAATAATAATATTTTGAATAACAATTACACCACGACGTGGAGACGATATGTCATACGTATGCACGTATGGTGACATGTCATTCAAAGGATGGATAGAATAATGAATATGGTTGTACCATATTTATAATAATATCACAGTATACAGGAGATACTAGATTTATTACTTTAGAATGGTAATAACAAATAAATAAGAAGTTTAAGAAGAAATGAACTTGAAAAAGGGTTGTGAAAACATTACCTTTATTCGGGTTCTTCCTTTTGATTTGATCAAAAAGTCTCCTTAGATTGGTTTTCCGATCAAACTAAGGCCTCTAGGTAGAATTGAGGTAAGTTTAGAGAGTATTTGGGCAGGTTTTGGCCGAACCAAAAGGCTTTTAAAGTGTGAATAATTGGTTAGAAGTGATGTCCTTTTATAAGGGGGAGGAGGGGCACCTTTGGAAATCTAGAAATATTATTTTATAATAAATTAATATTCGGTTTATAATGGCTCCAAAGTGGATTATTTAAAGTTTATGGTGGGGATGGGTTGAAAACCACTCAACCAATAGGATTTATATAGGTTTGGGTCATTATATTAACCATATCTTTTAGTTTTAACTCTTAGTTAATTAGTTTGACATTTACCATGTCACTTTGTATTTTTATATTATATAGTTAATAAACTTACTATATACATGAAAGAGACCCCCAAGTGGTACATTAATGATACACCTATCATTATATAAGTCTCTTGGCCGAACCTTATATTTTTAAGAATTTAATATCAATTAATAATATAATATTTTTTTTGAAAACTCTTTTATGTCAATTTTGACACTATTCAATAATTGATTTTTTTTAAAGTCTTACAAAATTCATTAATTCAAAACAAATTAATTTAAGCAATACTATAATTTCATATTAAGCAATAAAATTCATTTATTCCATCAAAACTTTCAAATTATATTAATTTTAACATTTATAATACCAATTATTTGATTCTTTCATTAATATGGAAAATACTGCATCATTATTGTGTCATAAATAATATTAATTATTAAATGTCTAAAAATTTTAAATAAAATATCATTATGTAGGAAATATTTTTATCTTTCTAATTAATATTTATAGTCTAAAATCCAACATATATAACCCTATTCAAAAAAAAAATTTCAAAAAGATATATGCTTATGTCATTTTTGTATTTATTTTAACTTAATTAATATAAAGTGTCATTATCACTTACAAGTGGCTCCATGGGGTTCCAAAATCGACCCAAATATGCCCATGGTCGGACATGTATCAACCAATAAGGTTAGGACACGTTTTAGGGTAATTTATTATTATTATAATATTATTTTTTTTATCCTTATTTACTGGATTTACCCTTTAACCATGGTAAATAAAATATTTACCGAAGTAATTATTCAAAATGTCTAAAAATAAAAGTTACCTATTTACATAATTTGGACATCCTGATTACAAATATGGAATCCATTTTTCCAAATTCAAAACACATAAGTGGCAGAAATTAATTTAAAATTAATTCCCGTTGTTAAAACAAAAAGCATGTTTTTAAGAGCTAATAACTAATAAAAGATTGACACTTGTTTATGTTCGGTTTAATTGTGAAATTATGTCCAATGACCAAAATTGTATTAAATGGTAAAAATATATTCTAAATATACTTTAAAACCACTCAAATTCATAATTTATCACTTTTAATTATTTTGATTAAAAAAATTATTTTTAATTAAAATTTAGTAATTTTCACTATTCATCAAAATATAAATGTTATCCAAAAAGTTCCAAAATTTTATCCTAGGGTAATTTCAATATTACGAATCCAAAAATGAAGTCCATTTTTAGAGATAAAATTTATAAAATTTCAAAAAGTGGGTATTACTATTCATAACGGCTAGTTTGATTGGTTGTGGTGTGTGTTAGAACTTGAAGTTGCGTACAACACACGCTACTGTATTATTCAAAGAGAAGCGTACCGTGGAAGCTTGGGGTGTTACAGTGATGCTTACCTGTTGTGATATGTGACCTTGAACTGATATAGTAAGGAAATATATTTGGACCCTTGGCATAGTATGGTAAGGGGTGTTTATTTTTTTATGATTTTTATAGGAACATAAGATGTTTACATTATATATATGTGTGTTCCTATGATATAAAATGCTTACAATTTTCATTAGGGACCTAGATTGATCTAAGATGGTTTGGGTTGTCTAAAGTGTCAATTAAGGAAGCTAAGCGGTTTTTTCATGACTAAATTATTTTTGGTGGCATCTTACTCAACCACCCTAGGCAAGTGGACCCAATGAAATATGTTTGTGATATGTGATATATATATATATGTATGGTCTTGGATCTTACAGGAGTAGACAAATATAATTTTTTGGGTGATTTTGATCACCAAGTTGGATGAAAATTTCATTGTATTGAGGAAACATGGTTCGTTAGGATGAGTGTGGCCCAAGGCATATTTGATACTTAGCTTTGATAAGGGTGGGTAAGGAGGCCATGAGGTCGGGATGTCATGAGACATGGTTGCGATGGGGAAGGGTAAGGCTAATGATATTGTGATTCTTGTTACTTATTTCCCTATTTGCGATATATATATATATATATATATATATATATATATATATATATGTTATATTATTTGTATGACCATGTATTGGTATTTAGAGGGTTTTCACCTAGACAAATTTAGATGGAACGTTAGGAAGGTGGTGACAGGGCACCGCTAGAGAATAGTAAGATCATGAGTTATAAGTACTGGCTCTGGTACAGGCTCCAGTGTCGGTGTCCAGCCTCTTGATTTGATATCATTTGGTTTGTGTCTTGACGAGCAGCTCAGAGCAAGCCTAGTACATGTTATCTAGGGTATCAACAAGGGATATTAAGGAGAATATTCTTCCATGGAATATCTAAATAAATAGTTCCAGTCATAGAAAATACCACCATTTCAAGGTGAGGATGGTACACATGTAGCTGAGATATGGATCAAGGTAATGTAGATGATATTCGAGCAGATAGAGACACCTCTAGGGAGGAGGGTGAAGCTGACAACCTACATGATCAGAGGACCAGCTAAGCATTGGTGGGATGTGCAAGTTTAGGTAGGAATACATGAGGGACTGACCTGGAAGTAATTTGAGGCTAGGTTATTTGGTCATTTCTTCCTATAGATACTAAGGGTAGAGAGAGCTTAAGAGTTCTTAAGCCTTCATCAGGGTGACATGTCAGTTATGGACTATGCAGTGACATTCATTGAGTTATCTCACTTTGCACCCAACATGGTGGGTGACAACACCTCAAGGGTGAGGCATTTCGAGGATGGTTTATGGAATTCCATTCGGGTGTAGTTAAATATCTTTATGTTGACCTCATTCTCAGAGATGGTTAATTAGGTGGTTATAGATGAGGGAAATTTGACAAATTGGTCATACTCGATCTAGGTGATGGAATCGGGTGATTATAGTAGTGACACTTCAAATAGAAGGAAGTGAGGCCGAGAGGAGTTCCAGTAGGGCAGTTAGGCTAGGGAAACAGGGAAGTCAGGACATGGATGTAGACAGACCATTTAGGAGTGGTTCATCGATAGTGTGCTTCCAGTGCGGGCAGCCAAGACATGTCCAGACTCGGTGTGGGCGGCCTCCAAAAGAGTGTTAAGCATGTGGAAAATTTGGTAATCTCGAGAGGTTCTTTAGGAAGCCTTCATGGAAAACTAAAAATTAGGGATTGAGGCATACTCAGGGTTTTGATATTGGATCAAGAGCAGTGCTAGGTGATGGTAGCTGAGTATCATCTATGCACGGAGGTCATGGTAGAGACAGCGAGACTCAGAAGTGGGGTCAGTGGCTGGTGGCTGGTGTGACATCATAAGGAGGTTAGACTTCAGGTAGTCGAGCTTCAGGATAGGTGTATGTTGTAGATCTTCCAGGTGGTGAGCATGTTGGGGAGCTGATGAAGGTCATAGGTGCGCCATGGACATGACCAGAGTTTTCTTTTGTTTTTTTGGCATGTCCTTTTTAGAGTCATGTCCATTTTGGGTGCACAAGGTGTAGATATATGTGTGGACTAACCAGATGTTGGTTAGTAGGTTAGAATCATCTTAGATGTGTTATATATATATATATATGAGTGTGTGTGTGTGTGTGTATGAGGTGCATGAAACAAGGATTTATATGTGAGCATCATTGGATGTGTGAATTGTGAGGTATATAGGAATCTATGCATTGTTATGATGCAAGACTTGTTTAAGGTTCCAAACACTAGGACTTTTGAGCATATGTTGAGATGTAGGACCTCATAGGTGTTATTGTAAGACATAGGCATGAGGCATGAATCAATGCGGTGTGAGATTCATATGGGTGTTGGGTATGGCACAGGAGAACCTGATGATGTGTAGGGGTGATGATGCATCAGAGAGGACTTTGATTCCAGGGATGTTTGGTGGACCATCATTTTCTTTTGATTTTTGGGTTAGTATGCGATTGGGGTAGGTAAATCTTAAGAAGGGGTGCCCCTTTAGGTAATTGACCTGTACCCTTTATGATCGGGGTAGACTGGGGTGTTTTTACTAGGATAGGTATGTTTGGTACCATATTTGGGTTTTTTTATGTCTTGATTATGTGATACGTTAAGGTGGGGAGATTGTAACATCCCAAGAATTTGGAGCGGGTTTAAATCCTCACCCATTTTGAATTTTGGATTTGGTGGATAGACCAACTCTTTTCTCATTTATCGAAACCAAATCCTGAGTTTTCCTTTGATCTAAGACCTTGTTTTTAGATGGGTTTAAAGTATTGGAAAATTAATCAGGTGTTCATAAGGGTTTAGGGTGCGTTAGAGGCTCGAATGCCCTATTTTGGAAAAGTGCAGGCTGAGGCAGACAATTATATTTAATTGTGTGGCCTCTTAGTGAAAACCGTATAGCCCCATTTTTCACTGAGCATGGTATGGGAAACTGTGTAGGATGGGGTGCATATCCATGAAACACCTCTATAGTTTTTAGTGGAGGGAATCCACATGGGTTGCGAAACAATTTTAAAAACCATGCGCAATTATCACGCTTAGTTCCAAATGGTAAATACCCTCACAATGTAGAACATGCAGTTGGCACACGGTTAGGCCTAACCATGTGAGCTAACTATACGAGGCTTGAATCCTAAGTAGAAGGATCCATAAGGTTGTCAAACGGCTGGTAAAACTATAATATCTAACTATGCAACCCTTTAAAAGTGTGAAATTACATTTTCTCTCTCTTATTCTATTTCTTATTCTCCTTCCTTTTTCTTTTACTCCACCCATGTACATAGAGAGATCCATCTCCCATTTCTCCTTCTAGATAGGTGTTGACCTATATCCTCTGTCTGACCTCCATTTTGATCATTATTGGGTTCATTGGATCAGTATCAGTAAGGATCTACATCCTATAGATAATATTTCTATTCTCTTTCGCCTCATAGACCACTAAATCCGTGCGAGTTATTTTTCCCTATTTTCAGGGTGTTCATCTAAAACATATATTTCTTAAAAATTAGTTTGAGTTAAATTCTAAGATCAGATATTCCTATGTCTAAGACCATGAGTTATGTGGTGCATACTTTTATTTGTGATTTCATGAGTGTTTGGTGGTACGACTTTTAGCACACCATTGTGTTGACCGAGTGAGACCCTATAATTTAAACGGTTTCTTTTAATTAATTAATTGAACTATATGATATGCCTATGGGAATGCTCAATAGAGACTACAAGTGGTTTGGGATATGTGAGGGTCTTCAGACCTTGTAAAACAAGGTCAGGGTGTTTATTAAATTAATTTGAGATGTTCAAATTATTTGAATTTTTATTTAAGTGAATTAATATGTATATATTAATTTCATGAGATGATATCCATGGGATCATGGTGTGATTGGCCTGGGGATTGAGGTGGTGTTGGTCATATGCTATGAGGTGATGTAATCGTCAGGTTGGGTGAGGCCCAAATTATATGAGTAATGTTGATCACATGTAAGATGACTCGATCATCAGATTGAGACGACATGGTTGTTAGGTTACGAGTAAGCACTGTGTGATTTGGATGGTATTGAACATAAAATATGAGTGCCTTGGTCACTAGGTCACGAGGTTCTGTTGATATGGATTAGGTTCTTTTGGTTGATTTCCTCTCACCCATGTTGGCCAATGCATTATTTAGAGTCATGTGCACATAGGTTGACTCAAATTTTTGAGGTGGTATTGACCACACATATGGGTAGAGGCCTCTATTATTTTTATATTAGGAATTATAGTTGGAGGTGCTTGTCGTATAAATCCATGAGGATGGTGAAGATTAATAAGATAACATCATTGAGGATGTTGGTTGGGAGATGAGGCTCACCATGCTTGAGGCCATTGGGCTAGGATAATTTTGGAGGATGAGTATCATTATTCATAGGAATATAGGTTTTTGATCTGACGATGGTTATTATTTGAGGGCATATATCTCTGTACCTCTGGGAATTGGGCATCGAGCCTATGGATGCTTTTGAGTAGGGGTCTAGGGGATTGAATTATGTGTTTGGTCATACCTCTGGGACTTCGATTACTTGGTTGATGGCATGAGGTGTTAGGTGAAATTTGAAGGTGGAACTTGAGGGTTCACCTGGGGCCATTTTATATCAGGGGATTCCTTGAGCTTTGAGCTAAGGATTATCTCCTTCTCAGTTATATTGAAATTGGAAAAAGTAGGTGATAACTTCTTGGTGGTTTTAGAGTACCAGGGAATCTTGTGTTTATTTTAAATTCATGTGTTGTTGCTTTATTTATTTTCATTTCACACCTTCTTAATCACAAATTTAAGGCAGACATACATTTGTGGTGTCTTATTGAGACTCGTTCGCACACCCTACATAGGCCCTTCAAAATAGATGTAGATTTCATGCTTTTACGTATAGGTAAAGGTTCGGGCTCTGGAGATGGACCTTAGAGATAGAGTACTTTTGAGTTTTCTTTTTGTTTACTTTTGGTCCATCATGCTTATGTATATGTATATACTGATGGTCATCCATGGGCGACCCTTTTCTGCTTATTGTATTCTATGAATTTTATTGAGACCATTCTTAGTTATAACTAGTATGTTTGGATTGATTATTTATTTCTGTTGTTATTGTTTTAGTTATATTTCTACTATTTCTTATTAGTATTGTGCTTCCACCATGGGCGGGTTACTAGTTTTAGTTTGTTGGTATTTATTTTATGATGATTAATATTTATATAGACCTTTATTATATCATAAACAGAGGGTATAGTCTCCCTATTATCACCCTTTACACCCTCGATTCTAGTCGATAACCTTTGGTGTATGGGGAGGTTCACCTAAGGCCAGTGTCACTTAGTACGAAGCACTGTTCGGGTGACTAATTGTTCTAGGGTGCTATAAATAACCCCTTAAATGAGGCTTAAATTCCATAAAATGTTAAAAAATTAGGATACCATGATTAAAAACTTAGTTTTGGAGGCCTTCTGTGCCTTTTTTGGCCTCGAAAAATATGACCAGGGGTTTCCCCCAGTTAGCAGTGCGTAGAGATTGTCGTAGGCTTCGAATTTGATATGTGGTAGAGCTCAAACGAACACCAAGATCAAAATTTATGACCGTTTGAAGTTCAAGTCACATTTTAAAGTTCTCTTAGATCATTTATTAATCCATTTAATTTTTATGTCATCCAACTGTTATTAAATGACTATTACTCTATAATTATTTTCAAATTATTAATTAATAATATTTTTTATTTATTTTATAATCCATTTTCACTAAGTATCTTGTATATTAAGTGTAAATGCATATTTAGCCTTATCTAAAACATATTTAAAATATATATATTATATTTATATCAATATTAATATATTATTTTTAATAAAATATTTTTTTTCAAATATACATTTTATCTATGGTTTTTTAATAATGTTGATAAATGGGGTTCCTTTATCAATTCTTTTAGTTAGTGTTGATAAATCTAAGTACTATTAAAAGTTGAATCTATAGTAGTGTGGGATCAGTACCTTGAGATTTTTTTTAGTTTTATTTTTCTGGGATGAAAATCTTGAAGGAGTGAATGATGTAAAGACTCTTTTTTGTCATGTAAGACTTTGGAATATTTCAACATATATTTTTGGAGTCAGGCATTGATACGGTGTGTGATTCCATGGCTCAATGTGCCTAAAATTTATTTTATAAAAATATTAAATATATTTTATATTATGTATGTGAAGTTTATTGAAGAAAATTGGATAAATCTTGAATGGAATATCAAATTAGAAATATGAGACCATGTTCAAGTCTGGAATGCATTTTTTACCCTAGGTATAACCTAAAATAAGTTGGTGTGGGGTGTTCGGATAAAAGCAATCGTGGGTGGGTGCATTTAGTTAAATAAATAATTAAATTTATTTATTTATTTATTTAATTAAACCAATTATTATTTCATTTTTAAATAAATTTTTGTGGTGATTTACCCAGGGTTGGCTGCATAAACCTGTGACCATTTAGAGGTTTTTTCTTCCTCCTCCATTGGAAAATCAAAATCCAATGATGATGAGACTCTGAATCCAAGAAGATCATGGCACAAAGAACACAACGATTTATCTCAATCATGGGTGAGTGTGTTCTTCTATGAATAACGATCCAATCTCTAGGTAGCATTCATCAATTAGTGGTTTATTTCCTTATTTATTAAATTGATTGAGAAATATTACCTTGCCTTTGATTTTCACCAATTGTAGCATTTTCATGCTCCTATGTACAGATTTAATTGAAAATTCTTTTTTTCTCACCCCAGATTATCCCAATTGGTTTATTTGGCCAAGAACAATTAGATAATAACCATTTCACTCTTGTTCTTATGCTTTTATCCTTTGGATTATTCTCATTATTCATTGATTGGCATACGAGACCCCAGTTTGATATGGATGGGTAGGACCGAGAACGATTAGACCCACAGATTCACAATAGATTCATGTGCGGTGAATAGAATGAAAAATAAAGGATATATTTGGGATGAGTTGTGGGTTTTTTGTGATCGATTTTATGATCGAAACCAAAAATGGAGATGGCGCGGCATGAGAGATACGTGTGGTGCATGCAAGGCATGCAACGAACTGCCACGGGTGTTAAATACAAATTTTCATCCATTGGATGGCTAGAAATGATGAATGTAGGAATGATCATTTGATTTCAGGTGGTTTAGAGGCTAGATCTGAAGAATCAAAATCAGATATGGATGTGAAACCATGAATCTAAATTTCTGGAAAAATTGCACTACATTCCATGTAGACCAAAAAACACACGACGTGTAGGGACTTGGATGTGGCAGTTAGTATTTTGTGAGATTATAAGTATCACACACCGCATGGGATCACCACACACTATGTGAACCGGTGTTGGTGACCTAGTGTGTACTCTCGGAGTACACAGACATAGGAACAACTAGGCACATGTTGTGTGATGAAGTACACAAACATGGGTGGGATACACAAATATAACTAGGGAGCATGGGTAGGACCCTTAGTGGATCGAACACACTGTGTAGTTCCCCTAAACTCCATGTATTCTTACATAGGTAGTGATTCATGTACCTTTGGGGACACGGCTAGATGATGGAGTGGGAATACACGCCATGTGGATCCCCTGACATGCCATGTACCCCTACCTTCCTTCTGATGAAACATCAACCTCTCATATATCCTTTGTTTGGACTCATATTTTGGCTCAAAAGTAGCATATCCTGGGTGTTTTTACACATAGAACATGGTGGTAGAATTTATAGTAGGTTTTTATATACAATGTGAGATTTTATAGGCATGACACTTATTTAGGTGGTGCTCGAAGATGGTAGTGGTTGGGCAGGATCATTAGAATGGTACCCCCTAATGGACTAGGGTGTGAGTGAAGGTTCCGGGCGCAGTGGAAGCACGTTGGTGGGTTTGCCCAACTTTTAATTTTAATGTTAAACAACATTTAATCCGAGATCCGTCACGATTTAAAACACCGAATCTTCGGAATAGAACGAAGAACGAAAAGAAAATAAGAGTCCTGGAACCCATAAGGAGGATCATCATATGTTGATTATAATTAATTTAATTAATTCATAAGAATTACCTAGTTGAAATTATTTCTTCGTTGGTGTCTCCGGTCACGATCCTGTGATCCGTCGTTGCATCGGAGAATCCAAGTGTAGGATTCCTCTAGCGGTGATCCACACGTGTGCCACGTATCTCTGGACGTCGCTGAAGGGAACTCTGGGTGCTAGCGCGGAAGATCCTTCGCTTGCGATGTCTGTCTTCGATCGCTTTGATCCGGTGGAGGATCTTTCTTTCGTAACTTGAAAGAATTCTTGGTGGAAAGGGAATTATCTCTTGTCTTGAGAGTATTTCCAATCCATTTTGCACAACCAAAATGGATAACCCTTTTGAGAATAATGTAATTGTGATTTATAATACTTAGAATTAATAAAATGAATTAATTGCCCAAAATCATTTAATTATTTCATTTAATTCTTAGTAATACCCCATGTCTTAATAATGAAAGTTAACCATCATTATTACTTGACATGCATCCAATGTATCACATTTAATATCATTTAATTAAATAAATAATATTTTTCTCACAAATCCCAAAAAAACAAACTACACGGCGTGTATATAAATGCACACGGCGTGTACTTTTATTTTTCCATTTTGTTTATTTCCTCCACCATATTTATTAGACCTTGAGTAATGACTATTTATTTCATAAATAAATGTAACTGCATTACTCGCTAATAAATATATATATTATTTTGCCCACAATATATTCTATCCAATAACTAGTGTCAAAATAAATGCGATCAGACATCCTTGAATAATTACTAAACCACAATCGGGAATAATCTTTATTCAACTTGTTAAATTAATATTTAACTGAGATACATGGATACACTTAGTGTGTGACCCTCTAGGCCTCTTTCTCAGTGGCATTAGGCGGAGCCTACCTAAAGTCCAAGGTTAGCATCTAGCAACACGCCAAGGCACCCATAGAGAAAGAAGTTAACACCGCAATGACGTGTCACCTCCTACGAACGCTTACCGTGTAATATAATCTCTTTGTCACGATATCTCCAATCAAGAGGGTTGCATGCTAGTTCCATCAACCCATGTGCTCAATTATTCCTTATTTGACTTCCCGAAATTGAACTCTCCCATACCCTACCATGGCCATGGATTTATTTAGGCTATATCAATTCCATCAAAGGGCCTGAGATATCTACTTCCATTATAGAACAGAAGGGACAAATCCTTTCTCGCATTATCTATTAATGCATTATTACTCGTGACGCACCCAACGTATCCTACCTCGCTGCGAACAGTGTTTTTTCACAATTTTCGTCAATACATCTAAGTGCGCGAGTTGTAACACCCATTAATAATAATCTTAAAGTCTAAGGACCAATACACACGTCCGCAGATAGGAACATCCAATGACACTATGGAATGTGGATTTCCTACTGGCGGGTCTCGTTCTCATAATATCCTCCTGGATATTACCAAGGGCTCACACCATGAGAATGTGCCTCAAAGTTTTATGAGTCCTCACCCCTAATGACCTGTATTATTTGCATCCCTCAAATAATATCATCCGGCCATAGAACATATATTGAAGAACAGTGTTATGGCACTTCCAGGTTCTCATCATAGCAGGGATCCGCTATGACCCATTAATGCAACAACTGTCCTTAGGACATTATCACATGCATTGTCACGCAGAAGAACAGTCAAGATGTGATAAGGCTTTTATTAATGAATAAAGTACAAAGTAGTTGGTTCTAGACCACCAACTCCAACAGACTCCCACTTGGACTAGAGCCAACTTCTAACAACCTTTAACCCGCTAGCTCTCACATGATATTCATTCTTCTGCTGAGATAGGCCTTTAGTCATGGGGTCTACCACGTTCTCTTCCGTGTACACTCTGCTCACTACAACTTCACCCCTTTGATATAAATCCCTCAATAGGTGATACTTCCGGAGTATGTGCTTTGTCCTTTGATGTGACCTTGGTTCTTTTCCAAGATCCACTGTTGCATTATTATCACAATACAATGTAATGGGATCTTTACTGCTAGGCACCACATAAAGCTCCTGGACAAAGTTCTGAATCCAGACGGCTTCTTTGGCTACATCAGAAGCCGCTATATACTCGGACTCCGCTGTAGAATTGGCTACAACTAGCTTCTTTGAACTCTTCCAACTCACAGCTCCTCCATTGAGATAGAAAACATATCTAGATTGCAACTTCAGATCATTCTGATCTTTTTGAAAACCAGCATCAGCATACCCTATGATGACAAGCTCCTCGTCTCCTCCATACACCAAGAACATATCCTTAGTTCTTATCAGATACTTAAGGATAGTCTTAACAGTAGTCCAATGTTGTTCTCCTGGATCTGCTTGATATCTTCCTACCATACTAAGTGCATAGTCAACATCAAGCCTGGTATATAACATGGAATACATGATGGATCCTATAGCCAAAGCGTATGGGATCTTGCTCATCCTATCTTTCTCCTGTTGTGTTTGGGGACACATTTTCTTAGAAAGATATAAGCCATGTGACACTGGAACCAATCCCCTCTTAGATTTTTCCATACTAAATCTCTTTAGTATCTGGTCAATGTATGTACCCTGACTTAGTCCAAGAAGCCTCTTGGATCTGTCACGAATGATCTTGATCCCTAGAATGTAGGCTGCTTCTCCTAAGTCCTTCATGGAGAAACACTTGTTCAACCAGTCCTTAACTGACTGTAAGGTTGGTACGTCATTTCCAATAAGCAATATGTCATCAAAATATACCACTAGGATGACGACCGCATTCCCATTAAACCGCTTATAAACACACGGCTCACATTCATTCTTAATGAAACCAAATTCTTTTATAGCTTCATCAAATCGAATGTTCCATGACCTGGATGCTTGCTTCAATCCATAAATGGATTTCTGCAACTTGAAAACCCGTTTGGCTTCACCTGGTGTCACAAACCCTTCTGGTTGTGTCATATAGACATCTACCTGAAGGTTCCCGTTAAGGAATGCTGTTTTGACATCCATCTTCCAAATCTCGTAGTCATGGTAAGCTGCTATGGAAAGTATGATTCTTATGGATTTAAACATGGAAATTGGCGAGAAGGTTTCATCATAGTCAATTCCTTGACGCTGTCTGAATCCTTTAGCCACTAGACTTGCTTTATAGGTGCTAACTTGACCTTCCATGTCCAGCTTTCTTTTGAATACCCATTTGCATCCAACAGGCTTTACATCAACTGGCTCATCGACCAGAACCCAAACTTGGTTTTGATACATGGAATCCATCTCAGAATTCATAGCTTCTAGCCATCTTGCAGCTTCTGAGCTTTCTACTGCTTCCTTGTAGGAGAGAGGTTCATCATTGTCCAACAATAATGATTCACCATCCTCGGTGACTAGGAAACCAAATCTCTCTGGTTCCCTTACCTCTCTTGAGCTCCTATGCAGTACTTTTGTTTCTGGAACCTCTTCCACGGGGACCTGTGGAACTTGTTCCTGTACCAACTCCTATGTATCTTGAGCATCAACTTCGTCGAAGTCAATCTTGCTCCCACTATCCTTCTTGAGGATGTGCTCCCTCTCAAGAAAGACGGCTCATCTGGCGATAGTCACTTTCTTGTCTTGAGGGTTATATAGGTAATATCCTTTCGTTTCCTTGGGATATCCTATATAGATACACGTCGTGCCTCAAGGAGCTAGTTTGTTTCCTGAGAAGGCCTTAACAAATGCCTCACATCCCCATACACGTGTGTGCGACAAAGTGGGTTTCCTTCCATTCCATAACTCGGATGGAATTCCATATTCCGCCTTAGTCGGTACTCGGTTTAATGTGTATGCTGCAGTTTGTAATGCATATCCCCAAAAGGATAATGGAAGATCCGCATGACTCATCATCAACCTCACCATGTCCAACAAGGTGCGGTTCCTCCTTTCACTAACACCATTCCACTGTGGTGTATAAGGAGGAGTGAGCTGAGATAGAATCCCAGACTCCCGTAGAAGATCGATGAACTTTTGGTTCAGATATTCTCCACCTCGATCCGATCGAAGCTTCTTTATCTTCTTACCAAGCTGATTCTCTACTTCATTCTTTAATTCCTTAAATTTCTCTAAGGACTCTGACTTATACCTCATTAAGTAGACATAGCCATATCTACTCAAATCATCAGTAAAAGTAATGAAGTAAGAATATCCACCTCTAGATTCTATTGGAAATGGTCCACACACATCTGTGTGTACCAATCCTAGAAGCTCTGTGGCCCTTTCACCTTGTCCACCAAAAGGCAGCTTGGTCATTTTTCCTTGTAAACAAGCGTGACATCTATCAAGTGGTTTTATCTCAGTAGAGTCTAAATATCCATCTTGGCAGAGCTTTGTCAAGCGCTTCTCGTTCACATGACCAAGGCGGTGATGCCATAACTGGGTGATGTATGAGTCATGTGAGTTTGTTTCGTTATCGATTGCCAACACTTGGTTTTCGTAATTTAATACATACAAACCATTATTCAAATGTGCCATACCATAACATAAGTTGTTCTTATAAAAGAGACAACCCTTATTTCCAAACTTGAAAATAAATCCATCCATATCCAAACAAGATACAGAAATTATGTTCTTGGTAACACTAGGCACAAAATAACAGTTTTGTAAAACCAAAATCATGCCATTTGGCAATGAGAGGTGATAGTCGCCAATAGCCAACGCATCCAGCCTTGCTCCATTAGCAGCTCGAAGATCCACCTCTCCTCTGGCGATCTTTCTAAATCTACTTGGTTCCTGAATTTGAATACATATGTGATCCCCACAAGCTGTATCTAATACCCAATGTGTAGAAATAGAAAGATTGCACTCGATAACGAACGCACCTTTAGCATCCCCATGCTTCTGGGTGCAGTTCCTCTTCCAATGTCCCTTCTTTCCACATGCAAAACACACTGCCTCCCATTCCTTGCCCTGCCTCTGGATCTTCCCCTTCTTGGAGGGACGGTGCTCGGGGGCTTCAGACCGTTTATAAGTCTTTGGCCCCTTTGTCTTGTCCTTCCTTTTCTTGTTCACCATAAGGACCGCGGTTTTGTCACGCCCCATGTCCTTATCTACCTAGAGAATCAAGGTCAGAAGCTCCGATAGACTCTTCTCATTTCCACTCATGTTATAGTTGACAATAAAGCTAGATAAGGTCTTGGACAGTGATGATAGGATGAGATCTGTACGCAACTCATCCGGTAATTTAATCCCTAAGATTTCCAAGCGTTCAATGTAGCCAATAAGCTTGACTACATGAGGCCCAGCTAGCGCATACTCTCTAAGCTTCGTGGTAAACAAAGAATTGGAGATCTCATACCTCTCTTGTCTCACCTTCTCTTGGTATAGATCTTTAAGGTGAGACAGTATGCTATACACATCCATGTTTTCATGTCGCTTCAAGAGCTCATTAGAGATGGATGATAGCATGAAACACTGGACATCTGTGGCATCATCCATGTGTTTCATGTAGAGAGATAATTCCTCATCACTAGCCTCTTTCCCAGGCGCAACTGGAATAGGCTCTTCTAGCACATACAATTTCCTTTCGTGGCGAAGGACGACACGTAAACGCCACTGCCACTCTTGGAAATTGGTGTCAGTGAGAAGGTTTTCTTTCTTGAGTATGGTGCGTAATGATATGTTTGAAGTCATTTTCTTGTCGTTTCTAAAAATTAAGATGAGCAAAGGTTTAGTACTTTATTATAAAAATTGAGACAAATAAATTAATACTTATTAGTCTCCCACTATTTTATTGAAATCCAATAGCCCACACCATTGACTTCAGAATATTCTGTTGCATGAATATTCTAGTGGAAAGGATCCATATTGACCTTCGCATTACCCCAACTAGGGTTGGTCAAGCAACTTGAAGGGTTTTAGGTAGGCATTCCAAATTCCAACTGCATTAACTCGCAGCTCCTTGATCTGCTGAGTGGACTCCCCAATCCTGAAATCCTTTTTGGATTTCCTCAACCTTTGCCTCTTGGTCACACCAAGTCCTACTGTGGTAGTCAACCCTTGATGCGAACCAAGTCAAGTCAACCCAAAACCTTGAATTAGAATTCCCTGATAATTGAAAGCACCCCAACTAGGGTTGGTCAAGTACTTTGAACTATGGTTCGATTCTAACCAAGTTTATGGAAGGCTATGCCGAATTAATATTTATTTTGAGGGATTTTATCCTTATACTTATATTTCCATTTATTATCTTTGATTACATGCTTTTTAAAATTAAGTGGGATATACTTAAGTGATTAACCATGTCTAATATAATATTTACGTATAAACCGGTCTTATTTTAGTTCTATCTTGCATGCTTATTATATTCATTAATTGTGTGATTGTGACAACACACCCACAATAAATAAACCATGAAACTGACAGAAATAAAATAAATGGTATGATCATGAGCTTGTTCTATTGGTTAGTTTATCTAGCGGTTGATAAACTAACCCAAGACCTAGGGGAGAAACACCTTGAACCTTGCGGGTTCGTGTTTACAGCTTTCACCTGTCCACCTTTGTATCTCCTTGGATTAATTTCACCTCGGCTCTTGACTTGAGCCGCCTCCACTATCTTGGGAGCTCCATCCATTAAATATGCATTTATCTCACACGCAGGTGAGGGGTAAAAAGGAGTTTTTACATAAATGAATCCTTGGGCACGCAGGCCCTACATATTAATGAGGAGATGGCTCGCAGGCCAACAAATTTAATTTAAATAAATAAATTAAAAAAACCATTCACATACAAAGGTCTCGGTCTAGCTCATGATCATACATACATGCAACGATATTTATGCATAAATAAAACTTATCATTCAATTCTTTAATCATTCTTATTTAAGATAAATCGCGCTCGAATCAATTAATTATCTTTAATTAATCAATCCTTTTATCTTAAATCCTTTTCTGAACTTCCTTGAGATTCTCATCCATCATAATTTTAAACAAATAAATTCATTTAAAATTATCCTTGTACGTAACTTGTACCTTGGAGGCAACCTGTTGAATTCCCGTTCATTACGCAGATGTTAAATTAAATACATATATATAAAACACCTATCATGTGTTGTGCCTCAGCTTTACGCCTGCACCATGGTACACGTCTCAATGGTTTGTATAATATAATAATTAAATTTTAATAAATATGCGTAATTTGGGTGAGTACACGGCGTGTAGTTCCGACTACACGGCGTGTACTTTTCTTCACCGTCCATCCGAAGTACACGCCCGGGGACATGGCGTGTAAATGTACTTCGGAAATTTTCAGAGTACACGGCGTGTTCTTTTGGACACACGTCGTGTAGTTTCCGCATTACACGGTTTCTAGCCGGGCAAACCGTGTACGGGGTACACGGCCCAACCCAAACCCGAAGGGACTACACGCCATGTTTAGTTGGACCACACAGCGTGTAATCTGGAAACCGTGTGCCACCTGTTTCTGGTCAACACACGGTGTCATAAATGACCTCAATACACGGCCTGATTTGGCGGATCGATCAATGAATTGAACCTAGACTACACGATGTGTACTTTCGAATATACGCTGTGTATTCTAGTGTTATACGACCAAAAACATTTGGCTCCTCTGGATGAGTTCCACTATTTTATTTTAATCAAAATTAAAAGAAAAATTTGTTTCTATGAGGTGAACGAGAAACGAGGGAGGAGGAACGGATCTCGATATTCAGATTTCCAGAACGATTAAACTTGAATTGAAATAACTAAATTATTAAATGCGTAAATTACCAACGAAAAACTAAATAATTATATTCAACGATATGACCGCTCTGATACCACTTGAAGGTTCCGGGCACAGCGGAAGCGCATTGGTGGGTTTTCCCAACTTTTAATTTTATCGTTAAACAACGTTCAATATGAGATCCGTCACAATTTAAAACACCGAATCTTCGGAATAGAACAAAGAACGAAAAGAAAAGAATATTCCCGGAACCCATGAGGAGGATCATCATATGTTGATTATAATTAATTTAATTAATTCATAAGAATTACCTCGTTGAAATTCTTTCTTCGTTGGTGTCTCTGGTCACGATCCTGTGATCCGTCATTGCATTGGAGAATCCAAGTGTAGGATTCCTCTAGCAGTGATCCACACATGTGCCACGTATCTCTGGACGTCGCCGAAGGGAACTCCGGGTGCTAGCGTGGAAGATCCATCGCTTGCGATGTCCGTCTTCGATCACTTTGATCTGGTGGAGGATCTTGCTTTCGTAACTTTAAAGCGTTCATGGTGGAAAGGGAATTCTCTCTTGTCTTGAGAGTATTTCCAATCCGTTGTGCACAACCAAAATGGCTAACCCTTTTGAGAATAATGTAATTGGGATTTATAATACTTAGAATTAATAAAATGAATTAATTGCCCAAAAGCATTTAATTATTTCATTTAATTCTTAGTAATACCCCATGTCTTAATAATGACAGTTGACCATCATTATTACTTGACATGCATCCAATGTATCACATTTAATATCATTTAATTAAATAAAAAATATTTTTCTCACAAATCCCGAAAAAACAAACTACACAGCGTGTACTTTTATTTTTCCATTTTGTTTATTTCCTCCACCATATTTATTGGACCTTGAGTAATGACTATTTATTTCATAAATAAATGTAACTGCATTAATCGCTAATAAATATATATATTATTTCTCCCACAATATATTCTCTCCAATAACTAGTGTTGAAATAAATGCGATCAGGCATCCTTGAATAATTATTAAACCACAATCGGGAATAATCTTTATTCAACTTATTAAATTAATATTTAACTGCGATAAATGGACACACTTAGGGTGTGACCCTCTAGGCCTCTTTCTCAGTGGCATTAGGCGGAGCCTACCTAAAGTCCAAGTTTAGCGTCTAGCAACATGCCAAGGCACCCATAGAGAAAGAAGTTAACGCCGCAATGACGTGTCAGCTCCTACGAACGCTTACCGTGTAATATAATCCCTTTGTCATGATATCTCCAATCAAGAGGGTTTCATGCTAGTGCCATCAACCCATGTGCTCGATTATTCTTTCTTTGACTTCCCGGAATTGAACTCGCCCATACCCTACCATGGCCATGGATTTATTTAGGCTATATCAATTCCATCAAAGGGCCTGAGATATCTACTTCCGTTATAGAACATAAGGGACAAATCCTTTCTCGCATTATCTATTAATGAAGTATTACTCGTGACACACCCAACGTATCCTACCTCGCTACGAATAGTGTGTCATCACAGTTTTCATCAATACATATAAGTGCGTGAGTTGTAGCACCCATTAATAATAATCTTAAATTCTAAGGACCAATACACACGTCCATAGATAGGAACATCCAATGACATTATGAAATGTGGATTTCCTACTGGCGGGTCTCGTTCTCATAATATCCTCCTGGATATTACCAAGGGCACACACCATGAGAAGGTGCCTCAAAGTTTTATGAGTCCTCACCTCTAATGACCTGTATTATTTGCGTCCCTCAAATAATATCATCCATCCATAGAACATATATTCAAGAACAGTGTTATGGCACTTCTAGGTTCTCATCATAGCAGGGATCCGCTATGACCCATTAATGAAACAGTTGTCCTTGGGACATTATCACATGCATTTTCATGCAGAAGAACAATCAAGATGTGATAAGGCTTTTATTAATGAATAAAGTACAAAGTAGTTGGTTCTAGACCACCAACTCCAACAGTGAGTCTTCTAAAAAATTATGGAGTAATACCCCCTATATAATTAGGGTGTAGGTCCTCTATCTATTGAGTGGTACCCCCCTATGGCATTAGGGTGAAGGTCCTCTATCTACCGAGTGGTACCCCCTATGGAATTAGGGTACATGTTATCTATCTACCGAGTGGTACCCCCTATGACATTAGGGCGTAGGTCCTCTATCAACTAAGTGTTACCCCCACCCCAGGGCATTAGGGTGCGGGTATTCTATCTATATACTAAATGGAACCCCCTAATACACCAGGGCGTGGGTCCTCTATTGACCGAGTTGTACCCCTATTAGATAGGGAGAGGGTCCTCTTTCTACTGAGAGACACCCCTGATGCACTAGGACACAAGAACTCTACTTATATATTGTCTCCTCTTAACTGTGTGTCATAGCAGGGAGGTGTGATCCCTCCACACAGTTACTTCTTTGGACAGACACACAAGATTTTGGGCATCGAGGATGGACTTATGTAACTGATGGAACTCTTTACCTGGTCTGGACTATGATATGGAGATCTCCTTCTCTCTCATTTGGGTTTCTTTGGTTCGAGAACACACACACTCACACACACACACTCACACACACACATATATATGTATGTATGCATCTATGTTGTTGGATTCTATTTACTCTCTTTCTTTGGGTTGAGTTTTCCGTCTATCTATTCTTATCACATCCCTTACTACCCCCCTTCATCTTTCAGGGTGTCCTATTGGGCATGTATATACTCACCCTTGCATGGGATTTTCCTGCACATATCATGTCTTATGTAGATGACAAAAAGGCCAACCGTGACTATAGAGGAGCATAGGGATACCTGGTGCATTGGATGATGTAAATTGGTTGGAGTTTGGAGATCAGGAGCTAGGCTCTCTTAGCACATTTACTTTCTAGTTTTTTCAGTTTGGCACATATTTTTGGTTGGGTGTGTATTTTTTCCCTTTAATTTTTATTTTTCATTATCATACCCTTATACACCTTATAGGTTTTACATGATTGGTTTATATTCTATCTATTTCATCTTTTATTTTATTCCTCTTAAATTTTTCATTGAGATAGTCAGGTGTGTGCATACAGGTACATTAGGAAAATGCCTTCCATTTAGTATATATTTTTGGGCACTTGTTTCCACCATTGGCCTATAGATTTGATCTTAGGGTAGTTGTGTCTTGAGCCCCAGTTGGTCTAGGTAATTACATTCCTTTCTAAGATTGATTTGATACTACTGAAGCATTCACATTGTTCTTAATTTCTTCAGATTCCTACCTGCACCAAGACATTTTTTATATGTCATAAAAAGTTCTTATAAACTTTAATTCACCACCATATTCAATCATAGATGAAGTAAGGTAGTGGGTGACAGATTAATTCCTTGAAACATGAGTTGGTTTATATAATTCCATAATTGTCACACCACCAACAATATTTGGTTTTCTGGTGGAGAGTCTCATCCACTCAAGAGATGAACCTCCCCATCCCAGGACAAATCTCCACTCCGCTTAAGGACAACCATGAAAATTATGATAAGTGACTTCAAAATTTATATGATAATTAAAATATATTTTCACCAAACCCCGTATCACAAATAGTTAAGGCTAATATGTAAATCAGTGATATGGGTTATATATCTTTTTGAAACATGTGTGTGTGTGTGTGCATGGTATAATTCGATATGTTTTCATTATAAGATATCATGTGTAGTAAATTTAATTATCCCACAAAATTTTCCATTTCCTTGAACTTATAAATAATTAGATATGTATTTATTTTAGTGTAATGTTTAATTTTAATTTTTGAGGAGATCAATGATCTCATGAGTAATTAAAGAAATATGTTATAGCACATAATGTTTTTTATCGAGAATCAAGACATAAGTGAAATACATAAAGCACATGATCCAACATTATTAATGAATGAAAAATGTAAAAGGAAATTATTAGCTTCATTATAGGGTTAGTAGATCAATTTTCACATTTCAAAGCTTTCTTTGTTCTTTCTTTCTCTCTTGATCATGAGGTACAGGCATATTGTAGGAAATTAGAAAGGTCTTACCAAAATTTATGGACATTTCACCTCTGATAAATTACCTTTAGAGGTAATAAATCATTGATTTTTGATAGAGCTCAATATTTACTCATTTTTATTCTATAATTAATTTCATTTAATCCCCAAAATTTTCTCATTTGAAGGTCATTCACCATGTTTTTTGATAAATTGGCACGTTCTAGAATTAATTGTTAAATTTGACTAAAATAGGGGTTTAATTATTTTTTGAGGTTTAATTGAATGGAAAAACCTTTATTTTTTTCATTTTGGTTCATGGAATGAGATCTAAAACTCTTTCTACCCGCACGAGGATGAACTCCATCCATATAAGTGATGATTAACCACTGCATAAGAATAAACTCTAACTTCATAAGTGTAGTTTATGTAAGATTGAAGTGCACGATACAGAGGCTAAGTTGAGTACATGTTAATAGAAAAATAAACAATCCATTTAAAAGGTAATTGTGGTAAAAATATACACTAAATCTAGACCATGGCATGGGGGTATTAATCATGTAATGGTTTATGTTGGAGTAAACCATGATGCTCCATGTTGCAGTAAAGGTCACCATGTCAAGGTTTTGTGCATGTAAGTGTATGGGTTATATGATAATTCATGTTGACTGCTTATTTCTACCACCATAATATATCATTATTGGATAAAACATCCCTTGATTATGCCCAAGGATTTTGAATGCCCATATTGATTGTTTAAACCTTAAAAAACAAATGGGAGATTGAACTATATATTATAAAGAGTTGTAACATTTTGAAATATTTTAGAAAGTTATGAATGATATCCAAACATTTATGAAATGTTTATAAGTACAAGGAGTGTCTTTGGTGGTTATATAAGGATATAAAATCATAGATCAAGGTGTGCATATGAGTGTTTTTTAACATTACTATGAAAACTCCTTAAACATATGATTTTATTCACTCATTATTTTAAATCTAAGTCTCTGGAAGAACATGATCAAGAGAGAAATCCATCCTAAGTGTTAGGAGATTCACTCAATCCATGGATACCCTAGGATCAATCAGTTGCTTCTTATTAATCTTCATCAACTCTAGTAGAGAATAAGAAAAAGGAGCATAGTTTCATCAGAGAAACATGCATGTTCTTTATTTATATTTTATTAAATTCAAATGAATGGTTAGATAATGTGAAAAAAACATTGTCTATTAGTTTATTTCCACTACATTTAGATAAGGGTTATCCCCACTAAAATACAAAGGTGGTATTTCATATTGTTTGGAATGATGTTTGAATATATGAAGAATCTAGAAAATTGAGTTTTTCCAAAACCATGATGTGTTTTATGAAAAAGCTCATGGATCATGAAGATTTTCATAACCAAGGTGTGATTAAAAGAAATATAGACATGTTTTATGAATATTATAAAATTACATTATGGTTTAATAAATATGGGCTATGAAAAATGTTTCAAGAGAAAAAAGTATAATTAAAATATGATTTCTATATCATGTTGTTTGCTGAAAATGGACATGGTTTTCCTAGGAATGATATTTCCATATGGCAACCATGACATAGCTCAAAAAAACCACATCTTGGTTTCAAAATATTAACATTTGAAGACTTTTCCCAAAACAGTTTCTTCAAAAGAATGATAGTGTGGTTCTTTTGAAAATTGTTATCATATAAAAAGAACTATGACATGGTTTATAATAAAATATAACGTGGCTCTATGTTTTATGAATGGAAAATTGATTTTTTTTAATTCTCAAAAACCTTCACCGATGTTGCCTTAGGGTTCTTTAAACCACACCAAAATCATTTTGATGGATGTGATTCAAGTTTAAATCCTCATATTTACATGTTTTGTTAATTTATAGTGTATATAAATTAAAAAAATAAGGGAAATTATAAAGTAATTTATATTATTTTATAAAATTTTCATAAACAATAACACATAATGTTCATATTAAATACCTTTTATTAAAAAATTATTTAAATCACATCAAAAAGAGTTTTGGTGGATTTGATTAAGGTTTTATAAAAGTGAAATATGTGATTTGAATTATGTAAAATGTGAATATAAAATATGAAATGTTCATATTGAATGTAAAAAGTTTATATTTTCATAAATATCATATATTTTAAATATGAAATATTTCATATTGAAATAGACACAAAATGTTCATGTTTATTTATTTATGGAATGCCTATAAAATTTGTTTAATTTTAAAGTAATTATAACTTTTTATTTATGAAATGTTTATAAATACTTATCTTGTGTATAAATATTTAAAATTTTAAATTATTTAGATTATTATATACTTAATTTAATTCATGAATATGCAATGTTTATATTATTAATGAATGTAAGATTTAATTTAAAGTGTTAGACCATTTCTTATAACGTGGGAATTTAGGTTGTAATTCTCACTAGTTTGGGGCCTAAGGCATTGTCTATAAAATTGAGGGTTGACTACATGTAACACTATACTTGAATTTGTAGAGATTTAAATTTCATATGATTATAAAACTTTATATGAATGAGTTTTATCTACCTTATACATGGGATGGATTTGGATATGTGTAGATATAATTATTTTTTTTGGGAAGTAACACAAATCATGAGTTGTATAAATTTTTACACATTAATATGTTTAGAATATGTTAGTTTGGTTGAAGGTATATGATTTTGGGATTAATTTTTAGAAGCATGCATACATGAAGATGCACTATAAGAAAATGAGATATTTACGGAAATTTATTCACGACAATTTTATATACCACTGTGAATTACTAAAAACTGGACATCCATCAAATTATTAGAAGTGATTTACATAAAACTACCACTTAATAATTATCAGTTGTAGTTTCTTTATAAAATACCACCAAAGAAATATTTACTGGTGGTTATTAAAAACCACCACCAATAAATCTCTAATTTCACTAGTTGTGGCCCCCACTTTCCTCCTCCCCTTGAGTTCATCTCGATTACACCCCTTCCTATCTATCCCACAACCCAATGCCCCCTCCCATCAATGACTCCCTTCCCTCCCCTCAATCTCATGACCCCCCAGATGACACCCTCCCCTACCCTTTATCACAACCCTAACGTATAGATTTATTTTTTGGTTTCATAATAGTTGTTGGTTATTTTTTGTATATATTTCTATTATCAATTCATCATGTCATAGTTTGATCTTACAGTTTTGGTCATGTATTACTAAATCTAGAAATTATGTTTGTACGATATTGATTTTATTTACATGACTCATCATATGCAGTTTTATATTTATATTTTATGAGAATGTCTTGCAAGATTTTATTGATGTGTTACACCATTTTCAATTGCTAATGTAGAATTTTCACTGCTTATGTATTCATTCATTGATTGTTTTAATCATACGTATTCCTATACATTTGGAATTATATTTGGATATGTTCACCATTTTTTGGTTCCTTTATGGAATTTATTAAAACAAAATTTTACCCAAAAAGATCTCTATTTTATTTATTTAGGTTTTTTAATGTTTTTTTGTCTTCCAATGATATAAATGAATCTAAAATTGAAGTATTATTTTTTACATAAAATTTGATGAAATTCAGCATTGTTGTGAAAGATAACACATACCATGAACTATATCATATATATTTTTTTTCTTTATTTTTTATTTTTGAAAATAATAATAAAATCAACTTTGAGTAATTATATATTTATGGTTGGATTAATTTGGTATGGAAAACTGTATTCATAAATGAATATGGTTAAAATTAAACTACTAAAATGAAATATGGCATAAGTAACAAGAAAATAAATTTAACACAAACATGTTTTGTCACGACCCGTCCTCGGGGCCCGTGCCGTGACTACTCCAAGCCCGCCTTCCATAGGCCAGGGGCTGGCGACTAGCACCAAAGGCGTAAATCCCGATAACTGGTAAGGCATTGCCTTTATAAAAGTAAACAAAACACCACAGAGTACAAGCGGAAGTAAAACACTAAGTAAAACTGAAACAAACTGTACTGAAAGTAAATAGGCCGGAAATACAAGCCCAACTGTAAAGTACAAGGAAATAGACAAAATAGCTGGAAGGTGAAAAGCAGCTCCTGGATCGTCCACCAAGGATCCTACTTGAAGGGTAGGTATAGATAGCGTAGCTCCTGGATCATCCACCACGGATCCTACCTGAAGGGTAGGTACAGATAGCCTCCACAACGCTCTCGCCCGTCAACCTCCTCTGAGTGTCGCCTCGTCGTGAAGTCCACCACTGGATACTGTCTCGTCGTGAGGTCCACCTCTGGGTACCGTCCAGTCCTCGAACACTCGGCCTCTATCTGCGTTTCCCGTCGTCTACAACCAACACAATGAGGTACGGGCATAGCCCGTGCAGGGGTGAGTATAACAATACTCAGTAGGGACCCCGAGACCCTCAAGGTCTCACTAAATCCAACAAAGATAACCAAAAAGAAGACCTCAAAAGATAACCTCTACTTAGGTATATGCCCATACATATACCCAAGTTATCAAGTAACCCATCTCAATCATGAGGGAACACAAGATTATGAAATCAACGGATAACCACTACCCAGGTATATGCCCACACATATACCAAGGTTATCAAGTGACCCATATCAATCATGAGGAAACACAAAGATTATGAAAACATCTCAAACCAGAATTTAATCATGAAGTTGAAACCACGGCTGCTGGAGAACTCCTCCTCTGTCGAGTACAGTGGGCCTGCCGCTACAACCAAGCGCGCCCCACTAACCTTGGACTGATTTAGTACTCCACCTGTCGAGTACTGTGGGCCTGCTACTACAACCAAGCGCTTCCCACCATGGGTCTGCCGCCACAACCAAGCGCTCCCCCTCATAAGCTCCAGAGGTACTCCTTCTGTTGAGTACCGCGGGTCTTCCGCTACAACCAAGCGCTCCTCCGCCGTGGGTCTGCCGCTACTACCAAGATCTCCCCCTCATAAGCTCTAGAGACACTCCTTCTGTTGAGTACCGCAGGTCTGCCGTTACAACCAAGCGCTCCTCCGCCGTGGGTCTGCCGCTACAACCAAGCGCTCCCCCTCATAGCCTCCAGTGGTACTCCTTCTGTTGAGTACCGTGGGTCTGCCGCTATAACCAAGCGCTCCTCCACCGTGGGTCTGCTACTACAACCAAGGCTCCTTACTGGGCTATCCAAAACACACCGACATGATAGATCAGTAGTTGTCAAGTCTCAGTCAGCTACTAGGTCTCTGAAATCTGCTAGCTCATCACTGGGAGGGTCCGCTCCATGAGCTACTGGTCGATACTTCAAGTATCACAAAGTCCCACAAAGAAGTATCTCAGAGATCCGCCTCGTCATAGGGGTCTCAACGCAATAGACGACGCGTCAGTCGGACGCCCGGTCTGTGAGTTACTAGCCTTTTCGTCCCAGGGGCCCGGTTGGTTTCGTGTGCGAACCAACCCAGCCGTATCTCGGATGTACCCCGAACTCTAATAGGGTATGCTCATAGGGACTGTTTCTCAACGTGATCACCAACGCCGTTGACGATTCTTTAAACGGACGTTCGGTCTGAAAGTTATCAGCTTTTCCGTTCCAGGGGCCCAGTTGGATTTCGGGTACAATCCAACCCAGCCACTATCCAACTACAACTAAAACTCAGGAGAAGTATGCCAAAAGTTCCGTCTCATCAAGATGAATCCAAAAAAGTTGACGGCACGTCAATCGAACTTCCGGAGCTCGAGATATAGGCGTTTGCGCTCCGAGGGCCCGGTTGGTTTCGTGTTCGAACCAACCCGTCCATACACAAAGTTCTCTGAAACCTTGAGTGTGATATACTAAAACGACCGCCTCGATCCAAGGATCGCTACGCAACTGACGGTGCATCTATCGGAGGTCTGTAGCCGAAGATATGGGTGTTTGAACGAAACTGTCCGAAATAGGGGGTTTGGGCCCGGTCCGACCCGGCCCGAGACCCCCTGGGTCGGCCCGAACTGGGTCTGGGTTTGGCCCAAAATAGAGCGGCCCCGCCCGGCCTGGGCCACCCGGCCGGTTGGCCTGCCGCGCTGGCGCGGCCGCGTGGCCGCTCGGCTGTCCGGCTGAGCGGACAGGGGGGTGCAGTTGCCCCCCGTGAAGGAGCCGCGGCCCCCGCGTGGGGGCCGCTCCCTGCCAGCGACACGGTGGATCACCGCATCTCCCTTCATCCCACGCGGCCGAGGGACGAGCCGCCTGCCTCCGCGGCTTCAGTCGCGGCGGCCCTCCTCGGCGGCCAGCCGGGGCCGGCCGCCGGTGCCGCCCTGCTGGCGTGGCGCGCCGGCGAGATCTTCCGCAGACCACCGGACGTGCTCCGGTGGTCCATTTGGCCTACCGTCTTCACCTAAGGCCCTCCCGGGACCCGCAGGTTACTGTGAAGGGTCCAAAATCACCTTTGTGCCCCACTTCATCATCGCTCGTCGATCCGCACGTCAAAAAATCAACTGCAGAGTCTTTGATTCGCCTCTGCAGCCCCGACTCCGGCCACGGTTTGGTTCGGCCTCAACGGCACGGCGTGATGGCGCCGCACTCCTTCATCACATTCCTTCTTGTTTCTGTGTGATTTCGTTGCACCACGCTGCCTTTGTTCGAGCCACAACGAACACACAACAAGGGGGGAGGAGGATCGGCCGTGTTCGGGTGGTCCGACCTCCTCCCGTTAAATTGATAACAGGCGGCCCAAAAATTTAATGAAGAACGCAAGGAAAATATTCACGAATAAAACCAAACCCCTACCTCGAGCGTAATTCGTCGAACAAGGTCTATTGTGGAAAGGGACGTCGTGGAAAAGATCGTCATGGAAGAAGGTTCCGCACACTAGACAGAGTTTGTCTGAGGTGGAAAGGTGTCTCCATTCCTTTGATGCGGGAAGGAGGAACGAAAGGGTGAGCATCGGATAGTCGATCTCCGAGGAAGGCGTCTCTCACCGTCATCCGTCATCGGAGGTCGGAGTTCTTCATTGGCGGTGGTGTGTTATTCGCGTTCTTCGACGAAGAACGAAGAACCTCAAGACTCAAAGTTTCTTCCCCCAAACCTCTCACAACAAGCTAACCCCCCCAATAAAAATAAGAGTTTGTATTATTTTATTACACATGCTAAAGCTTTTGAAATTCAAAAACGAATCAACAAATTAATTGAATTAATTTCAATGCTTAAACCTCCCAATTAATAGAGGCGTTTAATATTTAATTAAATGCACGAGTTGACTTATAATTAAAAATGGGGGGTGCGGGTGCATTTCTAAATTAAAGGAGGGGGTTTTGAGGGAGTTGAAAAGGTGGGGATCATGTGGGACCCACCTCACAACTATCCTACCTAGTGGGGTAGGATATTATGGGTCCCACTCCAACTACTTAGCTTAGGTTAAACAACTTTAAGAAAAATAAAAACTGGTCACACCATTTTTATTCTAATCCTTTACTTAACCCAAAAATTTAAAAACCACACCCGAGCATACGCAACTCCAGAAAAGGTGTTTCTAAGTAATTATCGGCGCTGTGATTCCATCGGTGCCCTCGGAATTCGATTCCGAGCACCGGTTCAAAAGTTAGAAAAACCCGCTCGTTCGTTCACTGAACGTACCCGAGCTAAACTTCGTAAAATGATTCTGGGCACACCGGGCCTCGGAATCAGGCACCGTCAGAAACTGCGTGCTCGTAAAAACCCAAAGAAAATTAAGAGGAAAAACATTTCCTTGAAATTTCCAGGTCTTTACATTACTCCCACCTCAGGTCTTTACATCCTCGTAAAGCTTTAACACAAACTAGGGATACAAAAGAGGTACTGAGCATGCAACTGAGCCTTCCGCTCCCATGTGCTCACCTGGAGGTTCCCGTACTGCCAGTGAAAGCGCACCCGAGGAATCGATCGTCCTCGTAGGATCCGCTCCTGTCGTTCCTCGATCCCCACTGGAACCTCCGTGAGGGTCACCCCATCGCCCAAGTCCAGCTCCTCATGGTCGATGAAATGCGAAGGGTCGAGCTCTTATCTTCTCAGTTGAGATATATGGAAGTCGTCATGCACCTGGTGCAACTGAGGTGGGTGGGTCTAGCGGTAAACCACCTCGCCTACCTTGATGAGGACCTAGAAAGGTCTGTTGAACCTCGGAGATAACTTGTCACCTCGACCACATATCCATAACTCACGTCGAGGTGATACCCGTAGGGAAACGTGGTCACCATCCTCGAAATCTAGTGGTCTCTGCCTCCTGCCAGCACAAGACTTTTGCCGGCTCTGAGTTGTCCTCATCCGTTCTTGGATGACTTGGACCTTTCTGGTCCTACAAGAGCTGCTGAGATTTCTTCTTTGCCGATAAGAGAAATCTGGTATCATCCCCTGGATGAACCACGTTCTTCGCCTAATACAGTCAATCCCGACATAGATGATACTAACCCATTCCAAGGATGACGTCGTAAGGCCTCGACGCTACTACCAAGATATCCAAACATTACTCTCACCTCCAAGGGTTGAGTCACACTGTCGGCATCAGTGTGTGGTCACTGGGTCTCCTCTAGTAGGTATCTCAAAGTGAGGGTAAAGTCAACGATTTTTAAACCGGAACCTCTTAGTAACAACAAAAATAGAGGACATGAAGTTAAACACCACAAGAAAGGTGTCTTTTATTACTATATCTCAAAGTACAAAGACACAAAGCATATACAAACAAACATCAACAAAGCTAGAAGCAACATGAACAAAAGTCTCCAGGTCTGGAGCTAGTCCCGCTCCTGTCCATCTGCTCCCCGAGCTCCGTGATCGTAGGCCTTAGTTGCCTGAAGCTGAGCTCTCCCATGTCCACATGTTCCCTGCGATCAGGGTGGACCTCCTGGTGGTGGTGGTGGCAACACTTCGAAGCGTCGTCCACCTCCAGCCGCACGGCCAGCTCCCCTGCCACGGTCTCCTTCTCCATGCGGTCCGCCTCGATCAAACCTCTACCTCTGCCTGGGAGGTCCTTCGTTCATCTGCTAGTCATCTGTATGGCGGGTCGGACAGTCACGAGCCATGTGACCAACCCCACCGCAGGAGTAACACTGTCCGCTCATGGTAAGTCGTTGTCCACCCCGGGTGCCTCGCACAAACGATCTTGTGTCATGCGGTCAACCACCTGTAGGTATAGTCCTCTTGGACCTCTGCGTCATCTGTCTACTTTCTGCTGCAGAAGACTCTCCCGCATGTCGGCTATTGTTGGGTCCTGCTGCTGGAGATTGCTCAGCAAAGAAACTCTCCACTAAGAGGGCTCGCTCCAACACCCCTGTCTGTGTCGGAATGCTGTGAGAAAAAACTGAAGCTCGGATCTCTCTCCTGAGCCCCTGATCGAAGGTTCGGGCCCTGAAGAATGGGTCTCGTACCATGTACGTGGAATAGCGTGAGAGATCAGTAAACCTCTCCGCGTACTGGGCTACTGTCATGCTGCCATTCCGCAGCCGTAGTAGCTCCTAGATGCGCACCGCACGGAGGGTGGCTGGGATGAACTCTGAGCGGAAAAGGATCTCAAAGTCCGTCCAAAGGAGATATGCCTCGTCGTGCACCTGGAGCATCAAGCTCCACCATCTGCCTGTTGTCGCGTACAGGAGGCTCGCTGCATGGACCACCATAAGGTCAGTTGGTGTCCCTACCAAACGGAAAACTCGTACAACTACCTCCATCCAATCCTCGGCTACCAGAGGGTCCGTCTCCCCGCGGAACCTGGGCGGTCACTGATGCTGAAACTCATGCAGTGCACTAAGGTGACGTGCACCATCAGTGGCTGGGGATGGTAGCATCGGTGGCTCGGTGGGTAGAGGTACCGTCGGTGCCTCTGCTGTTAAAGGGCCCTGTACCGAGGCCTCGTCGCTCGGTGGGCTGTCGTCCCGCACAACGCTCGGAACCCTAGATGGCTGCCATCGTGGGGCCATCCTGAAAAGAAACAAGTGCGCCACAGTTAAACAATATACCTGGTGAGCTGACACAAGTAATCATGAAGGAAACTTTTAAAACACACATGCAATCAATGTTTTCGTGTATTGAGTTGGAAATCAGAAGTCGGGGTCCTGGTGTATGGATACGTCGGCTGCCGCACCAACACTGGACTCCCTGTACTGATAACCACACTCAATACCCTTAACACTATTTCTTCACATAGAAGAAAGATCAGAGCCCTAAGTTCTGCGGTAGAACCTAACTCCTCTGATACCAATTTGTCACGACCCGTCCTCGGGGCCCGTGTCGTGACTACCCCAAGCCCGCCTTCCATAGGCCAGGGGATGGAGACTAGCACCAAAGGCATAAATCCTGATAACTGGGAAGGCATTGCCTTTATAAAAGTAAACAAAACACCACAGAGTACAAGAAGAAGTAAAACACTAAGTAAAACTGAAATAAACTGTACTGAAAGTAAATGGGCTGGAAATACAAGCCCAACTGTAAAGTACAAGGAAAAAGACAAAACAACTGGAATGTGACAAGAAGCTCCTAGATCATCCACCAAGGATCCTACCTGAAGGGTAGGTACAGATAGTGCAGCTCCTGGATCGTCCACCATGGATCTTACCTGAAGGGTAGGTACAGATAGCCTCCACAACACTCTCGCCCGTCAACCTCCTCCGAGTGTCGCCTCGTCGTGAAGTCCACCACCAGATACTGTCTCGTCGTGAGGTCCACCTCTGGGTACCATCCAGTCCTCAAACACTCGACCTCTGTCTGCGCTGCCCGTCGTCTGCAACCAACACAACGAGGTGCGGGCATAGCCCGTGCAGGGGTGAGTATAACGATACTCAGTAGGGACCCCGAGACCCTCAAGGTCTCACTAAATCCAACAAAGATAACCACAAAGAAGACCTCAACAGATAACCTCTACTTAGGTATATGCCCATACATATACCCAAGTTATCAAGTAACCCATCTCAATCATGAGGGAACACAAGATTATGAAATCAACGGATAACCACTACCCAGGTATATGCCCACACATATACCTAGGTTATCAAGTGACCCATCTCAATCATGAGGAAACACAAGGATTATGAAAACAGCTCAAACCAGGATTTAATCATGAAGTCTAAACCACAGCTACTGGAGAACTCCTCCTCTGTCGAGTACAGTGGGCCTGCCGCTACAACCAAGCTCGCCCCACTAACCTTGGACTACTGTAGTACTCCACCTGTCGAGTACTATGGGCCTGCTGCTACAACCAAACACTTCCCACTATGGTTCTGCCGCTACAACCAAGCGCTACCCCTCATAAGCTCCAGAGGTACTCCTTCTGTTGAGTACTGTGGGTTTGCCGCTACAACCAAGCGCTCCTCCGTCGTGGGTCTGTCGCTACAACCAAGTGCTCCCCCTCATAAGCCCCAGAGGTACTCCTTCTATTGAGTACCACGGGTCTGCCGCTACAACCAAGCGCTCCTCCACCGTGGGTCTACCGCTACAACCAAGTGCTCCCCCTCATAGCCTCCAGTGGTACTCCTTCTGTTGAGTACCGCGGGTCTGCCGCTACAACCAAGTGCTCCTCCGTCGTGGGTCTGCTGCTACAACCAACTACTCCCTACTGGGATATCCGAAATACACTGACACGATAGATCAGCAGTCGTCAAGTCTCAAGAAGCTACTAGGTCTCTACAATCTGCTAGCTCGTCACCAGGAGGGTCTACTCCACGAGCTACTGGTCGATACTCCAAGTCTCACAAAGTCCCACGAAGAAGTATCTCAGAGATCCACCTTGTCATAGGGTCTCAATGCAACAGACGGCGCGTCAATCGGACGCCCGGTCTGTGAGTTACTAGCCTTTTCATCCCAGGGGCCCAGTTGGTTTTGTGTGCCAACCAACCCGGATGTATCTCGGCTATACCCCGAACTCTCATAGGGTATGCTCATAGGGACCGTTTCTCAACATGATCACCAACGCTGCTGACAGTTCGTCAAACGGACGTCCGGTCTGAAAGTTATCATCTTTTCCGTTCCAGGGGCCCGGTTGGATTTCAAGTACAATCCAACCCAGACACTATCCAACTCCAACTAAAACTCAAGAGAAGTATGCCAAAAGTTCCTTCTCATCAATATGAATCCAACAAAGTCAACGGCACGTCAATCGGACGTTCGAAGCTCGAGATATAAGTGTTTCCGCTCTGAGGGCCCGGTTGGTTTCGTGTTCGAACCAACCCGGTCATACCCAAAGTTCTCTGTAACCTTGAGTGTGATATACCAAAACGACCTCCTCGATCCAAGGATCACAACGCAACTAATGGTGCATCGATCGGAGGTCTGTAGCCCAATATATGGGCATTTGAACGAAACTGTCCAAAATAGGGGGTTCGGGCCCAGTCCGACCCGGCCCGAGACCCCTTGGGTCGGCCCGAACCGGGTCCGAGTCTGGCCCAAAAGGGCACGGCCTGGCCTGGTGGTCGCGTCCCGGCCTGGCCTGGGCGCAGCCCGGCCGGTTGGCCTGCCGCGCTAACGCGGCCGCGTGGCCGCTCGGCTGTCCGGCTGAGCGGACAGGGGGGTGCGGTTCCCCCCCGTGAAGAAGCCGAGACCCCCGCGTGGGAGCCTCTCCTTGCCAGTGACACGGCGGATCACCGCATCTCCCTTGGTCCCGCGCGGCCGCCGTCGGCCACCGCCGCCTCCATGCCGGCGTGGCGTGCCGGCGAGATCTTCCGCGGACCACCGGACGCGCTCCGGTGGTCCGTTTGGCCTGTCGTCTTCGCCTATGGCCCTCCCAGGACCCGCAAGTTACTGTAAAGGGTCCAAAATCTCCTTTGTGACCCGCTTCATCATCACTCGTCGATCTTCACATCAAAAAAAACAACTGCGGAGTCTTCGATTCACCTCTGCAGCCCCGACTCCGGTCGCGGTTTGGTTCGGCCTCAACGGCGCGGCGCGATGGCGCCGCGCTCCTTCGTCGCATTCCTTCTTGTTTCCGTGTTATTCCGTTGCACCACACCGCCTTTGTTCGAGCTGCAATGAACACACAACAAGGGGGAGGAGGATCGGCCATGTTCTGGCGGTCCGACCTCCTCCCGTTAAATTGATAACAGGCGGCCCGAAAATTTAACGAAGAACACAAGGAAAATATTCACGAATAAAACCAAACCCCTAACTCGTGCGTAATTAGTCGAATGAGGTCTGTTGCGGAAAGGGACGTCGCGGAAAAGATCATCGCGGAAGAAGGTTTCTCACACTTGACGGAGTTCGTCTGAGGAGGAAAGGTGTCTCCCTTCCTTTGACGCGGGAAGGAGGAACGAAAGGGTGAGCGTCGGATCGTCGATCTCCGAGGAAGGCATCTCTCACCGTCGTCCGTCGTCAAAGGTCGGCGTTCTTCGTCAGTGGCGGTGCGTTCTTTGCGTTCTTCGACGAAGAACGAAGAACCTCAAGACTCAAAGTTTCTTCCCCCAAACGTCTCACAACAAGCTAACCCCCCCCCCAATAAAAAAAAGAGTTTGTCTTATTTTATTACACATGCCAAAGCTTTTGAAATTCAAAAACGAATCAACAATTTAATTGAATTAATTGAAATGCTTAAACCGCCCAATTAATAGAGGCGTTTAATATTTAATTAAACGCACGAGTTGACTTATAATTAAAAAGGGGGGTGCGGGTGCATTACTAAATTAAAGGAGGGGGTTTTGAGGGAGTTGAAAAGGTGGAGCTCGTGTGAGCCCCACCTCACAAATATCCTACCTAGTGGGGTAGGATACTGTGGGTCCCACTCCAACCACTTAGCTTAGGTTAAACAACTTTAAGAAAAATAAAAACTGGTCACACCATTTTTATTTTAATCCTTTACTTAACCGAAAAATTTAAAAACCACACCCAAGCAAATGCAACTCCAGAAAAGGTGTTTCTAAGCAATTACCGGCGCTGTGATTCCATCGGTGCCCTCGAAATTCGATTCTGAGCACCGGTTCAAAAGTTATAAAAACCCTCTCGTTCGTTCACTGAACGTACCCGAGCTAAACTTCGGAAAATGATTCTGGGCACACCGGGCCTCGGAATCAGGCGCCGTCAGAAACTGCGTACTTGTAAAAACCCAAAGAAAATTAAGAAAAAAAAATTCCCTTGAAATTTCCGGGTCTTTACATGTTTTTTTATATGCACAGCATATAAATTTATGTGCCTTGTTTATATATAGTACATATAAATGTGTGTAATAATTATATATTTTTGTGTGTGTGCATAATATATACACATATATATTTAGAATATATATATATATCCCTACAACAAAATAGGGGTCTAGACACAGTTATTTTTTCATTTGGAGGTAATTTAAACCACTTCCAAATGATTCCTCGATTTTTTTCTAAAACCTCCTCTAAGGTTGGAATCAACATCCAACTTGTATCAGTTTCATAAATTTAGTGGAAATTTTTGGGAAGTGTCGTAAAACATTTTTTAGTGGAGGTTTTTCCTCCCATAACTATCGAGTATTTCCTGGTGGTTTAAACCACCACTAATTTTTTTATCATATATAACGGCGGTTTAAACCACCACTAAAATTTTATTATACTATATATATATCAGTAATTTAAATAGATGCTACATAGTGATATTAAAAAAAATAAAAACCCCACAAAATTTGTAGCCCGATAAAAAAATAGAATCATACATATTTCAAACATCAAACCAACTATGAATGAACCATTTCAAACCAATTTTAAATGGAGTTTCAATTAAAACATAATAAAAATCAAAATCAAACTAATAACCAAACCAATATTGTATATACAAGAAAATATCTCACAAGGATATATATGCAAAACATGTATCATCATTCGCGGACATACACACCTGTGAACCATAATCAAGAAGCGCACAAGAACTTGAAAATATAAGTCATCACCCATAAAAGTCCAAACTTAACAAAACTAGATCAATTAAGCCTCTTTGGATTTAATTTTTAAACCAAGTAAAATCCATTTTACAAGTCATTTAAAAAAGGCATTATGTGACATCTTACTCATGGAAAACCCTTAGTGAAATCCTATCAAACATTATTTACAAAAACCATTTTCCATTTTGATGTACCATTTCAAAACCCATTTTATAGATAACCATTTTCCCTTTAAATTACACTTATAACCAATTAACCATTTAAAAATTAAATTTTAAAAAGAAAAACCATTTTACTTTTAAGATCCAATACATGCCTCCAAACAATCCATAAAAAGGGACACTAAAACTCATTCGACCAAGGCACCACTATCAAACTATTTATCAAGCTAGGCGGACCATGTTTATTATTAGGCCAACATGAGAACATCCTAATCTTATGGGGAAAATCACACAATATAGGAAATATATAGACAACAATAATAATAAATTCTCATGGATATAAAATCTCTATAAGGCCAATAGAAATTAATATAATGGACACCTACCTGTAAATAGACTATAAAAACCAATTGTAAATGGAGTTTCAATTAAAACATGATAAAAATAAAAATCAAAGAACTACTAATCAAACCAATATTATAAAATTGATAAACCCTTAATCCAATGTGCTAATTAAAAATAATGAATACTGAAATTTGAAAATTTCAACCAAACTAGATTTTAAAATTCCCTTTTAATGATTTTTAAACCCATGATTTAGATTTTACAAATTAACTTTCCAAATAATCAACTTCAGCATTAAAAATAAAATTCAAAACATAGAAAATTTGGAAATATTAGATAATAATTATTAAATAATAATACAAAAGAAAATGAACCAATAACCATCATAAAACATTTAAAGTGAGGAGAAATACAAATATCTTTTACCTCAAACCACAACAAGTTTTCTCAATCACCATATCATTATGTTAGTCAGTCATGAGTTACGTTACACATCACCATCACTGAATCCAAATTCAACTCTCATCGTTACCTGATAAACTAAGATCGAAACTGCCTCTATTTCCATCTCCAATCCCTGCTACCAACATCTGTATGATAATTTTCTTAAAAATTAAATAATGATTTATATTTAAACTTAATGTTAAAACCAATAAAAGTTTTTGTACTAAATTATTATGAAGCTGTGTGATTTAACTACTCACTCAAACCATACATAGATGAAATATCACTAGGGACACATCTAGATGTCTTTTGATATAGATCAACTAATTCTTTTTACCGAGCAACAAACTTCACATCATGTATCTTCATATGATCCCCCTCTTGTTGGATTGTGCTCCCATGTTCTTGAATTGTGATTTGCACTGACATAAACTACATATGATCATATTGGGGTTGGAAGTAACTAAAACCAAGATTAGATGTGTCTATAATCCTCAGTGACCTACCAAATAACTCAGATGGTATTGGTCTTGAACCCATCCTATACACACGACCAGGATGCTCCTTCCCAAGGACTCGACCAACTAGATCATACTGGGAGATCGAGAAGGACTGTGCGGGATTGAAATCCCATAGTTATTTTAATTTTACCTATAAATCAAATATAATCCATATTTAAAAAAATACATATTAACAAATTGGCAAGTGACAATAATTTATTACAGTACTTACTTCTTTGAGAGGATCATTCATGTAACTCCCATCAGGTTTCGAATGAACATCCAACCAAAGTTCCATTCAGGAGACTTAGTGACCTAAATTATTTGACTACATTAAATAAATATAAATAAAATATTTAATATATAAAATAGATAATTTTATCTTATAAATATTTAAACTAATGAAAATATTACCATGGTCGATCTATTTCTTGAAAAACTATTTGAACCGGAAGTGTAGGGGGTGATTTTTTTAGCTCCACTTGATATATTTTTTCTTAAAAATCCCAAAATAAATAACATGTAATTTAATAATAATGTATGAAATTTAATCTCCTTGTCATATTCATGTATATATGTAAAATTACATTGATATAATAATATATTTTTCAATACCATGTGCTTCTCACGACGATGTCTATCAACAAACACCTTCCACTTCTCTCTAGGTCACCCTTATGGTACCTTATCATATTGATGTTGAATGTTCAATGATGTATCATTGATTTCATTCCATAATATCTATTTAAAATATATTCATTTCTTACCCAAAATTTTCAATGTCCACTTTCATGCGATAAGATCAGTAACGGTAAAGTGGAATAACATCCGTACAAAGAGATTCATTTTTAAAATATAAGATATAGAAATTTTTTAGAGATGTCTCAACCTTGTTTATAGGTATTTTTTACCTTGTTTTGGATTTTTTTTGGGGTTTTAACTTGGGTGAATTTGGGTGGAATTGGAGAAATTTGGAAGGAGGAGTGGTTGTGCACGGTTCGCACACGATTTTCCCAAACTGTGCCCCCAACCCAGTCAACCGTGCAAACCCAAAAAGAGGGTATTTTCATGGATATTGCAAGGTTTTTCAAAATATGAACCCTCTTAGTAGAAAATGTGCACCCCTCCTAGAATAGGCATGTGGTTTAGGCACATGGTTTGTAAAACCATGCACCCTTACTTAGGAAAGTGTGCACAGGGTTTGAAATTACCCTAAATATTATTTTAAAAATACCCAAACCCATGATATTAATCCCTAATCACCCATATTAAAACCTAAACTCATTATTACAAATTTTAGATCCCCCCATATGGATTTAAATCCTTTAATAACTCTTTTCTTCACAATTCTAAGCCTATATTGAAGATCAGCACCACCCCGACTATGTGGTGTCTTCCCAATTAGATCTCTCTCTCTCTCATATTCTTCTATTCGGATAAAAGAGGGATGATATATCTGTTGTTGGAAAAGTTTTAGATCTAGATCTAGGTTTTTCAAATATTTATTCATTTAATCTTGGATCTAGGTTTCAAATCTAGATCATGTTCTTCATTGTGGGTTTGACCTATCCGTTTCAAATTGGGGATTTTTCATTGGGCGATTTCTCATCAACGAATTGAGGTGGGTGGTTTAAATTTCAAATACCATAGTCTTGATTTAAATTATGTGTATGTAATTTTATAATTTATATTGAATTTTTAGAAATTGGATTTCTTAAATTAAATTAATTAATTTGGTGAATTAATTAATTTAGGGTTTATGAAATTGGTAAATTATTGAGTTTGTGAAATTTCATAATTGTTGAATTAGATTAATTAATTGTTGAATAAATTAATGGGGTTGGGATTGTTTAATTGAAATAATTAATTATTGATTTAATTATCAGATTAATTAATTGTTGGATTAATTAATGGAACATGAGAATTGATTGAATTAGAATGATTAATTATTGAATTAATTATGGGTATATATGTATTTTTGAATTTGATTAATTGTTTTTTGAATTGATCAAGGGAGATTTTTGTGATTGGGAATTTGATTGATTTAATTAATTAATTAATTAATTAATTAATTGAATTTATGTGACCAATTAATTGGTGAATTAATTAAAGGGACTATCATGATTAATTAATTGTTGAATTAATTAATGGAATTGATGTTATTAATTAATTGTTGAATTAATTAATGTGATATTTTGGTACATGTGATATATTTGATTGATTGAGAAATGAGGGTGATACACAGACTGATGCTCCAAATACCCATATGTTATTGATTGAGAAACAAGAGTGGGACATAGACTGATGCTCCAAATACCCATATGTGATTGACTAAGAAATGAGTGTGGGACACAGACTGATGCTCTAAATACCCATGGGGTCCTATCCATGATGTTCTAGGACCCAAGGCATGCATGAAAATATAATTGTGCGGTATAGGGAGTGATACTCTAAATACCCATGAGGTGTGAGAGAGGGACTAATGCTCTAAATACTCATGGGGTGCTAGACATGATGATCTACACTGAAAATGTTGGCATTGGACTATGGTTTTAATTATCCATAATATAAATCAAAATGAAATGGATAATGAAATCCATTTTGTTATAATTAATTGTGAATTAAATATGTGATATGTTCCGGACTCCAGCACAGGATGAATCAGGTATTGTGGTTCGAGTGTCCCTGGGAATCTGGTGTTTTATGCAGCTAAATAAAGGATAATTGAATAAATGTAAACTATTTACTTTATTGCTTGTATTTTATTTTTTATACAACTACATACAATATTATTGACTAGATTTTTTCTAAATGTTGTTGGTGGTGGCCTACTAATTTGTACTCACACCCTACTCTAGCTGCCTGATTGTTACCTGAATAGACTTAATGGTTTCAAGATAGGATAAGGGCAAGGGCCCTGTGTTAGATGGATGATTTGGGATGGAGCATGGATAAGGGAATGAGATGTGGTTTGGGACCCGCTTGGGAGTTTTTAGTGTCTTTATTTATTTTGGGTTTTTCATATTGACATTTGACACATACTTTGGCATGACACGTCTACTATTTAGTTTTGGTATTACATTTTTCACTTTGGTCATCATGTGATATTGGTACCATTCTAGTTGTGGTTATATCACTTGGTTATTAATGTTTATTTTTTTATTATGATACTTTGATAAAGAGGGTATAGTCTCCCCATAATCTATATTAGAACCTCGTTGCTAGTTGGTAGCCTCTGACATACAAGGAGGTGTGCTTGAGGTCATGTGACCGACCAACTCAGGGCACTGACATGCGGCACCTAGGTCAGGATGTTACAAAGTGGTATGAGAGCTCAGTTTTCTTTTATTTTCTTTTATATTAATATTTGGTAAAGGTAGACATGAGACTAGTAAGAGTAGGGCCTTGGTCATGAGCTCGTGCATTGGAGTAGCTAACTCGTGTATGGGTGAAAACCCAAGTACCCAAGGTGGGATTGTTTTTTTGACGTGTGTTATTATAGTTGATGATATTTCACCTTGGGTGATGCACTTTTTTTGTGATGTGATTATTGATTATACGCTTTTGAGATTTCACTCATGGCCTAGTATAGAAATAGATTTGATTATGCATGCATAATTATAGTCATAGGATTATTTTTTGACATGCTTCATTTTAGGCACACGTGGGGAAATTATTTTTGGGGTAAGTTGGTGAAATTGAGCTATTTTTTCTTTCTTGTGAAATTAAACTAAAAATGGTGCCTAGTATGAAAATGAGAATTGTAAAATGATGAAATATGAGAATAAATGGGTTTCTAATGAGAAATTTAAATAATTAGAATGTATTTACCCTTTTTCAATCATGAAATAGACATAGGATGGTTAAGGGTAGTGATAGATCCTTGGTTTTGACCATGTCGTGGGGTTTGGGGAAATGACTTATTGTGGAATATTGTTTTTCCCATAAATATGCTAATGTTTTGAAAAGTATCATAAGTTTCATGTTTGGAATTGTATAGTTTTGCCTCCACAATGATGATTGTTGAGTGGATGATGATACATGGCTGGAGATGCTCCTCTAGTAATGGAACCTGAGGCACCGGTAATGTCGTGTGAGGAAGTTAGAGAGCAGTTCCGAGAGAACTTTGCTTAGTTTATGAAATTCATGGAAAGAGACCCAAGGAAGGTTGTGAAAATCCTGTCTGATCTGATGAGGTATTTCTAATTCCAATACCCTTTGACTTTCACTGGAGGCAACATAGTTTTGGATTGAGTCCATATAGACTATACTTGACCATTTGGAGACTCTTGTTGAGAATAGGGTCAAGTTGGATTCTTATATGTTATGTGGTTAAGTAAAGCATTGGTAGGACATCTAGAATCGGGATGGACAACTGAATAACATATAGTGGAAGTACTTTCAGGAGAATTTATTAAAGAACTTTTATCTAGAGATGTTGATGAAGGAGTGGGAAGCTGAGTTCATGAGATTGAATCAGGGGAGTATGTTTGTGATGGGATATGATACTTTACAGATTTGTAGTGATTTTTTCCATCATTGATGGGGATAAGGCTACTATGGAATAGTGGTTTTAGGATGGGATTAAATTTGAAATTAATTCCCAGGTGAATATCTTTAAGTTGAAGAAGTTTTCAAAAGTAGGGAATCGGGCTCTTATATCAGAGAGGAACCCGAAGGAGGCTTCCAGTGGAGGATAGGTGGTTCTGTCTAGATAGTCAGGAGGCATGAATTCTGAGAGAATGAAGTGTTGTTATGACAATGTTATCTAGAGTAGTGGGAAGCAGGGTGCCCAGGCAGAGGGATTAGTTACTCAGGATCTTACTTGGGTGATCTGTCTCCAGTGTAGTAGGTTGGTCCACTTTCATAAACATTATCCCCGACCACCAGTAGAGTTATGAGATTATGGAAATATGGGAAATATATAGAGGTTATGTAGGAACCCATTACAAATGAGTGTTTATGGGGTATCTGGGCAGAATTAGAGTGTAGGAGGGGGAACTTCTACACCACATCAGACTCACAGTTGGAGTTCTACTGGTTGTGGTGGTAGAGGCAGTGGATGTGGTACTTCTAGGAAATAGAACCTGTATTAGCATAGTGATGAAACTTAAGGGATTCAGACTACATCACATGGAAGAGGGGTAGGATCGTTTAATGTTGTTCAACATACACTTGTGGATAGCGTGGTTGGACCATTGATAGTGAGAGGTACTATTCTTATAGATTCTATATTAGTTAGTGCCTTATTTGATATTAGTGCCTCTCGTTACTTTATTTATGCACAACTTTTGAATGGTTTGAGCCTAGAATTAGAGTTCATGAGTATGGTATTGGTGATAGATACACCCTTGGTAGTATGGTCTAGAGATTTCTTCCTATGCAAGGGGTGTTCTCTCAAGGTTGGGAAGTATCATTTTTTGTGGGATATTTACATACTTGACATGTCGATCTTTGACCTAATTATGGGTATGGATTGGTTGGTAGAGTACCAACACCACATTGATTGTTACAGTAAGAGATTAAATTTTATGTCTCCTGAGGGTGACAAATAGATTCATTGTGGAGAATGGGATATCAAGGCAGGCCATATAGGGTCGGTTCACCAACAACTGGGGGAGATTACCGCCCAGGTTTATAGTTTGTTGTTGGATTAAGAAGGTTTGAAATAAGATGTCTTTCCACCCATATTGAACCAGTTTTATGATGTATTTCCTAAAGACTTCTCATGGTTTCCACCTGAGAGATATGTGGAATTTACAATTGAGCTCATTCCTAGGGATGATCCAGTTTCTATTCCACCATAAATAATGGAACTAATAGAGCTTCAAGAGCTTAATAATTAACTGGAAGAGTTGATGTATAAGGGGTTTATCTATCCAAGTATATATCCTTGGGGTTATTTTGTTTTGTTTTCAAATAATACTAATGGAATTTTGTGCTTGTGTGTTGAATACTGGAAGTTGAACCGGATGATGGTGAAGAACTGATATCTTATTCTATGCATCGATGATCTTTTTGACCAGTTAAGGGAATCTTGTGTATTATCTATGATATAATTGAGATCAAGGTATCATCAGTTGAGATTTTGACCTTATGATATACTGAGGAATAATTTCAGAAGTAGGTATGGCCTTTATGATTTCATCGTGATGCCATTCGGACTAACAAATGAACCAGTAGTGTTTATGGCCTTGATGATCATAATCTTTCACCCATACTTGGATCAGTTTTTTGTTGTGTTTTTGGATGAAATATTGGTGTAATCCAAGACTCATAACAATCATGCCCAACATCTTAACATCATCAAGAATACATTGATATAGAATCATCTATACAACAAGCTATACAAGTGTCAGTTTTGGATTGATTAGGTACACTTCTTGGGTCACATAATCTCATAGGAAGGTGTGCCAGTGGACTGAAAGAAGGTTTGTCCAATTGTTTCTTAGTAGAATCCCAATAATTTTTTGGATATCCATAGCTTTTTGGGATTATATGGATATCATCAGAGGTTCATTTTGGACTTTTCCCATTTGGCAACATCACTTTTGGGCCTGAAAAAGAAGGGAGTAAGGTTTGAATGATCTGGAGCATGTGATAATTCTTTCTATTATTTGAACAATAACTTGAAAAATACACATATATTTATCCTACCTAATCTATGTAAGGATTATACAATTTTTTTTAATTCTTCTAGAATCGATCTTGGAGCAGTGTTAATGTAGGGAGATCGAGTTGTGGCATATGTTTCTCTATAATTGAGGCCACATGAATGAAACTACCCTATTCACGACCTTGAGTTGGAAACAATTGTTTATGATTTGAAGTGTTGGATAAATTATCTATTGGGTGAAAATTTTACTATTTATACTGATCATAAGAGCTTAAAGTATATATTTTTGCAGTGATATTTGAATCTCTAGTAGTAGAGGTGGGTTGATTATATGCATTCATTTTATTTTGATCTAGAATATACGCCTAGAAAGGGAAACTATGTGGCTGATGGTTTAAGAAGGAAAACTCAGACTCAAATAGTTTAGGTGTCTAATATTGGGTGAAAGATGACAAATTTACTAGTTGAGATGCATGTTGTAGTTCAAGATGGTTAGGATAAGATGACTCTTGTATCAGTTTTAGTAGAGTCTACACTTTTGAGATGGATCATAGATGTATTGTATGAGGATCCTGAATGTTTTTAATTGATGGAAATCCTTAAAGGTGTGGATTTACCTTCAAATTGGACCATAAATGAGGATAAGATCATTTACGCTAGGAATCAGGTTTTTTTGCTTATGTGTATGTGGGAGGAGATGATGTGTCAATTTCATGCCTCAAAGTGGGTGATACATCCAGGTGTGACTAAAATGTATCGTGACCTATGATGACAGTTTTGGTGGTTGGGCATAAAAAAGGATATAGTAGGGTTTGTGAAATGATGTTACACCTATAAATAGGTGAAGATCAAGCATTACTGACCTCATGGTTTACTACATCCATTGACCATTCCAAAATGGAAGTGGGATGATGTTACTGTGGAATTTTTGGTGAGTCTCCTAAGGATGCCTCAAAAGAATGATGTTATTTGGGTGATTATGGACTGGTTGACTAAGGTATTATAAAAGGTGCTTGGTACACAAGTCTTATTGAGTACTACTTTTCACTCATAGACAGATTGAAAATCGGAGCGTACTATTCAGGTGCTTAAGGATATGTTTTGAGCATGTGTTCTAGACTTTGGTGGGTCTTGGGAAAAGCACCTAGATTTGGTGAAATTTTACTATAAAAATACTTATAAAGAAACTATATATATGGAACCATATGAGGCTCTTTATGGTAGGCCATGTATATTACCTCTATACTGGATGGAGGTAGGTGAGTGAGAATTATTGGGACCGAGCCTCATGTAGGTGACGTTGGAGCAGGTTCAATTGATTAGAAAGGGTATGGCTATGGCTTAGAGTAGACAAAATTTGTATGCTAATAAACATCAACGACCCCTATAGTTTATATAGGGTGATCATGTATTCCTTCAAGTGTCACCTATATTAGTTCACCGTAGGATATAGAGATAGGGAAAGTTGGCACCTAGGTTCGTTGGACCATTTGAGGTTGTGGAGAGAATCAGGCCAGCGGCGTACCTAGTAGATCTTCCATAGAGATACAGTGTTATTCATGATGTTTTTAACATGTCACAACTTTGGAAGTATCACCCCAAACCTTCTCATGCGATTGATGTGGATGACATTGATCTTGAGATAGATGCATCATTTGAGGAGCATCTGATACATGTGTTAGATCGCAGTGAGAAAGCGTTACAAGGAAAGATCATGATGATAGTTTGTTTATTGTGTAAACATGAGCATGTGAAGTAAGAAATATAGGAGATAGAATAATATGTTAGGGCTTATTGGCCCAATCTTTTTGAATTGAAATCTTAGAGATGTGTAGGAGTAAAGCTTGAGGATGAGCTGTTATAAGGTGGGGAGATTGTAAGATCCCAAGATTTTTGGTGATGTATCGGCCTTGTTTACAGGTATTATTTTCCTTGTTTTGAGTATATTTTTTTGGGTTTTAAATTTTGTGTGTTTTGGTGGAATTGGAGAAATTTGGATGGAGTAGAGGTTGTACACGATTGACGCACAGTTTGCCCAAATTGTGTGCCCAACTCGTCTATCTGTGTGAACCCAAACAGAGGGGATTCACATGGCTAGTTCATGGTTTTTCAAACCATGCAAAATCTTAGGAGAAAGTGTGACCACACCCATAGAAGAGGCACATGTTTTAGGTTCACCATTTGGAAAACCGTGCACCCCTTCCAAGGAAACTTTGTGCGGGGTTTTTATCTACCCTAAAAATTCTTTTAAAAATACCTGAACCCCCATTATTAATCCCCAATCACCTATATTCGAACCTAAACTCATTACTAAAAATTTTATAGACTCATGGATGGATGAAAATCCCTTATGAACTCCGTTATTAGTGATTCGAAGCCCGGATTGAAGATCAACACCACCTCGGGCATACGGTTTCTTCCTAATTAGATCTCTCTCTCCCTCACTCCTCTTTCCGGATAAAAGTGGGATGATCTATCCACTGTTGGAAAATTATTATATATAGATCTACATTTGTTATATATTGATTCATTTAATCTTTTATCTGGGTTTCAAATTAGACCATTCTCTTTTTCATGGGTTTGACCTATTCATTTCAAAATGGGTACTTTCTAATGGGTGATCGTTCATCAACGAATTAAGGTAGGTAGTTTAAATTTCAAATCCCATAATATTGATTTCAATTACATGTATTTAATTATAGATTTGTTATTTAATGTTTAGAAATTTTATTTCTTAAATTAAATTAATTTGGTGGATTAATTAATTTAGGGTTTATAAAATTGTTAAATTATTGAGTTTGTGAAATTTCACAATTATTGAATTAGATTAATTAATTGTTGAATTAATTAATGGGGTTAGGATTGTTTAATTGAAATAATTAATTGTTGAATTAATTATTAGATTAATTAATTTATGTATTAATTAATGGAACATGGGAATTGATTTAATTGGAATAATTAATTATTGAATTAATTATGGGGATATAGGGATTGTAGAATTTGATTAATTTTTTGTTGAATTAATCAAGGGAGATTATTATTATTGGGAATTTGATTGAAATGATTAATTAATTGTTGAATTAATTAATGGAATTAATGTGACCAATTAATTAATGAATTAATTGAAGGTATTAACATGATTAATTAATTATTTAATTAATTAATGGAATTGATGTGATTAATTAATTTTTGAATTAATTAATGTGGTATTGTGGTACATGTGATATATGTGATTGATTGATATTTGAGTGTGGGAAATGGGGGGAAATAGCTCCCCACTCTCTGGGTATCTTCCCTCCCATCGTACTAGGGTTCCTTCCCAGTGCCTTCGCTTCCGCCCTCTCATCATCCTCCTTGTGGTGAGTGGTTTTTCTATACTTATTCTCCCTTCCTAATTCCCTTGTCTTCCTCTTAAAACTTTTTGGTCTCGCTTTTTTGGCATTCATTTCTATTGGCTCTCATGTCTCTCAACTTCGGTCATGCTTTTTAGCGATTCTCCTTTGTTCTTATTTTCATACTCAGCATGAAAGTCCCCATTTATGGTCAAGTACGATGGAGTTTTAGGGTTGTTTGGGATAGTGGGGTGGTAGTGCTGAAGGCATATCTGTTCCAGTTTTATCTATTCCGGTTTTCCTTGATTGTTTCATGTTTTCCCTTTCATGGTCTCAGTTTGTTCTCAGTGTTTCATTTTTTTTCTTTGGTTTTCTATTTAGGCTCACCATGATTTTGGTTTTCTAGTTGTGTGGCCTTCATCCTATGCTGGATTTGTTTCAGGATATGGATTGTGATAGCGGTTTCCAGGCGACGGGCGGTTTTGGTGTTTCCTATGTGATGATGAAAATAGATTCTTGTATTTCTGATTCAGCATGATGTTTGTTCCCCTTTATTTTCCATTCGCTTCATGATGGATTTGAGGTAGATTTTGGTGGTCTTATGGATGGTTGGTGCTTTCTGTTGAGGCCTTCGTCCACTCTTTACTCTTCTCTTGCTCCAGGACTCCACTTCTCTTCTCCCAGTCAGAGTTGTGTGGTGGTTTTTCAAGGTGTCTTGGGAGGTGGGTTTGAGTGGTCATTAGTGTTCCCGAAGGCATCTACCCTCCATATATATTTTAGATCTCCACTAGGTTTTTTGTTCACATCTGTTGCGATGCTTCTTTGAGGCCTCAATGTTCAGTGATAACGGTGGATTATTGTTTCTGGTTTCATTTGGTTGATTCTAGTAAGTGTTTTCTGCGATTGGTTGGATTGGGTTAACGTTGTAGATGGCATTCCTTTTAGTTTTTGGTTTCCTGTGTGATTTGTTGAGGCTACTGGCGTGCGTTGTCAAGGACGAGATGGTGACAATGGTGTTTTTTGATGGGAATGATGGTGTGGTGGATGTTTACTTGACATGAATGACATCGAAGATGGTGATGGATTGTATCCCATGGTGGTTTGTGGTGCCTAGTTCAAGGTTCACTTTTTAATTTTGAATTCATGGATTTAGGTTTATTTGGGTACTATCTGTTTAAATTTTGAATTTGGTTTCCCAATGATTGTTTTTGGTTGTGGTTGGATGATGTGGTTGGGTAGTATTTGGGTTTTGTTATGTGCAGTTACCACTAACCAACAAAGTGGCTTTAAGAAAATACAAAAAAATGGATTAGGAGTTGGGGACATGGACTGATGCTCTAAATACCCATATGTGATTGATTGAAAATTGAGTGTGGGACATAAACTAACGCTCCAAATACCCACAGGTCCTAGAAATGATGTTCTAGGACCCAATACTTGCTTGAAAATGTAATTGTATGGGATAGGTACTTATGCTCTAAATACCCATGATGTGTGAGATAGGGGTTGATGCTCCAAATACTCACGGGGTGCTAGACACAATGATCTACACCCAAATTGTTGGAATTGGACTATGGTTCCAATTAGCCATAATATAAATTGAAATGAAATGGATAATGAAATCCCTTTTATTATAATGAATTGTAAATTAAATATGTAATATGGTTCAGACTCCAGCACAGGTCGAAGTAGGTATTGTGGTTCAGGTGTCCTCAGGAAGCTAGTGTTTATGCAGTTAAATAAAGGATAATTGAATAAATGTAAACTATTTACTCTATTGCTTGTATTTTATTCTTTATACAACTACATACACTGTTATTTACTGGATTGTTTTAGACATCATTGGTGGTGGCCAACTGAGTTTTACTCACACCCTACTTGGGATTTCTGATCGGTACCCGAATAGATTTCATGGCTGCAAGACAAGATAAGGTCAAGGGCCCTATGTTAGATGGATGAGTCAGGATGGAGCATGGATAAGGGAGCCATATTTGGTTCAGGACCCACTTGATAGTTTTTAGTGTATTTATTTATTTTGGGTTTTTCATATTAACACTTAACACATACTTTGTCATAACATATCTATTTTTTAGTTTTGGTATTGCATTTTCCACTTTGGTCATCATGTGATATTGTATCATTCTAGTTATGGTTATATCACTTGGTTATTGTTGTTTATTTCCACTATTGTACTAATTTTATAAAGAAGTTATAGTCTCCCCATGATCAATATTAGACCCTCACTTCTATTCTATAGCCTCTGGTGTACAGGAAGGCATGCTTGAGGTCATGTGACCAACCAACTCAGGGCACCAGTGTGTGGCACCCAAGTCTGAATGTTACATAAAATATTTGAATTAATTAACTAATGGAATTCCATTGAGCCATAATGTATTAAAATTACATTTATCTAGTAATCAAATACTTAAATCTTCCAAGATTGAGATATATACCTCCAATCATAATATGTAATCGGAAGGGTAACCGACTCAGCCACCAACTAGCCTAGAATATGGAAAAATAATCCTACAACATCATCTATGGGGACCCCATAACAATCAAATGAGATAACTATCTTCAATCCATTCATATTCCATACATATGAAATGTTAAAATTTGTCCAGGTAGTAACATAGTTTCCATATTTTATGAAAAAAATAGTTATTAGTATAAAAAAAGTGCAATAAATTTATTCATATTAAAATTTATAACTATAACCATCACCCTCCAATATCCTCATGTTGAAACAAGAGTAACCACATGTTCCCTTTCCATGGAGTTACTGCATGTTGTACCTACTGAATCTGGAGGTAATGTGCCAGATATTGATGGGATGGATAAGTAGAGTGTGTCAAACAATGATAGGAGGGAGATGGAGGGTGTGACAAATGCTGACGGGGGCAGATGAAGGGCATCTCAGATGCTATAGGGAGGGAGCCCAATGGATCATCGGGTGTTAGTGTGGTTGAGGTAAAATCAAATGAGAGTCGAATGGGATCATTTAAATGATTCATCCTTGGAATTATTGGCATTTAAACAATAAAAATAACTTCAAAACATATATTCTGAAAAATTCATGCAAAAAATAAACTTAGAAATGATAACGGAAGAAAAATACTAAAAAACATAATATATGGTATGATAATGAATGAATACATATACAAACAAATATAACATTTTATTTTTCAAAATTAAACAACTCACACATAATAATCAATTTAAATATGATAATAATACAATAGTATTGGAAATTAAGAACATATAACATATGTGGTTGATAAGTTAATGGATGACTGTGCATACAATCATTTTTCCTTCAATCATGTCATTATCCTACTTCATACACCATTTCAAGACTAATATTTTTAGTATCATGATGAAAAAATAAGTCAGTTTATCATTTTTGATAGGATTCAACGTTATAGGTCAAATATTCCACTTCATCGCCCATACCACACAAGTCTCTTTATTTTATGTGAACCATTACACTCCACCATTCATCCATGAAATTTTACAGATAATAAACCATTTTCTATTACGATTAGAAGATATAAAGATCATGTAATTCACATTCACCAACATCTATCAAGTGAGAGAATTTCACAAAAGTAAATTGCAAGTAATCTCTTTTAATACCCTTGATAAAATAAACTGACTTGTATTTGAATAAAACAACTGAAAAATAACCGTAGTAGTTTAATATGATAATATCAGTCAGTTTTCTATAGTATCCCAATTTGGAAACTGTAAATATACCACTATTATATGTTTTCAATCCCTCTTTCCAATCAACTGTATGAAATTTGAAGTCATTCACATTGTAAGTGTCAAACTTTCTAGCTTCTTTTAGAGTACTTAGATCCAGAAACTTCAAATATTTTGACAACTCAACCCAACTATTTATATTCATGATCTATAAAAAGTAATATACATTATTATATTTACAAAATATATATTTCAACCTAATATCCATATTTATTTAAATATTTATGAACTTACACAATGTGTAAACCATTATACGAGCATTATTAACATATTTTGTTATATCTTTCTCATTTCTTGTTTGACTTATCAGTAGTCTCTTTGTTTGTATCCCAAGCAATTAAATTAATAGATATTCAATTTCACTATTCAGTAGCACATATCTATGTGCCTGTAATAATTCCATTTATCTCAATATAATATTTGAGATCCCCCCAACTAATTGACCAATAGTAGGAAAGATTTTTTTTATTTCCCATGTAGTTGAGATTGATTCGATATGTTGTCAACATGTCCAACTCAATTAAATCTTGTCTCAATATCATCAAATTATCTAGAATAAAAGGTAAGACAATCTTATGTTAAATATCCTTCATAAATAAAGCCTTCAAGTTGAGATTTATTTTTCATATATGATTTCAAATTACCAAGGTATATGTGAAATAAAATAAATAAAAAATAATTACATATTTAATGAAGTGCCAATAATTGTTTACATAGGATGAAAAGATAAAAATAAAGTACCTCTCAATTGGATACATCCATAAATAATGTACATGAACTCCTAATTTAGTTTCCTCGACCAAATGCATAGTTAAATGCATCATGATAGTAAAAAATGATAGAGGAAAGATCATCTCCATTGCACAAAGTGTCAATAAAAATCTATCCTGAATATTGTCAAACTCATCTGGTTATAGATTTTTGTCTCATAGTTATCTGAAGAATGTGAAAAAATGGAGTACAACTATAGTAACATTTTCAAGTAATAATGTATGCAATGATAGTGGTAGTAACTACTATATAAAAATATGTGAATCATGAATTTTCAATCCATGTAACCTAAGATGCTTTAATTCAAAACACCTTGAGATGTTACTTGAATATACATTAGATACATTCACATGTTTTAAAATTTAAAGAAATGTATCTTTATCCCTAATTTTCATTATAGAAATTTTTGGATCATACTTTCCATTCTCATCTGGCCATAGATCATGATTTATATTCATTGTTTGTAAGTCCTTATATGTATTTATATGGTTCTTTGATTTTCCATTCTCATTAAGTAATGTGAATATCAAATTGTCACAAAAATTCATCCCAATACGCATAACATCAATATTATGATGCAAAAAATTAAATTCCCAATATAGAAGTTTGAATAATATACTTTTTTGTTCCATTTTTGCATTCATATTTCAATTAATGATGCACTTCGAACTCTTTTCCCACTATCATTCAAATGATGCACCTTACCAAATCCTGTTTAAAAATTTACTAGTTATGCCAATATTTAAGAACCTTTCAATAACTTTGGAGGTTTTCTATGATCAATAGACCCATTTAATTTTGACTTGTTCACCCAAAATCTATGAGATACATCGAGGAATCTATGATGAAATAAGAAGCACTATTTTTTAATGTTAGGTAGCCATTTAGGATCAAAATCAAAGTTAAAAATAAGAAAGTCAAACTCATTTAATTGTTATAACTAGATAAGTTCCAAAGTATATAAAAGTCACTAATGGTCCACATTAGAGTAACATGCATTTTGAATATTTTTCTAGAATATGTATCATATGTCTCAACATAATTTCTCTATAAATCCTATAATTATTCAATTAGAGTCTCCAAGTATACATCAATATCATTTTTAAGAATTTTTTTTCTAGAAATAATCATTAAAATTATAAAAGACATTTGTTACATGCATATCCATAGAGATAGATTATAAGGGATGAAAACAACTGGCCAAATGATATAACTGGTACTCAAAGTCCCAAATGGGTTGAATCCATAAATAGCCAATCCTGATCATACATTACTAGGATCATATGAGAAATATAGATGTAATGAATAAAATTTCTTCCATAATTTTTAATCTCTTGGATATCACATTAACCCATCATTGTTATTATATATAGAATGCCACTTTATGTGCTAGGTGGTTTTCGATGACATGAATAATCTTTATAATCGAGGTTTAAAAGGGAAGTAATGTAAAACTTTTTTGGGAGTGTTATTTTTCTTCTTTTTTATATTAGTTTATTGATTCATAATTCTAACATAACCCATTTAATTCCATCTAGATGACTAACATTTTTTTCAATACTATTTGCTTGAATCCTCTCCCTAATAAAGCATCATGTATTTTTCTATAATTCAGACCAAGCTTGTTAATAACCTTTTTCATATCATAAAAAGACTCAGGGATATTAGATTTAGGAAATACATCATGCAAAAATTCTAATATCATGTACATCATCTTATTTGTAATTATATATAGGCATTTTATATGGTACAACTTTAGCAGAAAAGAAAGTTTTGAATATTTCAGACATCCACCATACAAATCTTGATTTCTATTGTTAACAAAATCACAAAACACATTTTTCTACTCAGTGAAGTTTTATCTTACATTATTACTTTCAGAATAAAGAGTAGGATCCAATTATATGTTATGTTATTGATATAGTTATCCTATAGTCCTAAAACTATCATTTGTCAAGTTACTATTTGTGGCACCCTTAACTGGTTGTTCTAATATGTTATTATGTTGATTTTGTTTTCTTGAAATGATGAAAACATTTTTATAAGGATTTTCATTTCATTTTTCATTTTTGATAAAGTTGGGATCTCATTCTATTGACCGAAATCAGTGCTCAAACTTTCTGTAATGTTTGATTCTTCATACCAAATACAACACAAATATCATGTAGGGAAATTATTCAATATCAAGTGTTCATAAACTTCATGTTACTCCAAAAATATTCTAAATTTACATTTAGGGAATGAACATATTATTGTCCCTATAAACATATTGATTAAAAATTTCAAAATCTAAAAACTCCTCAAAACCATTAGCATACTAAGGTGTGTTCCTCGATAATGTGATCCAGCTTTTATCCATTTATATCACAATGTACCTATACTTTGTTAAAGAAAATTAAAACACATAAGTATTAATAAGTAGGAAAAGAGAAAAATGGAAGTGAAAAAAACACAACCCAAGTAGTTATAAGAAGATTCATATAAGTACTAAAAGGTCAAAGTAAAAAAGTGAAATCAATCATGGATAATATAACATAAAATAAAAGGAAGAGAAGAACCATACAATCATTAATTTAAAATAGGAATCATGGGAGAAACACTATAGGGTCACTAAGTCTAGGCGAACCTAGTAATTCTATGTCACCCTAGAAGTGGATTTAGAGTTATAACACATCTATAGCTAGAGGGGGTGTCACATAATACTTCACTAGAATTTCTAGTGGTGGAGGAACTCTTCCCATCTATGTTAGCTTACCCAAAACCCTAGGTCTCTCATAAGTTTTAACAAACAAGAACAACTGATATCAAAAAATATTTCATTAAGTAGTAAATGAACAAGTCCATTTCCAAAAAAAATTTCAATCCATTTCCACTATTCAACTCAAATAATGTCATGAGAAACATTTTCCTTTTTAACAAAAACCATGACTATAAAATTACACTTTCCATAAAACTTTATTGAAAATATTTTAAAAATAAAATCATTTGTAAGCCCCTTTCAAAAATACTAATCAGGCCTTTATAATTCATTTTAAAATTCCCTTTGAAAATTTATTTGAAAAACAAATTTGAAACATTAAATTTAAACATCAAGATTTCCTTTATCATTATACACATATGCACACATGCGTGTGCGCGCACACACACACACACACATCTCATAATGCATATATTCACATATACTCAAGTGAATATATACATAGATAAATATAAATACACACACACAAATACTTATACATATGTGTATAAAACAAAATATAACATGAAACACTTTCACATCAATAACAAGTGAATAAAATAATGATAAAATAAGTAAACTCAATAAAATAGCTCAAACAAGGAAAACCCAACCAAATCAACCTCTTAAACTTTTATTACATACATATAATCTCATAAATATTTTCAAAAAATAATAAAACTCTCTAATACCATACATAATCCACTATAAATATTTTATAGGAAAAAATATAGTTATTCTTTAGGTTCAGACACACAATAGGGGGAAGTCTTTAAAAACCCTCTTATTAATAAACTATAATTTCTTAATAACATTGTTCAATAAATATATTTAAATTCATTAAACTCATTAACATGCTTAATTTTAATAAAAACCAATTTATAAAACCCATACATGTGAGGTATTCTAAATAAAAGTGAAATCATGGAAACACCTATCTAGAACTAAGTAGATTATGTAAAACCCTTAAATGCATAAAGATGGGGTTCTTGATAGGATATCACACACCCTAAAAATTGAAACCATAAAATTATAGGGGTTTCTTTGGGATGAGCATTAAGTGTGAGAGGGATCTATTTAGGGGTTAAGGGGCAGCGGTGAGGGGGAGAAATGGTGGGTAAGCGATGAGGGTTTGGGGAAGAGGGGGGCTGATGGATCAAGCTCGGGCTTAGGGGGGCTCATAAGAGAAGGGGGGCTGACGGTGAGGGCTTAGGATAAGGGGATCAGGGGATAAGGGGGGCCATTGGTGAGGGATCAATCTTAGGGGAGAAGGGGATCATGCTCGGGGGGCTTAGGGGAGAAGGTGGGGGGGTATAGTGACTTTTTTTTAAGAAATGAAAAATATTTAGTGGGGGGTTTTCAAAAACCACTACTAAATTTTTTGAAATATTTTTTAGCATCGATTTAAGAAACCACCAATTTAAAACTGCTATTAAATGCTTAATTTGGTGTAGTGTATATATGAACATAATATATATATATATATAGCATATATGTGTTCTATTTATATATAAAGCATATATGTGTTCTATTTATATATAGAGAATATAAAAACAAATTCAAAATATATATATTTAAATAATATATATATATATATATAACATAAGTATTTGGTTCATTATTTATTAATTATGTGATTACTAAATAACACTTATGATTTTTTTGATGATTTAGTAGTCATTTAATCTCATAGTATTTTCATTTCAATATTTTATTTATCACTCATTATATAATTGTGTTTTATTTTTAATATTCAATATTTATGGATATAACCAATATTTTAAATGAAATATTTTTAAAACACATAATTAAAATATGAAGGAAAAAAGGGAGAAAACGAAAATATATGTGTATTTATGATTCAGTTAAACAATAAGACAATATTTTAACAAAATATTTGAGGTTTTTGTTTATGTGATGTGTTATTTTTTCAATATGTGATATGATATATTTATATCATAAAATATGAAATCATACTATCAAATTACTATAATTATATTGTATTTGATGATTTATTCTTGGTCAAATTTTACAAATGCTAATATATTTTCTAATATTAATGTTTTTTTATTACATAAATCTTATATTTTATTTTTAACATGATTTTATTTAATTAACAAGTGAAATGATATTTATCAATGACATAAAAATGGATAAATCATGGATTGATTTAACTTAAAACACACTTATATATGTTAAGGGGTTGGATGCATTTTTATATTTTTTGATTATAAATCAATCCATAGATGGAAGAATAAAATTTCCATGTCCTTATTTTAATTCCAGATAATGTTTGAAAATACATGAATTTTATGAGCACTTGATATTGAAATAATTTCTTATCAAATCAATGATATAGATTTTCAAATGGGGAATTAGACAATATATAAAGTTTTACATGTGACCATCATCAAAATGAACAACCTACTACCCTGCTAGTGGAGAATGAAATTCAAAACTTAATTAACAATGTTTTTTACACTGCATAGAATGATAAAGATTAAAAAATATATGTGGAGTCACTTTGAAATTTTATAGAGATTAATATAAGAGAGAAGATAACTGGTAAACCAAATTATTTTTATGAATTAGTGGAATATGGAAATTGATAATTTTATGAAGGACATATCAAATATACAAAAAAATCTATTGAAATTTTACCATATCAAGTGCTTATGTGGAATTACAGATAAAGCAATGTCAATGATATTGGAGTTTTTGCATGATGTATTTATTCAAGCTAATATCCATCAATAATTTTATGATACAAATAAAGTTTTAAACAAACCTAGTCTAAATTTTACAAATATACATTCATGTATCAATGAATGTATGTTGTATTAGGGAGAATATTTGGATAGATAAGAGTGTGAAATATATTATACTTATAGATGGAAATAATTGAATTGTGATGAATGTATGAATGAAATTACTATAAATAAGAAGTGAAAAAAATCATTTTGAATGTTTTATGTTAATTTATTTTAAAATTAAGATTTAAAATATTTTTCATGTCTTCTAAAATAATAGATCAAATTAACTGACATGCTTTGGAAAATAAAAATGATGAGTTTATATGACATCCAAGAGATTCAAAATCTTGAACATCCTTTGATTATTTATATCCAAAGTTCTCTTAAAATATCAATAATGTTTGTTTGGGATGGGTTTCTGATGTATTTTATCCATTTTGGACTCTAAGTATAACTTATAATACATGATATATTATTTTGATCCCTTACGATCTACCTTCATGGATGTGTATGAAATAAATTTCTTTCATTATTTTTATGGTAATATCAGGAAAGAAAATACCTAGAAATGACATTGATGTATACCTCCATCCTCCTATATAGGAATAAAAGAGTTATAGAACAATGTTTTATAAAGATATGATTTATCAACAACCAAAATTTTCAAAATGTGTGTCACTCTAATGTGGATGATTAGTGGTTTTCTAGATTAGGAAACTTGCTTGGTTGAAATTCTCACATTTTACAAGCATGTCTAGTTTGTAACTTTGAATTAGAGTTGATAATACTAACATAAAATAAAAAATGGTGTTTCATGTGTCATAATCTATTCTTGGATGCATATCATATATATCGGTTTAACAAGCCATGATTCAATATAAAAAATGAGTTGAGACCACCAAAAAAATTATTATCGGGTTTGAAAATCATGTCACAGTTATCAACCATTGATGTAAAATTTGGGAAGGAGTATAAGTTGAAATTTTATGGGAAAAGAGTTCAAATATCATTATAAATATAGTTAGTACCTGACAATGGAAGAAACAAAGTATTCCTTTCAAGCTAGCTTATTGGGAATTTCAATTGTTACATCATAATATTAACATAATACACATTGCAAAGAATTTATGTGTAAATTTAGTTTTTACGATATTAAATGAGTAAGTAAAATCAAAAGATCATATTAATTCTTGTAAGGACTTGGAATAAATGAATATTAAGTAAGATGTATGGGAAAATGATAATGGTAAGTATCTTTTAACAATTTTTTCATTGAAAAATCAAGAAAAAAAATTTTTCCTTTGAAGACTAAATTTTTTGAAAGCAACTGATGGATATTTAATTAATATTTCAATATGTTTTGACTTGGAAAATTTTAACTTAAATGTTCTTAAAATCTATGCCACACATATTTTTATGGATCATTTTTTACCTTTGTGTTGGTCCCTTATCAAGGAGAATACTCTGAGGGTGAATCAAGGTAATACAATTTATAAACTTTATCCCTTGATTTTGATCTTATTCTCTTTAAGTGAGGAACACTTATATCTCTCCCTTACTTAATATTTATGTAACATTCTGTTTCCATATTTTAGGTACTTTTCCCCCTTTTTTTTGATCGTTCCTTATTTGGTTCTTATTTTGGGTCATTTTTTGGTTTTTTTTAAAAATTTTGGAAGTTTTTAGGGTTGTGTGTGGTTAGGGAAAACTATGTGGTTTAGACCATAAAACTATGTTCCCTATTTGATGGTTCTAAAGGATATAACATGGTTGGTGCATGGTTAGTCCAAACCATGTGGCCTCCCCTCCAAATCATACAGCCTTGGATAGTGGAGGTTTTGATGGTTGGTGCATGGTTAGTCTAATCATGTGGCCAAACCATGTACCCTTTCTAGAATCCTAGCGAGGGAACACGGTTAGGCACATAGTTAGTACTAACCATACATCCTTATCTAGAAAACCATGAAAACAGGTTTTTAACTCACTAAAAATTTAATTAAAATCCTGAGACCCCCCGTTTTAACCCTAAACACCTCCCATTAAAACTTAATCTGATCCTTTGGATTTTGGATTCCCTCAAGAGGCAATTTTTCTCATAAAAATCCCTTTTTCTCGGATCGAAGCACTGGTGTATGTGATTGATCTCTCCCTGATAATTGTTTTCTCCCTTAATTTGGGACCCTCTTTTCTCCTCTTTTATATATCCCTTTGAGAGTGATGAATCCTCATGTTGTTTGTGGGTTGGATATTTTATTTTATAGATTATGATTATATGAATTCCTTCTTGATCTTCCTTGCCTTCAATTATCCATTGGTGATTCTCATTTTGGGTAATTGATCATTTGATCATGTGATAAAAGGTAGGCAATTCCAAAATTCTCTTCCCTACAATTGAAACCTTGATTTATTACTTGAATTTAAATGTATTTTTAATTTTTTACTAAACCTTAAATTGTGATTATTTTTATTATTTATTTCAAAGGAATGATATTTGTGAATTTAAAACCTATTTTAAAAGGATTTTGAAATATTTTGTGATTTTTAGAAAAGATTGCTTGAAATGATTTGGTATCGATTCTAGAGAAAATGGATTTAAATAAAAGATGGTTTTGAATGGAATGAACTTGATAAAAACCTATGATTTTGTTTTGAAATTTAAATGGTATTTTGAAACTTGAATTAGTAATTTTAACTATGAATTGATTTGAAATGAATGAATTTCCCATGATTGTTTGATTAAAGCACATGTGAGCCTGAGTAGTTAGTGGGTGATTAGGACAAGAACACTTGGAATTTTACTCCCTAACAATGTATTGATGATGATAAGTATAACTAAACCAAATTCAACATGATTTCCCCAAATATGGTTTTGATTGATTTTATCCTAATGGACTAATCCTTAGGGATGTGTGCACACACCTGAGACGTGTTGATTTACTGAGTTGTGCAAGGATCCTAGATCCAAAAACTAACTAACTTTATGGAATATAATCATGGATCTTTGTTTTGATTTGATTATTGAATTCCAATGTTTATTGAACTATTTTATTCATTCCCTTTCTATTTTTATGTAAAATGTTCATTTAATCCTATCATTGATATATCTTCCATCTACCTAATTTGATAGAATGTTTTGATTAAAAATATAAAAAATGATCCACAATGCCTTATTGTATTTAACTTGAAGCATAAATGGTTTATTTGAATTCTAGTTGCTTATGTAATATTTGGTGAAATCCTACCAAGATATTTTTCTCACACCCCACCTTTGCCTTCAGGTGTTTGCAGATTATATTATGCCAAGTACGGGAAAAGGTAAAGTGCCACATAGAGGTGAAGGGTGTTCCTGATGCATGGGAATTGGGGTATGGTGGTAATGATTACCCGCTAAAAGTGGATAATATTCATTGTCAATATCTTAATAATAATGTGTTCAAAAGTTCATAAACATCATTTTTAGTGCATTATATAAATTGAAATTCATTTCTCATCTTAAATGCAATTCAAGTTTAAAATAAAAATTTGGGACCAATCATTCATCTATTTGTGGAAAACATTATATTCATTTTTTGAATTTTATATTTTGGGATATGATTTATCACTTTTTTTTGGAACATTTTTTCCTTTATGATCGATGGATTAATCCCAATAGAAGATAGAGATTTTTGGGAATGAATGCAAAACTTTTTTGGAGAAAGCATAATGGGCCTAAGGCCCATCAAACAAATGTGGGGCCTATAAAACAATCCCAATGAAGCTCAAATTTTTATATTAGAAATTGAAAAATATGGGGATCATTTTATTCAAATGTGGCCAGAGATAATTCTGATGTTTTCATGGAGATATTTGGATCCAAAGTTAACATTTAAATGGTGGGCCTGACCTAAACGCCCATAATGTCTTCCCACCATTTCGATCATAACGTCCAAACTATGGCACAAAATTTCCTGAAATGTTTACATCTAATATAGGACATATGAAAAATAATATTTTGATTCTAAGACCCTTCTGTATTTGGCCTCATTCAATTAAAAATTCACACGTCAAAACGGTGGACGAATCTGGATGAATTTCTGGGTCAACTTCAAAACGTCAAATTCCCTTAATTTTCTCACCCTCCTTTTGACTCTCTAAATTAATGGAGATGGAATTTATTGTTGTGGGGTGTCTCTAAGGATCCTAATATGACAATATAAGGATTTTTTGGTTAAGGTAATTAGCATATAATATTTTTCTTTCAATATGAGTTTTTCTTTCATCCATTGTATTTCTTTCAATTGTAATTTCCTACTTTCAACATGTAATTGCATCGTCAAGTTTTCCCATGTAAGTTTTTCTTTCACATATATTATTTTAATAAAATTTATTCTTATTATTCACTTATTATTTTCCTTTTATTCACATGTTGATACTATTGAATCAAGGTGTGAATTTATTCACACCAGCACTTGTGAATTCAATTACACAACAGTGGAGTGTTCGTTCTTTTAATAATTTTCTTCTTCTTCAATTCTTCCCCATAAGTCTACATCCCACTTCCATTGGTATAATAGCATCAATTGAGGGCTAACCACTTAAGGTTTTATCCAAGGTAGTAGCAAGGTCAGGTATTTGATGTTATTTCATGTACTTAATATTTAAATCTTTTTGTTATTTTAGGATTTCCATTTGATGAGTTACATTCTTTTTCATCTTCACCAACCTCAAAGATGATACATTTTGAGTGCTAGTACGATATATTTCCTTTGAGTTCTCAGTAATGTGATCCTCAAAGTGAATTGTTGATTAGACTTGGAATTGTGTAGGGATTAAATTGGTGAATGATTTGGGAGAATTATCTCATTGTTTGGATACGTCTTGAATTAATGACATGAAATTTTTAAGAAAAGAAATATATCCAATCCACCCCAAGAGAAACCCTAAGATCAACCCATCATCAATAATTTTTTAGTTAACATAATTTTTCTTGTATGTTATTTAAATTATATCATTATTTATCCAATTAAAACCTACCTCAAAGTTGGACACTTCATAGCCAATCCATCAAAAAAATTGAGTGTCTCAAGGTTTCTTCTTCGGTCCCTGTGGATTTGATCCCTACTTGTACTTCAATGACCGCTTTTACCATTAGGGTAAATTTGGGCACAACCAGGTGAATAGTTCAGTTGGGATCCACTCATTTCATGAATATTTTGAGTTTTCTTCTTGATGAATGTTATATCATTTATTTAGATGATTCATTATTTGATCTTTATTTGTTTTCGTGTGGTAATTTTCTCCTTGAGGAGTGTTTGTAATACAAACTATTAATTTTTTACCCTCCATTGTTGTATATTTTTTGTTTTTTATTCTAGAAAAATGATTCCCCTTAATTCTTGAAATGATGTCAAGCGAAATTTGACAGCCCATGAGGACCGAGAATTCCCTTTTATCCATGTCAGTGTCGACTAAGGTATCATTATACTGGGGTATTCAAGATAGTTCATGAAAAATGATATCAAAGGAGGTTGGTTATCTTTCCTTTATTTTGGTATGTAGTATGGGATGTTCATGGTAGACATGATGTAGGATTATCAGGACTTAAGGGGTAGTTTATGAGAAAGTGTCTAGATAGCTCTCATCATAGAGAGCCTTAAGTCACCATTGGTGTTTGGGAAAACCATAGTTGAGGAATAAATCACTTTTATTCTAGTATTTTACCTAAATTTTATATTAATATATTTAAATCCAAATAGTTTGAATTATATTGGTGAAATTTATATCCCTCTATCCCTTGATTGGTTTGATAATCAATGTATCTTTACCGATGTTCTCATGTTTCCTATTGATGTTGTGTAGTACCATGCCCCCAAGAAGATGTTTGAATAGACATAATGAGGGAGATACCGATGAACCATGATAATAAAACCCTCAAATTGATCTAAATCTCATTGAGATCATAGTGAGGGTTGTCCAAGATTTGGTACAGGTAACCGCATCCATTCCTGTTTAGGATTCAACAGTGGAACCTCGAAGGGATGAACCTAGAGATCATACTCAGGAGTTTATTTGGTAGAAACTACCATATTTACAAGTCTTCAATGGTCCTCAAGAATAAAAATATTGGTAAAAAAATATTGAACTTCTTTTTGAGTTCTTGGAAACACTATATCTAATAAAGGTAAAGTGTGTTACCTTGAAGCTTGAAGGGCCTAAAATGAGGTGGTGGGATTTGATGGTTACAATGAAGAAACATGAGTGATTGGAGTGGAAATACTTTAGATATATTTTCATGGAATATTTATATCCAAGGTTGGGGAAGTTTAGTAACCTTCAACAAAGTTTTATAACCATGACTCAGTATGCAAACTGCTTTACCAAACTTGTTCAATTTTCCCTTGAAGTAGTTAGGAATGAGAAGATAAAGTCATGAAGATTGGATATGGGTATTCAATATGATATTTAATATCAGGTTTTCATGCTGAATATCACATCCTATGTGGAAATTCTAGATAGATCGATGATGATTGAGATTGACCTCTTTGGTAATTTAAGGTCGACGGGAGTTCCTCCTACTCCTAGTGTAAGTTCTATTAGTTCCTTGAAAGGAAAGAGGAAGAGTGATAAGTATCATGGTGGATCACAGTAGCAGTAATTATCCATACCTTCAATGGTGCCCGGTCGAGTCCCTTTAACTTGTTTCCATTGTCTCAAGGTCAAGTATTCAAATAAATGTTTTATTGAGGAACCAAGATTTTTTATTCATGCAATCATTTTGGCCACATACAAAATCTATATCATGTATTTTCTTCCTTGAGTAGTGGAATAGTCTCATCAAAACCAAATAGTTCTTCATTTCTATCAGATGCTTCAATATCTAAGGGGTTCCATCCTCAGGAATCTGGAATAGAGTTTCTTCACATAGTGGATGAGTCTCCATACAAAGTTGATGTGCATCTAGCGATAGTTATAGAAAATATCACTATAGATTCATGTTTAGTGATTTATTTATTTGATACTGGTTCATATCATTATTTTTTTCAACTCATATTATGAATATTCTAAAATTTTATATGGATATTACGTCTTATGTGATGAATATTTCTACGCCCCTTAGAATAAAGATATGGAAGGGTCTTTGATTCCCCTCTTGTGTCTTATCTCTATCGGAGATCAAGCTCACCTAGGATTTTTTAGTTCTCAAAATGAAACATTTGGATGTCATTATCATGATAGATTGATAGATTTACCTTAAATCTCATATTGACTACTATCTTTGGAAGGTCTCCTTTACTATTCTTGATGGGATGTGACATGTTTTCTAGGGAGAATGGAACCTGAGGTTGATTAGAGTCAAACCATATTTTCTAGAGTTAATCAGGGTGATATCTATGTTTTCTTTTGATCTAAATCAAGAATATTTGAGTGGTAATATTCCTCTAGTAGTCATCAAGTTTCCTATTGTGTTTTTATATGAATTTTCTATCTTTTCACCAATAAGGGAAGTAGAGTTATCTATTAACTTGGTAATGGGTACTCAACCTATCTCTATTCATTCTCAATTATGGCACCAAATGAGATGAAAGAGTTAAATACTCAGTTCTATGATTTATTAGATAAAGGATTCATTCAACCAAGTGTTTTTCCTTGAGCGGAACCTATTCTTATCACTAATAAAGTTGATGGGACACTTCACCTTTGTGTTGATTACTAAAAACTAAATCAATTTTTGGTAAAGAACAGGTATCTTTTGCCAAAAATTAATGATTTATTTGATCATTCGAAATGGGAAAAGTGGATCTTGAAGATTGATCTTTGGTTTGGTTACCACCAATTGAGAATAAAAGAATATATCATCCCAAATACCACCTTTAGGAGTTGTTATGGTTATTATGAGTACCTTTTTATGTCTTTTGTTCTAACTAATGCTGCTACAGTTTTATGGCTCTGATGGATAGGATATTTCACAAGTATCTTGATTCATTCATGGTGGTGTTTTTAGAAAACATCTTGGTATTATCTGAAACCGAGGAGGACCATGTGTTCCATATGATATTAGTTTTGGAAATTTTTATAGATCACTAACTTTATGCCAAGCTTACAAAATGTAATTTTAGTATTTGGGAAGTGCGGTTCTTGGTATATGTGGTCTCGGGACATGGTATTTTAGTTGATACTAAGAAGTTAAAAATGTTATGACATGGGAGAAACCGTGATTTTTTTTTTGAGTTTTAGAGATTCTTATGTTTAGTGGGATATTACCATAGGTTTTTTTAAGGATTTCTAAAAATTGGATTCTCCAATGATCGTTCTCACTCAGAAAAGAGTAAAGTTCTTATGGAGTTTAAAATTTCATAATTAGTTTAATGAGTTAAAGCACCATTTGACTTTTGTGCTAATGTTGACTCTTCGAGAGGTTGGACTGAGCTATGTGGTATTTTTTATGCATCGATTTTAGATTTGGTTTGCGTTCTCATATAGGGTGATTATGTGGTGACCTATGGTTCCTGGTATATTAGGTCACACAAAAAGAACTATCCTAATCATGAACTCTTACTAGTAACTTTGATACTTTCTCTTAATATTTGGTGGTATTACCTTTTTGGACAAAGGTTTACCATCTATTCCAATCACAAAATTTTGAGTTACATCTTATAACAAATATATTTGAACCACTTTCAGAGGAGATAGGTGGAGTACCTATAGTCCTATATTTTCAAAATTGCATACACCCCTAGTAAGGGGAATTCCATTACTGATGCCTTGATAATGAAACTTCCAACTCAGGACATGAAATAATCATGGGAAGAGTGAAACATGATGGATCTCTTTGCTCGTATTCATTTGGGAGTTTGGGAGTATGAGACTGATATTTTTCTAAAAATCATTCATTTGAGCTCTTCTCTTCTTGATATAATTATTTAGGAGAAACAACTTGATGAGGAATTCTATGGCATTAGGATCTCTCTTTATATTGGGGATACCATCACTGAGTTGTCATTATCTTCTAAGGGTATCTTGTGTTTCTAGAATTGGTATATTGCACCTTTTCCCATGAGAAAGGTTGTTATAGGGGATTTCCATAATTCTTAGTGGGTATTGAATCCTGTCACTGTGAAGATGTTCTATGACATATAACAATGATTATGGTGGCTAGGTATGAGATGAAACATTGTTGATTTTATTTCTCATTGTTATACCTATTAGTAGGCCAAGATCAAGTACTAGAGACCTTCAGGGTTTCTCTATATCCTTTTAGTTCCAAATTGGAAGAAGGATAAGATTTCAATGGGTTTCATGGTTGGGTTACCTCATACCCCTTTAGATAAGAATGTGATATAGGTAGTGATCAATTGGCTAACAAAATAGGATCAATTTATCCCCATTCAAGATACAACCAAATTTGAGGACTTGGGAAGCCTTTCTGTACAATAGATTATCAGATAACATGGATTTACATCTATTATATTTTCTGATTGGGATCCCTATTTCACTTCTCATTTTTTGAGAGTCATCTAGAAGGAAATGATATCTCATGTTAGTTTGATCATGACATATCATCCATAGACTGATGTCCAGACAAAACAAGTTGTACATATTCTTAAACACACGCTTCATGATTGTATTCTTTATTTTGGTGGATCTTGGGATATTTACTTATGAATACTTTAGTTTTCTTATAAAAATAGTCACTATTATTCCATAAAGATGTAACCTTTGTGGCCTTGTATGACTGACCATGAAAATATCCATTGTATTGGTCAGAGGTTATTGAAGCTTCTTTGGTTGGGCCTAGTTTGGTTTAGGATACAATGGAAAGGATTCAGTTGATTTGTTAGAGAATGGTGACAACATTGATCTATTATAAATCTTATATTGATCATTTTTTATTCCCGTTAGAGTTTTTAGTTGGGGACCAGGTTTTTTTTAGAGTTTCACCTTGATTGGGTAATTGATGGCTTAAAAATAGAGGAAACTTGCACCAAGGGACATGGGACTATTTTCGGTTTTTAATTAGATTAGTGAGATGGAATATCATTTGTAATTTCCACCTTAATTTACATTGATTCATAACTTTTCCATGTGTCACAACTCGTAAAGTATATATTTGACCCATATTATGTTTTAAGCTAGGAGAATCATGATTTTGAACCTGATTTATCCATGATTGAGAAACCAGTCTGGATTATTGATTCTTTGATGAAGGTTCTTCATGGGAATTTGATACCTTTGGTTCAATTTATGTGGAAAAATGGTTTTTACTCACATGAGAATTGGGAGTATGAGGTACTTATGAGGGAGTGGTGGACTTATTTATTTTACATGGAGACTTCTTAACATGATTTATAGGGTTAGAAAGCATTTATGGTCGGGATATTGTAACATTCTTTTTCCATATTTCATGTAATTATTAACCCTTGTTTTTATCATGCCTTGTTTGGGTCACATCTCGGGTTATTTTTTGGAAACTGTTTGATTTTTTTTGATGGTTTTGGGGCTATTCATGGTTGGTGCATAACTAGGGAAAACTGTGCAGTTTGTCCCATAAAATCATTTTCCATATGTGATGGTTCTACAGAGAGGTGCATGGTTGGAACACGATTAGTCCAAACCATGCATCCTCCCCTCTAAAACATGCAACCTTGGAAAATTGGGGTTTTATAATTAGCACACAATTAGTTTAACTATGCATCCAAACCGTGCACCCTTTATAGAATCCCATTGAGGGCACACAATTAGTACTAACCATGTGGCATAACCCAGTAAACTGTGTGAGGAGGTTTTTAACCCCTTAAAATTTTAATTAAAATTCCGGTACCCTCATTTTTAACCTTAAACACATCTCATTCAAACTTAATCCAATAATTTTGCTTTAAAGGCTCCCAAGAGGTGATTTTTCTCCTCCAACCTCTCTTCTTCTTGGATCAAAGCATTGTTGGATGTGATTTATCTCTCTCCGGTAAGTTTTTTCTCCATTTATCTGGAACCCTCTTTTCTCTATCTCTTTAAGAGTGATGAATCCTTATTTTTTTGAAGTATTGGATCTTTAATTTTATGGATTATGATTCTTAGGATCCCTTCTTGATCTTCCTCACCTTGTATTCTCCATTGGAAGTTTTTATTTCAGGTGATTGGTCATTTAATCATGTGATAAATGGTAGGTGGTTCTATAAGGATTTTATCTTTAATTGAAACCTTTATTTCTTGATTAAATTGAAATGTATTCTCAATTGTTTTATAAACCTTAAATTTTTATGATTTTGATGATTGATTTTAAAGGTATGAGATTTGTGAATTTAAAAACTATTTTCAAAGGCTTTATAAATATGTTTTGATTTTGAGAAAAGATGTATTAAAATGATTTGATGTTGATTCATGAGAAAATGGATTTAAATGAAAGATATTTTTGAAAGGTATGAACTTAATAAAAAACTATAATTTGGTTTTGAAATTGAAATGGAATGTTGAAACTTGAATTAGGAATTTGGACTATGAATTGATTTTAAATGAATGGACTCCCCATGATTGATTGATTGATTGATTGAATCACATGTGATCTTGAGTAGTTAGTGGTTGATTAGGACAAACATGCTAGAAATCTGACTCCCTAGAAATGGATTGATGATGAAAACTCTAACTAAACCAAATTAAGCATAATTTCCTCATATGGGTGTTGATTGTTTTAATCCCAATGGCCTGATCCTTAGGGATGTGTGCACACACCTGATCTATTTTGATTGAATGGGTAGTGTGAGTATCTTAGAGCTAGAAACTAAGTTTCTTCGGGGCATATGACCATGGTGCTTTGTTTTGATTTGATTATTGCATGACAATGCTTATTGAACCATTTTATTTACACCATTTCTATTTTTATGAAAAATGTTAATTTAAGAATATAATTAATAGATCTTCCATCTACTGATTTGAAAGAATGTTTTGATTAAAAGTGTGAAAAATGATTTAACATTCTTTTTTATATTTAAATTTAAGCATAAATGGTTTATTTGTATTAAAACTATTTATGGAATACTTGGTGAAATCATACTAGGATATTTTTCTCACACATTACCTTTGCCTTTTTGGGTTTCTAATATATATTAATCTAGGTATAGGAAAAGGGAAAATGACACTTAGAGGTGGAAAGTGTGCTTTATACATGGGACCTAGGGGATGATGGTGACTAGTGGAGCTGTGATCCACTCATTGCATGGAGGTTTTGAGTTTTCATCTTTATGGATATTGTTTCATTTATTTGGATGATGTATCATTTAATATTTATCTATTTTCTTATGGTAATTTTCTCCTTGAAGAGTGTTTAACATACCTATTATTTATTATTTACCTTCTGTTTTTGTATATTGCTGGTTTGTTCTTATCACAAAACCATCCCCCTTAATTATTGAAAAGATGTTAAGTGCTAGACTCCAACCCATGGCTATTGGGAACACCCATCAGGCTATGTCAGTGTTGACTCAGGTATCATTGTACTAGGGTATTCGATCTGGTTTGTGATACTTTATGAGTGATTAAAGTAGTAAAAATCACAATATATTTTACTTGGTTCACTCAAAATAGGCTAGTTTAAGGATCATATAAAGACAACATGCCTATGTATCTATTACACTAGAGTACACTACTTCTATTTGTTTTTACACAATAGAGTGGTCACACTGACCCTCTGACTCATTATCCACATGAAATATGGAAGGACTCACAGTATTTATTCATATATAGTTCTCAATGCTCCTTCCATAAAAATCCCATTATTTATAATAAATTTGTATTAAAATACACCTTGAATGGTGTTTCAATTCTATATAGCCTAATGAGTTTTCAACAAGATAGAGCTCCTAGGATCTCCTCCTTCTCTCACCCTTTCAACTTTATAGTATCCCTGAAATTCCATTATTCTATTATTTTTCCTCTATACCAAAACTCCACACATGTCACTCCATCTCAAACTATTGTGTTTAGTCATCGAGAAAAAAAAGTTATGTTGATCTAATGTATATGATAAACCCACTTACACTATATCCTTTAGAGATCAATCCATATGTCAATGATACTTAAATTTTGTGATTAAAACACATTTAAGTCACTATAATCCCTTTAATCTTCAAGAAAAAAACTCCCTATTCAAATTTTTAGGTTTTTAGAAACTACCTAGCTATAATATGGTCACATGTACTATGGTGTATACACCTTCTTTAAAAGCTTCACCATGATATAGCCTCTTTCCCTATGACATAGAAAATGGATTAATCAAATTATGTGGACATGGTCTATTACTTTGTGGTGTGAATTCTTGTTAGATAGTTACAAAATTTTCATATATAAAATTTATCCACAACTTACCCATGATAACAATATGATCTCCTCTAACTTATTGACTGACCAAACTAGCTACAGTATAACCATTTTACCACAGAATGAGATCTTGTAGGATTGGAAACAAAAAAATTAACTATTATACTAAAATCACACCCTCCAAGACATAAGGATATTCTATAGTGTGGACATCTCCTCATTAACGTGACTGCATCATAGTCATCTCTTCATGGTGTGGATACTCTAGAAACTCCAGTGACATTAGAGTTTGACTGATCACCTCATGCAACATGGCCCCTTACACTATGGCATGAAGGAAAATTTAATGAACCTTATACATCCATCCTCTATGGTGTAACATAATGTACTATGATGTGGAAACCCTAGATCAAGTACAAAGTCATCTAGATCCAAAACTATCCTATGAAATAGCCTGATGGGTTTCAATATGGTGACTATCTTCCAGGAAGATTTTTCTCCACCACCAACAAACCTTATGGATTTAATGAATACATAAAAATCCTCCAAGAATAACTAATTCACCACAACCTTATTCAAATTCAATACTCAGATCTAATTTTCAATGAGAAAAATAAATACAAAATGCCAAAGGAATTCTTTACAATAATATATCCCTTTGGGTTTGTTGATAATTCCAAAGAAAACTCTAACCTACTGATTCTCCTGCCTTCCATAAGTGAATCTATTATTCATCAAACCCAAACTCTAATCTTATGTTGACTAGTTCAGGTTGATAAACATGAATTAGATGAGATAATACTTATTATAACAACTCATTTAACTTCATTTGAACTTCATGCTTCCAAACTGCTCCCCCAAATATTCAATCAATACACTCTCCCTCTAAATGGTGCTCTCCCTTTTTCAATAGGAAAAATAAACTAATTTTCTCCATGGATTTTTCATCCTAAAAAACATGAGTACTTTCTCCCCCTTTTTTAATGAATCCAAAGAGAACTTCCTTAAAATCTTACAAAAGAGAGTTAGAAATATAATAAATTATTTAAGGAAAGAAATCATGCCCTTCTTAACATGAAATTCCCATGGGGGAGTAGGGGTCTCCATCTCTAGAAATTTATAGAGAAAGGGGTTCAGTTGGACTCGTAGAGTGAACCAATTTCTTTCAAAATCCACCTTTGGTAGTGCCTTTTTTATAATTTCAACCATTTTATCTTTAGTAGGAACATACTCTAATTTCACAACACGATGCTCAACTTTATCCTTTAAGAAATGGTATTTGATCTCAATGTGTTTTTATTGATTTTTGAATGATGTATTTGTTAATATTTATGGCATGTGATTTTACACACATGATTGGAGTATGATATTCCACATCAATACCAAATTATTCAAGTTGTTGTCACATTTATATCAATTGTGTACAAGTTTGAGTCACTACAATATACTCTACCTCTATAGTGATTAACGATATACAATATTTATTTTTTAACTTTTATAGGAAATAAAGAAGCTACCAAGACAAAACAAACCTCCATAAGTATATTTTAGGTCATCAACTAATCCTATCTAGTTTGCATCAGTAAATCCCAATTGTTATTGCTGTGAATTTCTGTAATAGACCAACCAAAAATCCATTATTTGGTTAATATATCAAAGTATTTTTCTCACATATTTCATATAAATTTCTTTTGGAAAACTTTGATAGTGGGTGTCTTGACATGTGGAAAATACAATGTCTAGAAAAGTGGATATCAAGTAGAGTAAACTACCAATAATATGCCCATAGAGAGTCACATCAACCTCCTTTCCTTCACCATATTTTAACAATTTCACCCGAATCTCTATCGGTGTAGGAATAGATTACGATTCATCCATTTAAATTTGTTTCAAAACCTCCTTTGAATACTTTTCTTGGGAGATTAAGGTCCCACCCTTTCTTTGAATCACCTATAATCTAAGTAAAAAAGATAGTTCACTAATTAGTGACATTTTAGATTCTAGTCTCATCATATATGAAAACCGTTTACATTGAGTGTCATATGAGCCTCTAAAGATGATTTCATAAACATATATGATTACCAACATCCAATATCCTTTATCCTTCTTGATGTATAGATTTTTATCAACCCCTACTCTATAAAAACCAAGTTTCTTCAAATATTGGTTGAGTCGAGAGTACCATTCCCTTGATTCTTGTTTTAGTCTACATAAATCTTTCTTCAACCAACTCACTTGTATTTCATCTTAATGAATGAGAAATCCATCTGGTTTCTCAATGTAGAATTTCACTTCAAGGACTCTATTTAATAATTTTTATTTTACTTTCATTTGATATACTTTAAATATTTTTTTCACAACCATAGTTAGGAACAACTGAATAGTCTCCAAACGATCCATAGTAACAAATGTATCATGTATGTCGATGAATTCAATATAAGTATACCCATTTAACACTATTTGTGCCTTATTCTTTATCACTTTACCCTCTTTATTAAGTTTGTTTCATAGAACCCAATTGGTTATGATGATGTTCTTATTTGTTGGCCTCAGAACAATTTCCCAAGTGTTATTCTTTTCAATTTGGTTAAGCTCTTCATGCATTTCCTTGAACCAAATTTCACCCTTGATAGATTCATCAATAGATTTTGGTTCCAATAGAGATAAAAAATAAGTTTAATGCAACACTTTCATTCTTATTTCTTGAACTGGGCTTGTCCACTCACCAATGATATTGTTTTGGTGATTTATTCCTTACTTTAATGTCTTCTTGATCCTTTTGTTCCTATTATTTTTCCCTAATAATTATAGATTTTATTATAGTTCACTTTGGCCCTTTAAACTCCCCCTAATCCATACATGTATTCATCACTTTTTTTCTTAAAAACTGGGTTGATTTTGTGCGAATTCTGCTCATTTGGAATTCAAATCTTCTCATATATTTTTGAATTTTCTCATTTTTACTTACAGAAGCACCATTTTTTTCTAAGATATTTACTAACCATTTATTGTAGAACTTGTATGTCTTACTATTGGGTGAATATCCAAGAAAAATATCTTCATCGCACCATGCTTAAAACTTTATATTATTTTCTTTATTAATAATAAAACATTTACTTCCAAATACCCAGAAATACTTGAGTGTGAGATTATCTCCATACCAAATTTCATATGAATTCTTATCTGTATATAAATATAATAGTTCCTTATTGGATATATGGATCACCATAATAACCACTTATTTACAATACTTCTTCGATGTGGATTTTTTATGATTATAGTTCAATACATGTTGTTGATTATACGGTTTTTTCTTTCTGCAACTTTGTTCTATTGAGGAGTCATTGATGAAAAATTAAGCTATAAAAATGGTTTCAAACCATTGATATAGGATAAAAAACTTTTGGTATATCATATACCAATAGTTTTCCAAACATTTTGGAGTTATGGAATGGGTATAGGCCTATACCAATGGTTTTTCATAAATTGTTGGCATAAGGAATAAGAAATTACACTATACCAACAGTTTCTTGATAATTATTGGTATAGATCATGAACCTTTAAACTATACCAATAGTTTATAAACCATTTTTATAGAGTTATCCACAATTCTATGAAACAAACCCCCTATCTTTTTTCCAAACCACCTCCAACATTCCATATAGTATCCTTCCCTCCATTTCCCAAATCACAAACACCTACAAAACACTACAATGCCATATTCAGAATTTAAAAAACTAATAAAACACCTAAAAAAACACTACAATACAATGTAAGAATTTAAAAAACTAATAAAAACAATATAATTAATAATGTATGATGAATTTATATGTTTACAAGTCATTCATATCCAATTATTCATTTTATCATTATAAAAAAATACCACACTATAAAGAAGAACATTTTGGAAATCACAACATGACACTTGAGCAAAAAATTTATACATATCCTTGGAAAGAAGAACATTATGGACACATATATAGTTTATTAATTTCAATTACAACATATATTTTTTCATATTTTATTTTTAACCAATAGTACATATATTCATTTTTTCAAAAAATGTTATATTTTGATCATAATCATAAAAGCATGTAAAAATAATAAAACTCAATATAAATGTAAATAGTATAATATGAAATCAATGTAAACAATATAATATTCCTCTAAAGTCATTTACTAGGGTTAATTAATAGTTTTAACTATTTAGGTGACACATGTATTTGAAAAATTAACATTAATTATATACAGATGTTGGGAATTCTGGGAATATACAACCAGCCTATAATCAATCCATTTCACCCTTGAAAGTTAGGGGATCATTTGAGAATGGAACCCCTAAAAGTTTTACTTACTTGTAATTTCAATGAATGAGTGATGTAAAATGTTCAAATGTGTTCCTTGTAAATATGAATCATTTGGGTGGGTTAATCACACAGTGGATTAGCCAAATTTTTAAAAATTGTAAAACACCCCAACCCAACTAGAATGAATGGTGATTAAGACTAGTGGCATAATGTGACCTTAGGCATTCCTCCCACTAGTCCAATTATTGAAAAAAACTCAAAATAATAAATACACTCAGAGGATCTACAACATCCTCGAGCTACTCCTCAATTAAATATCAGAACACCATTGAGAATATGTAGTATGATAATTCTTATAATCCATTTCTTAGACATTATATAGGTGTTAACCCCTAGAATAATTCCTCTGATTAATTTCTTTCTTATTGTTTAATGGTGTTTATATCTAATATTAGCATATCTCTATCAATATAGAGACTCTCGGTATAGTATTATGGGTTCATTGGGATCTTAAAAATGGTTTTATTCAACACAGAAATCAATATGTGTTCAAATAAATTACTCAAAAACTAAATATATTAATTCAAAAAATAAACACTATTTCCAATGGAACTTCAAAATGGATTAGTTTCTTTAGTATCAATGTCATCTATTCATCCAAATATAAGTTCACTTGACACTGGTCCAGTTGGTTCCCTCTAAAATGTTCCTAAAATATACCATTGATGGATATTTCTTGAATTTATTTATAAAATAAAAGGATCTTATTCATGAATGGAATAATGGGGAAGTGTTGGTCTAATGTATGTACAACAGTGAATGTAGTATTCACCAAGAGGAATCTCTCTCCATATTGATTTTTATAATTCATTCCAGGACTAGGAATATTATTCTCACAATGTTTGAGTGTATCTTATCATTGATCATTAATTTCATTCAAGATACATATCAGGCACACTATTCTATAGTGCTTATCATTTTAGAATGAAAACAATTCCTTTATCAAAATATAATTCATTACAAATATTTGGATTAAGTGAAATATGGTGTTGTATTTTTTATCTTACAAAGGAGTTTAATCCATTCCACTTACAATTTTTTCATCCATTTTATATTTACCTAATAATTATAATTTAGTGGTGGTTAATCATGCTCTAGGAATCTATTTTTTACCTCATAATAAAATCACTGATACTTTTCCCCTTGTGAAACCTATAAAGTATTTAAAGGTGATTCTTACCAAAACATTAGTTTCTTTTGTGATAATTCATTAAATTTTTTATAAAATTATATAAGTAAAATAAATGAAATCATTATGAGTAATTTGAAACCATATGAAAATGAAAATTGAAAACAAAACCACATAAAACATATATCACCTAAGAAATAAGCCTATTTTGATAGAGTATAAAAATGACTCTTACTTTTTCAACTATGGTATTATCTTATTATGTAATGGTGATGGAGTAGTTTGATAAAAAATATCATGTTCCATTTCTCATACTTGATTATATTTCCTAAATAGAAGATATATGAAATCCAAATTATTGTGTATGATTTCTTAATCGATAATTTTTAAATGGAAATCCCCAACATTCAACTAGAATTACACCGTATAGTATGAGTGAATAACTATAGGTTCTATACTACCAAGTTTCCCAAGCTATTTTGATATAAACATTTTTTAAAAATCTATAAATTATATTTGATTTAATTAACTAATTTATTAATTAATTAATCACTCTATAAAAAAACATAAAGGATGTTATTCTCCATTTTATTCTGCTTAACTCAATTGTATACTATGATGTTTAAAAACATTTATAATACTAACACTCACACCATATCCTTTCATATATCTTGGGTGATATTTCTTAACTAATGTTTTAAAAAAACCATCATACCCTCAGTGATAAATGTCATATATGTCTTTTACCCTTGAAGGTTATCCAAAATTGGAATTTTTAAATGTTATATTAGTGTAATGAATTTTAAAATTTTAAATATTCAAATAAAATAAATAAATAATTTCATATATTCTTTTTAGGTACTTATTTTGATGGATCTATAAGGTTATTATCATTTTTATTGATCATTCCCTTTTCAATTATTATTATTGAGAGGGGTATTTTATAGGAATAAAATGAACCACTTCAAAATTACTACTGAGTTTTGGTTAAAATCCATCAAACATTCTAAAGATTATTTTATCCTCTTGTAAAGGATACCCTCTTTATACCAAAGTATGAGTGTATAAATTCTATGACTAGATTTTCTGGTGAGATCTCCTGGATTCAAGTTATAAAAGAATAAATTAATAAATAAAGAAGAAAATAATAAACAATATCAAAAATCAATTTAATAAAAAATAATTATCAAACAAGAAAGAATTCCTCATACAGACAGGTGACAAACATTTTTAAAGGTAGTACATCAAAACACCCTTATTTGAGTTATATATTTTATTTTTTTTCTAAAAAACCGCTAACCTTTTATTTAAAATACCTTCATATAATTTCCACAAAATACATAATCCTATTTATAATAGCTCTCATATAAATATATCAAATTTTAGTCATTTTAAATATATAAAACATGAACCATTAGAAAAAAATCATTTGATATATGTTACTGTTACATAATCCAAAAACTTAAATTTCATTTTTTGTTCAATGCTCCTCCAATTAGGATATAATATAAAAATTCAATATAGACTCTGAAGAACCATGAAACTCTTAAACTGCATTTATTTTAGGTCATGATTGAAAAGTAGAGACTATCATGCGTGCAACTATATTTTCAAAACAAATCCAGTTGTTAATCACTAAATATATGATAAGAATTTAATCTCTAGTGTGATATTAATGAGGACAATATATATATATAAATTTATAGGAACCATGAGAAATAAGTTAAAAGACCAACTCATGCCCCCTGAAAATTTATTAAAAAATAAAAGTGTATAGGAAAAAGCATGAGTGAAACATGTTTTCACCAATATGTGCAGAAAAAGAATGCATTACAAGCCACAAAGATCAATTTTCATCCATTGTAATTAGAATCTAGAATTCAACTAATTTTAACATCAAATCCAATTAGAAAGTCATTTAATATAGATGAACAATGTGTATGTGAGTACCTTCTATATTTCCACCATGTCATGTATCCATTAACATAATTGGATGTTTTTACCTCCCCCTTTCAATTAAAGTCCTTAATGAATATAAAAAAAATACATGGGAGGTCATCCACTACCTAAAAGAGAAATATTCAATCCAAAACAAGCCTACCTAGGTGTCATCCCAACCAAAAAATCAATACTTGAAATGGATAGTCCTGCAAAAATCATCATCAATACTTTATATCCATTCAAAAATGGTCAAATCAAGAATCATTTTAGGTTCATTAGATTTGTAACAAGCAGATCCAAACAAAAAATATTGGCCGGTAATAGTACAAGAAAAATCCACAACTCATCATAATTGATTGTATAAAGTTCATGTAAACTAAATCCATTAGTTTAGAATATAATTAATCTTATCTCTTGTATCTTTATCATTCAAACAAATAGATAGAATCAAAAACATGGGAAAGTATCAACATAGCCAAAACAAAGAAAACCAAAAGGTAGAATCTAATAAAAATGAATATAGTCTAATTTTTTAGACCTAGAAAAAATTGATGGTTGATAGAAGAGATTAAGGATTTGGAACTCAACAATTTTATGTTCAATAATAACAAAATTAAAAAAAAGGAATTAAGGAGAGATTGATGTAGCTGGGGAAGAAAACTGAAGGCCACTCTCTCATAGGGTTCGATTTGGGTGGGGGTGAAATGGGAGGAGGGAGATCATGAGACTGGGTAAGAATGATCATATCTCTTATGGTCTTAAGTCAATATTTCAAAGAACAATAGTCTCCCAAGAATTATAATTAAATGAGTACATAGTATCATGTGTTAACGAGACAGGTAAATAATTCTCTAAGTATTATGGATTTGGAGGGAGACATGAGAACATAAGGATAGTTAGGGAAAATATGGATAAATGAAATAATAGAAATAAGGATTTTCCCACATGTTATAATTATGGAAAGAAACTCCCCAGTACTTTCTTAAAATTAATGGGAATTTGATAAAAGTTTGGAGAGAATGGCCATCATGCTTGCGATTGCAAGGGTAAGAAAAAAGTTTCCAATGTATAATGCTTCAACTATATGAATATAGGAAACTATTTAAATCATACCTGAAACATAAAAGGAACATACTTAAAAAATTTCTAATGGATCATGGTCATGATTATGCTACTACCATAGATGAAGAGGAATTATTAATATACTTGTGTTTGGATTCAATAATTATGTCATTTGAGTATTTTATTAGTGATTTATTGGTTATAAGAATTATAAAATATATAAGGATTTTACTGAAGTACTATTTCATTAAGGATTTGAGATCGTATATTTAATGGTACTAAGAAAAGTGATTCAGTAGTAAGTTAAATTTTTTGTAAAAAATGTGGTTGAGGGAAAAATAATCCTTAATATGTTCCTAATGTTGAGACAATAATTCTTGTATAAATAGATTACTGCTATAAATAAAGTAAATTAGATACTACTAACTACCTTGGAACTGATTCTAATGTTTTGGATCATAATATTTTGGAAGGGTCATAAGGTTGAACATTTATGAAATGGTTTAAGTTTAATTTTGGATGAGTTTTTAGAGATTATTTTATTACATCACTATATGATGTAGCCTGTGCTAATAGTTGAAGTAGAAATAGTTTAAGGAACAATCAAAGGATAATATTGTGTTTATAGAAATGTATATTTACTTATATTATTAGAGAGTGAAATAATTTCTCAACTCTAGTAAAATGGTCTTGAAACAAAAATGGTGTCCTATCATTATTGGAAAACAAGGTTATACACACATTTTTTCAAAAACCATGGGTATAGGGTTTAGTTAAGACCTAGACCCATAGTTTTTCTAAAACCATGGGCATAGGTTTTGGTTTAAGACCTAGAACCACAGTTTTTCCCAAACTATGGGTATAGGTTTTGGTTCAAGACCTATACCCACGGTTTTTTCAAAAACTGTGGGTATAGAGTTTTTTTCAAGACTTATACCCATGGTTTTCCCAAAAACATGGGTATAGGTTTTGGTTCAAAACCTATACCCATTTTTCTCCAAGAACCGTGGGTATACGCCATCCCTATAGCCATAATTTTTGTAAATCATGGCTATAGCTTTCCCACATAAGCGCGGGAAAAAAATACCAAAGGAATGCCTATTACCACATTTTTCAACATATATCCACAGTTTAATATATATATATATAATTAAATATATATATTTATTTATATATATATATACTAATAATCATATGTGGTGTAGTGGTTAGGCACTTGGATTCTATAGTGGTGGTCCAGGGTTCGAATCCAGCAACAGACATTTTTTTAAATCTTATATCCATGATTTCAAAAGCTTATGTATAGGGTTATTGACATGGTGGACTGTAATGACCTTAACCCCAGAATACTAGAGTTAGTGCATTACTTTATTACATTGGAATATATACAAGTTTTGAATCCCAAAGTACCAATTAGTTTAGCAGTTTTGGAAAATAGATTACATACATGGTACTTACATCACAATTAAAAATCTAAACTACGACATAGATAATCCTTTGAACATCATGATTCTCCTAGATTAACCCTACATATCAGTCATAATATACATCTACACAACCTAGGAAAAATTAAACACGAGAAAGGGGTGAGCTCAGATGCTCAATAAGGGTAAATAATATAGCAGAAGATAGCATAAATAAGCATGAACTTTTAAGGCAAGGTGTATAACTGAAACACAAGACTTTTAAACATAATCTTGAGAATAATATAGAAATAATAAATAAAATAATTCCATATAAACATTCACATATATATTCTACTAGTTGAATAATCACATGTAATATCAATAACTAATTTCATAATGAGGGAATGCGTAATGTCATACATCATAAATATACCATCAAGACATTGGCCAAGACACCATACATAAATGGGTAAAAACCCAACTAGTTTGTCTCATGAGACCTATTGATGCATTGAGGGCCTATATAGGGCCACAACCTTCATTTACTAATTACAATTCATTCCTCATATGAAATATTGAAACATAACCAATATAAACATTCGTATTAAAACTAGAATATGAAATGCTAATACATTAACCATAAACCATGAATGGTATCAAAATAGTAAATCCGCAATAAAACATATCATAAAATATTCAATACAATATGGTAGATTGTATAATAATAAATCAACCTTAATTAAGCATAAAATCCAACAAAGGATATTAACATAGATTAAAATAATATAATAAAATCATTAAAATTTCTTGAGAGAAATTCTCCTTTTACTTTGAAATTATTTAAAAGTTGTGCAAACTTAAAAAAATTATTTTTAAAATAAACTTGTAAGCTTGTAAGTTAATCTTAAAAATGTTAAGTCGTCATGATGGAAAAAAAATCCACTCATGCTGAATAAGTTAAAAAACATTCTTACCATAAAAAAAAGTCATAAAGTACCTCGTTTGTAAGATGATAAAAGATTCCTTTCAAAACATTTTATAAAAAGTAAAACAAGGGTAAAAATGACTTTAAAAATTATATAAGAATAGTAAAAATATTTTGAAATACATTTTTAAGAAAAATGGACATGGATGATAATTATGTCCCAGTAAATACTTATGTATAAATAATTCCAAGTAAAAATGAGATTGTGAAATTAACCCTTACCTTGTACTTTACTTTAGTTGAGGGTGAATTAACCACGTTTATAATGGTTAAAACACTTTATTAAATTATAAAAAAACTATGTCCATATTTATTATATTATATACGATCCTTATATATAATTTTGTTAATAATATTTCATTATTACCATTGTTTTAGGTGTTAATTACTTCATTTTCTTATGTTTGTTTTATAATGTAAGTCTTGTTTCTTATGCATAGAATATATTTCATTCATATAAAAAATTACATTAAGTTAATAAATATTATATTCACTTATCATATACATTTTTATAATCATTTTTGAATGTTCAATGTGGAAAATGAATCTCATAGTGTCGTGGAGACGTTAGGTCGTATGTACGCACGAGCGACGGTATCATTCCCTTAATGGTAAAGTGGTATGAAATTAGATGGTATATTAATTATATATAATAAAAATAATGTCATATTTATTATTTATATCCATTATATTCATCATTATACTCATTTAAATAAAGTAGTGATGAAAAAAAAATTACACCACAGCATGGAGATGGTAGGTCGTATGCATGCACGCATGGTGATATTGTTTTTCATAAGATAGATAAAAGGAGGAATATGGTTATACCATAATCATAATAACATATCGGAATATAGGTGATATATTTTTTATAATATTATAATATAAACAATGCATGAATAGGAAGTATAAGAAGAAATAATTTTGAAGGAGTCGGTAAAAATGATTACCTCTTCTTTAGAGAACCACCTTTGGATCTCCTCTTAAGGACACTAGGGTTGGTCTTTTGAGAATAAAAACACCTATAGGATGGGTCTATGTAAGTCTAGAAGGTAAATGGGTAGGGTTTGGTTGATCAATATGTCACGACTCGTCCCCTGGGGCCCCTTCCATGACATCCCCCAAGCCTGCCTTTTGAAGGCTAGGGGTTGGCGCACTAGTGCTGAAGGCATCAACCTGCAAGTGGGAGGCATTTTCCTGAGTACCTATGCACACTCACACACAAACAAATCCCAAATCTAGAAAGGTAAACATGCATTTCACTAAACAACCACTGAGTAAAAGTACAAACTGTAGGTCAAATGGGCTAGAATACAAACCCAACAAAAGACGAACTGAAAACAGGTTAGTTCAAGGAAACATTAAAAGTCATATGCTAAAAACTCCACCTGATGGGTAAGTGTAGAGTAGCTATTTGAATTTTTATAAGTATTCCATGCCTTCCTGGTCTCACTAGGCACCATCAGGTCCTAGTCCACCAAGTCCTCCATCAAGGTAGCGGTCGTCTACACCAGACACAACACGTGCGGGGGAAACCCATGCAAGTTTGAGTAACGAAATACTCAGTAGGGACCCCAAAACACAAAGGAAATACCATGAAGAAATCCAAAATTCAAACCACAAAGAATAATCATGAAGAAAGATAGCTTACAAAAGCAAATTCTAAAGTATGGAAAGCAAGACTATCAGTCGTAACACTGAACATCTTGGACTGTTGAGGTACTCATCCAAGGTGAGTACTGTGGGTCTACTGGGTTATACAGAGCCACTAGAAGCTTATCCACATAGGGTATCAAGGAGCTGATCCACATAGTTTCTCTAGGATCTTATACACATGGGTTTTCTACAAGCTGATACACACAGGGTCTCTAAGAGCTGATCCACACAAGGTCACTAGGAGCTGATCCACACAGGGTCACTAGGAGCTGATCCACACAGGGTTGCTAGGAGATGATCCAAATAGGGTGGCTAGGAGATGATCCAAATAGGGTCTCTAGGAGATTATTCACATAGTTTTTCTAGGATATGATCCACATAGGGTTTCTAGGATCTCATCCACATAGAGTTTCTAGGATCTAATCCACACAGGGTCTCTAGGAGCTGATCCACATAGGGTCTCTAGTCTTCAGGTCTTAGCCATCCATAAGATTTTTGCATGAAGCACGCTTGATTCTAGAAGGATCTAATCCTCAAGCCAATATTTGTATTTCACCTACCATGAAATTTTTCTTAGAGCATTTCAAAATAACTTCCTTGTCTCTAGGGTTCCAACACCATAAACGGATCATCAATAGGATGCCCTGTTTGAAAGTTATAGTCATTTTTTCAAAAAGGGGTTGGTTGGGTCTAGGTCCGATCCGACCCGGACTGACCGACCCAACCCGGTTCTGCCGACCTGACCTGAATCTGACCCATCCCAGCCCATTGGTTTGTGGGTATGGTCCGATGAAGAGGCTTGTGCCCTGCTCGGATGTGCAGTGCATCTAGGTATTCCACCTCGCAACTGGCATAGTCGGCCGCCCATTACCCCCTCACACGCGTTTAGAGACCACGTTCTACATGAATCCATTTCCCACAGTTGTGGTCCGCTCCACCGACGCAGTCAGGTGGCCGTGTCCGCCACCTCCAACCGCTAGTATGGAGGCCGACAACTCCTTCCACACAGTCGCAGCTGCTCGAACCATGGCACTCTTTCTTGCACGCCATCGTGGCACGCCACCACCCGCCTATGACTGTCGGCGCCAGCGCACCGATGGGTACTTCCACAGACCACTGGGTCCGCTCCGGTGTCCTGTTCTTCACGTCGCTTACGCTCATGGCCTCCAAGGGATTCCATCTTTCTTATGACGGCCTCGAATCCTCCTTTCCTCTATTTCAAAGATGTGACTGTGAAGAATGCAGAAAAACACACAAGGTGAAGGGGCTTGGGCCTTGTTCGTGTCGACCTTCTCCCTTGTCATTAAAGGTTTAGAAACATGGGATAAAGGATTGAAGTTATATCACAATTTAACCCTGATGAAATCCTAAAAAAATATTAACATCTCACAAGAATAATTGATCTGTGGATCAACATGTTCGTGTGTTGATCCACATTCGTTTTTTTAGAACGGAGAATGGAGAAACTCAAGAACAAAGAAAACCCCTACTTGGGTCGGATCATTCATTGGTGGTGAACAGTGTCACTACGTTCATCATTCTTCAATCCTCTATATACATCCATTGGTTGATCTTCATTAGTGATTATCCATTTGAAGGGGGTTGGCATTCATCGTCATCACCCATTGGAGCTTCAGAGTAGAACCTGGATTGTGCCAACAATCCTGCATTGTCTAATTGTCCATTAAAGGAAGAAACGCGAATCAACATTTCTGTTACATTTATATTACAAAGTTGTTATGTTGTTTCATTTAATGAAACAACATATTTAGTTTCTCTTGTTTGTAAAACCTTTGATCTATAACAATTTGAAAATTTAGAAAAATAAAATAAAACAAGTTTATTTTATTTTTAACTTTTTCCTTAAAAAGTCCAAAAAATAACTTTTTTCCCTCAACCCCTGTCGGTCGAGGTTAGGTCCATTCTAGGTGAATCCCTCCATTATAAGTTCAACAGTACCCTCATATTTTTTATCTGATCACCGGTTTAAATGTTAGAAAAACTTACTTGCACATTTATTTAAATGAAAAAAAAAGTTCAAAATTATATTCTGGGCTCACCGGATCTCAAAATCAAGTTCTGTCAGAGTGTTTGGTCTCGAAATAATTTTATATAATTTTAAAAAAAATACATGGAATTTCCGAGACATTAAATTTTGTCCACCTTAGGGATTTACATCACTGAAAGACAAAAAAAAGACTAAACAAACAAATGGGGGTACTAAGCACGGATATGAGCCTCTCACTCCCAAGTGCTCTCCTGGAGATTCTCGTACTGCCACTGAATGTGCACCAGAGGAATAGACTTCCCATGAAGGACCTACTCCAGTCGATCCTCTATCACTACCGGGAACCCCACAAATGTCAACTCATCATCAATGTCTAGCTTTCCCCAGTCGATAGAGTGTGATGGATCATGCACGTACCTCCTCAGTTGTGACACATAAAAAAAATCATGCACCTAGTGCATCTATGGGGGAATATCTAGGTGGTATTCCACATCACCAAATCTTATAATAATCTGGAAAGGTCTGATGAACCTCAAAGATAACTTGTCTCCGCAGCCAAATATAGGTAATCCTTGTCAGGGTGAGACCCGAAGGAACACATGGTATCCCTCTTCAAACTCTAAGGGCATCCATATCCTATCAGCATAATATTTCTACCTACTATGTGCAGTCCTAATATTTCCCTAGATGATCTCCACCCTTTTAGTGATAGCCCGTACCAACTCTAGACCCATGAGTGCTGACTCTTTTGGGTCTTTCCATCATAGAGGTGATCTACAACATCGTCCGTACAAATCCTTGAATGCTTCCATGCTAATGGTGGATTGATAGATGTTATTGTATGAAAACTTCACCAGTGGTAGGTGTTCCTACCAACTATGACCAAAATCAAGGATTCAAGCATGAAGTATGTACTCCAAGGTCTGTATGGTCTGCTCTGTCTGACCATCAGTCTGAGGGTGAAAATCTATGCTCAAGTGCAGCTGAGTCCCGAACGCCTCTTACAATTCCTTCCATAGTAGGGATGTGAAGAAAACATCATGGTCTAAGATGATCGTAGAGGGAACCTCATGAATCCACACTATCTCCTGGACATAAAGGATTCTCAAACCTTCTACCGATCTGTGCTCCTAGATGAGTAGAGAGTGACCTGACTTGGTGAGTCGGTCAACAATCACCCAGATAGAATCATGGCCCTTGAATGTGTGTGGTAAGACTGTCATGAATTCAATTGATATACCATCCCACTTCCACTCTGGTATGTCAAGTGTTTGTTCCAAGCCTTCTAAAACCTGATGCTCAGCCTTCACTTTCTGACAAGTGAGGCGCTGTAAAATGAACTCGGCCACCGATTTCTTCATCCTTGGACACCAGTACTGATGTCGGAGATCCTAGTAAATATTTTCCACTCCAATATGTACTGCTAAGGGGTAGGTATGTAACTCCCTCAAAATATCCTCTCTCAATGCCATTGGTACTACTATGCACCCTCTAAAAATGATGATGTGCTCCCCACCTATCAAAAATCCATCAGGAGCCTACCCTGAGGATAATTGAGCACGCCAGGCCTCACAGTCAACATAAACAAGTTGTGCCTCCCTAACTTGCTGTAATAGTGGGGGAGTAATAGTCATAAACTAAAGGTAAGCTACTCCATCATCATCCATGAAGGATATCTACATCGCAGCTAGCTACTCGGTCGCCTCACTCAGCAGCTGCAATCCAGATCTCTTGTTGAGTGTGTCTGCCACCACTTTCCCCGTCCTAGTAGTATAGACTATCTCGAATTCATAGTCTTTTAGGAACTCTAGTCATCATCGATGTCTCAATTTCAGGTCCTTCTGGGAGAAGATATACCTATGACTCTTGTGGTCAGTGTAGACGGTAAACCGTTCACCCATCAAATAGTGCAAACAAATATTTAGAGAAAATATCACTACTAATAACTCCATGTCATGGGTTGTGTAGTTATTCTCATGTTTCCTCAACAACTGAGAAACATAGTTGATCACTTCTCACTCTTGCATCAAGTCACAATCCAGTCCGATCCTTGATGCGTTGAAGAAAACTACATACCCAATGCACTCCTCTAGTAGTCTCAAGATGGGGGCACTTGTCAGTATCCTTCTTAGCTCTTGGAAACTTTGTTGGGACTTATCCATCCAAATGAAGGGTTGTACCTTATTTTTCAAATCTGATAAGGGTGCTGCTATTCTGGAAAAGTCAGTCATGAACCTCTAGTAATATCCATCCAACCCCAAGAATCTTTGCACCTCTATCATGCTCTTGGGTGGATCCCAAGCTATAACTGCCTCTATCTTTTATGGATCTACTGCAACTCCAGCCTCCGATATGACATGTCCTAGAAATTGGACTTCCTGAATCCAGAACTAGAAATTCGAGAGCTTCCCATAAAGCTCATACTCTCAGAGTGTATCTAGGACTATCTGTAGGTGTGTAGCATGCTCCTTTTCTGATGCCGATTACACCAATATTTCATCAATGAATACCACCACGAAGTGATTGAGGTAAGGATAGAAGATCCTATTCATAAGTCCCATGAACACTACTGAGGAATTGGTTATGCCAAAGGGAATCACTAAGAACTAATAGTGGCCATACCAGCATTGGAATTCTATCTTCGGTACATCCTCATCCTGTACACGAAGCTTGTGATAGCCTGATATGATGTCTATCTTTGATAACCACCTTTCTCCTTTTATCTAGTCAAAAAGGTCATCAATTCTCAACAGTGGATATTTTTTCTTCACAATCGCATGGTTCAGGTGCCGAAAGTCCAAGCATAGCCTCAAACTTCCATATGCCTTCTTGGAAACCAACACTAGGGCGGCCCATGGTGAAATTTTGGGTCTAATGAATCCCTTATCTTGAATGTCCTCCAGTTGTACCCTCAATTCACAAAGCTCTACAGGATCCATTTCATATGATGGTGTGGATATCATTGTCGTCTCTGGGTATAGATTGATGCATAAGTATACCTCCCTATGGGGAGGTAGCCTCAGAACATCCTCAAGAAAAACTTCACCATACTCATCCACCACTACAGAAAAACTCAGACTCCTCTCATCCACTGTATTGAGGGTGAGGCTATCCAACTGATGAGTGATCGGCTGCACCCTTCTTCGAGAAATTCCTCCATGTGCTGCAAAAATTATCTTCTCTCTGGTGAAGGAAAACCTCATCCCATCCTCACGGACACACCACACCTTGTTCCTAATACAGGAAATCTGAGCATGAAATGTGGATAACTAGTCCATACCCAAGATGACGTCGTAAGGCCTCAACACCGCTACTAGGAGATCCTAGATGAATATCTTGCCTTTTAGAGTGATCTCACACTAGAGAAACCAATGTGTAATCATAAAATCACCTCCTGTATGATTCTCTAATCATAAGGATTGATCCAACAAATCCACCAGAATCTTCGAGCCTCGAACAAGGTCTATGGAAAGGAAAGAGTGACTGAAACCTGTTTCTATAAGAACTGCAGCTAAGGTGGAGAATACACAGATCATACCTCTAATCATCTCCGAAGCACCGTGGTCATAGGCCTCTATTTCCTGAATCTGAGCTTGCCCCTATCCCCATCCTCCCTGAGGCCATGGTGTACCACCTAGGGGTGGTGGAGGTAGTACCTCAAACCGTCATCCATCACCTGCTACTCGGTCTGCCCCCCTACCACGTTTTCTTCCCTATAGACCACCTTTCTCGAACCTCTGTCGCTACCTTAGTGGCCCTTTGATTGCCTGTAGATCATCTGTGTGGATATTTGAGCAGTCACAAGCCATGTGTCCCTACCCGCCGTATGATTAGAATGCCCTACTCCTCTACTGACCCGCACCACCTTGGTGGCCCCGCACCACTGATCTTGTGTCCTGGGGTTGCCCTCTAGATGGTCTAGCCCTCTTAGTCCTCTGCATCATCTGTCGGATACCCACCATGGATGACTCAAACCCCTATCTCTCAGTGGTATCTCCCACCATCGGTGCCTACTCGGTGAGGAAGATCTCTACTAGTAGAGCTCCCTATAGAAATCCTGCCCAAGTGGGGTTCTGAGGGAAATCATTGATGCACTAATCTCCCATCGGAGTCCCCACTCAAAGGTTTGGTCCCTAAAGAAAGGGTCCTATACCATATTCGTAGAGTAGCAGGACAGGTCTCTGAACCTCATAGAGCACTCAACCACTGACATGCTACCTTGTTGTAGGTGAAGAAACTCATGTATGCGCATTGAGCACAAGGTCACAGGGAATAAATCCTCTCGGAAAATCTAGTCAAAGTCAGACCAGGTGAGGGTCACATCATCATGAGTCTGAATCTCTAGGCTCTATCATCTCCCTATCGATCCTGGAAGAAGGCTCGCAGCTAAGATTGCTATCTGATCGAGTAGCGTCCTCACTAAGCAGAAGACCTATGTCACTGCTGCCATCCAATCCTCAAGGACCTAAGGATTTGTCTCTTCCCTGAACCTGGGAGGTATCTATCTCTAAAACTCATGTAGGGAATTGAGCCTACATGTGTCCTTCACTGGTAACATCAGTAGTAGATTCTAACCAACGGGTGTTGGTAACACTGTGCACCACCCGGTGGGGCCATCTCTAGCACTAGTTCCTAAACTGATACCTCATCGCTAGGCGGTTTGTCCTCGTGATTGCGTATTGGAATCCTAACTAACTGTCTATGTGGATGCATCCTAAAACAGATCAAGATATACCACAGTCAATAGATTATACCTGGTGAGTTGACTCTAATTCAATAAGAACACAAAGAAACACTCAATTCCTATATGATGCATGAAACTAGTGTTTTTATGTATAGAGTCGAAAAGTAGAATTCAAGGTTTTGGTGTATGGATACGTCGGTCGCCGCACCAACACTGGACTCCCTAAATCTGGAAGTCGAACTCAAAACATTTAATACTATTTCCAAAAAACAAAATAACAGACTCCTGATCTTTGAGGTGGAACTAACCACCTCTGATACCACTTTTTTATGAATCGTCCCCTAGGGCTCGTGTCGTGACATCCCCCAAGCTTGCCTCCTGAAGGCCAAGGGTTGGCGACTAGCACTGAAGGCGTCAACCTGCAAGTGGGAGGCATTTTCCTGAGTACTTTTATGCATGCACACACAACAACATCCCAAAGATAGAAAGGTAAAAATTCATGCCAATAAACAACCACGAAGTAAAAGTATAAACAGTAGGTCAAATGGGCTAGAATACAAACCCAACAAAAGAAGAACTAAAAATAGAAAAGTATAAGGAAACTCTGAAATCCATCCGATGAAAACCCCACTTGATGGGTAAGTGTAGAGTAGCTTCTGGAAGTCGTATAAGTACACCCCGCCTGCCTGGTCTCATTGGTAACCATCAAGTCCTAGGCCACCAAGTCCTCTGTTAAGGTGGCAGTTTTCTACACCAGAAACAACACATGCGGGTGAAGCCCGTGCAGGGGTGAGTAAAAAAATACTCAGTAGGGACCCCAAACCACAAAGGAAATACCATGGAGCAATCCATAAACATGAAGCATGATCATGAAGCAAGATATCTCACACATATATAATCTAAAGTATGGAAATCAAGACTATCATTTGTAACAATGAACACCTTGTACTGTTGAGGTACTCATCCCAGGTGAGTAATGTGGGTCTTCTGGGTCACACATATCTACTAGGAGCTGATCCACATAGGGTTTCTAGGAGATGATCCACACAGGGTTGCAAGGAGCTGATCCACACAGGGTCTCTATGAGCTGATCCACACAGGGTTGTTAAGAGCTGATCAACACAGGGTCACTAGGAGCTGATCCACACAGGGTCCCTAGGAGTTAATCCACATAGGGTCGCTAGGAGCTGATCCACAGAGGTTCACTAAGAGCTGATCCACACAAGGTCACTAAGAGCTAATCCACACAGGGTCTCTAGTCTTCAGGTCTTAGCCAGCCGTAGGATTTTTGCACGAAGTGCACTTAATTCTAGGAGAATCTACTCCTCAAGCCAATCTATGTATTTCAACTTCCATGAAATTTCACATAGAGCATTCCAAAAGAACCACCTCATCGTGAGGTTTCCAACATCGTAAAAATATTGTCAATTGAACACCCGGTTTGAAATTTATAGTTGTTTTTTTTTTTGAAAATGGGCTGGTCGAGTTCGGATTTGGCCCGAGTCAGCCCGGGTTGGCCTGTAGGGTCGCGGGTCTGGCCAACCTGCTGGGGCGGCCCGCACCCTACCCGAATGCACGGTGCATTTGGGCATGCCACCTCACGACCAGCATATCTAAATGCCCATTACCCCCTTGCACGCGATCAAAGACTTTGTGCCACGTGAAGTTGTGGCCCACGGCTATGGACCGTGTCTTCCACCGGCACAGAGGCCAGCGGCTCCTGCCACACTGCCAAAGCACTCCTTCTGGCGTGCAGTCATGACGCGTCACCACTCACCCGCGTCCTCCGCCACCGACGGCTACTTCCACGGACCACCGGGTCTGCTCTGGTGATCCATTCTTCATGTCGCTTGCACCCATGACCTCTAGGGGATGGAATCTTCCCTGTGATGGCCTCAAATCCTCCTTGCCACCATTTCAAAGATGTGACCATGAAGAATGCACAAAAACGCACAAGGTGGGGGGACTCAGGCTTTGTTCGTGTCAGTCTTCACCCTCCATGTTAGAGGTTTAGAAACATGGGATAAAGGATTGAAGTTCTATCACAATTTAACCCCGATGCAATCTCGAGAAAATAGTACCTTCCTGCAAGAACAAGTGATCCATAGATCAACCTTTTCATGGGTTGATCTGCATTCGTTGTTTTAGAACAAAGAACGGAGAAACTCAAACTCAAAGCAAACCCCTTCCTGGGTTGGATAGTTCGTTGGTGATGAACGGTGTCGCTACGTTCGTCATTTTGTGATCCTCTGTTTACGACTGTTGCTTAGTCATTGTTAGTGACGATTCGTTTGGGAGGGGGTGTTCGTCATCAACCCCCACCGGAGCTTCAGAGTTGAACCAAGATTGTGCCAACAATTCTGCGCTGTTTTCTTGTCCATTAAAGTACGAAATGCGAATCATCATTTCGGTTACGTTTATGTTATGAAGTCATTACGTCGTTTCATTTAATGAAACAGCATATTCAGTTTTTCTTGGTTGTAAAATCGTTGAGGTGCAATGATTTGAAAATTCAGAAAAATAAAATAAAACAAGTTTATTTTATTTTTAACTTTTTCTTTAAAAAGTCTGAAAAATAACTTTTTTCCTCGACCCACGTCGGTCGAGGTTAGGTCCATTCTAGGAGAATCTCATCGTTCTGAGTTCAACAGTGCCCTCATATTTTTTATTAGAGCACCGGTTTAAAAATTAGAAAAACCCGCTCACATGTTTATTTAAATGAATAGGAAAAGTTCAAAATTCTATTCTGGGCTCACTGGGCCTCGAGATCAAGTGTTGTCAGAGAGTCTGGTTTCGAAATAATTCCATATAATTTAAAAAAATTACATAGAATTTCCAGGACATTGCACAATAAGGCTCAGTGTGTTGTGAGGAAGTGAGGGAGGAGGTTTCTTTTTATATGAAAAATATTTTAAATAGGTTTTTAATTTTTTTTTACAAAAGGGATAGGGTTGACAGTTTTTTTTTAAATGGTTTGGTGATCTGTCAACCCCATTAACGCATCTACCCTCAGCAAGAAGAGTGAATGAGGTTAACGCATCTTATGTAAGGTTTCTGAAGGAAGAGCGAACCTCATTCACTATTCCTACAGATTTTTTTTAATAAATAAATATTACTATATATGTATATATAATTAAATATTAAAATAAATATTAATAAAAAAATAATAAATACTAATTAAATATAAATAAATATTAATTAAAAATCATCAATATTAATAAAATATCAATAAAATATTCATTAAATATTCATTAATATTAAAAAATATTAAAAAAATTAAAAAATATTAAAAAATATTAATAAATATTTAATAAATATTCATAAATATTCATAATACAAATAAATATTAATAAATATATATTAAATATTAAATATATATTAATAAATACTCATAGATATACAAAAAATTAAATAAATATTAATAAATAAAAATAAGTAATATTAAAATTTTGATAAATATTAATTAAATATTCAAAAATATTTATAAATATTGAAAATTATTAATAATTATTCATAAATACTAAAAATATTAATAAATATTAGTATTTATTAAAAAATATTCATAAATATTCATAAATATTAATTAAATTTTTATAAATATTAATAATATTAATAAATATTAATCAAATATTCACAAAAGGTAATAAAATATAATTAAATAGTCATAAATACTAATAAATATTAATCAAATATCAATAAATTCCAATAAATATCAATAAATATAAATAAATATTAATTAAATATTCTTAGATATAAATAAAATACTAAAAAAATATTAATAAATAGTATTTAAATAATTTATAATATTTATAAATATTATCAATATCAATTAAAAATTAATAAATAATAATAAATATTAACAAATTTAAATAAATACTAATTAAATATAAATAAATATTAATTAAAAGTTCATCAATATTAATAAAATGTCAATAAAATCTTAATTAAATATTTATTAATATTAAAAAAATATTAATAAACATTTAATAAATATTCATAAATATTCATAATACAAATAAATGTAAATAAATATAGATTAAATATTAAATAAATATTTATAAATACTAATGGATATAAACAAATGTAAATAAATATTAATAAATATAAATAAGCAATAATAAAATAATAATAAATATTAATTAAATATTCACAAATATTTATAAATATTGAAAATTATTAATAATTATTCATAAATACTAAAAATATTAATAAATATTAGTATTTATTAAAAAATATTAATAAATATTAGATAAATATTCATAAATATTAATTAAGTTTGAATAAATATTAATAATATTAATAAATATTCACAAATTTTAATAAATATTAATTAAATATTCACAAATATTTATAAATATTGACAATTATTAATAATTATTCATAAATACTAAAAATATTAATAAATATTAGTGTTTATTAAAAAATCTTAATAAATACTAAATAAATATTCATAAGTATTAATTAAATCTTAATAAATATTAATAATATTAATAAATATTAACAAATTTTAATAAATATTAATAATACTAATAAATATTTACAAATTTTAATTAATATTAATTAAATATTCAAAAAAATAATGAAATATTAAACTTTATTAATATTTAGTTAGCATTTATTAATATTTACAAAAATTTAATTAATATTTACTAATATTTATTAGTATTTATTAATTTTTAATTAATATTTATAATATTTATAAATATTAAAAATTATTTTGAGTTCTATTTATTAATATTTATTAGTATTTTATTTATATCTGATAATATTTAATTAATATTTATTAATATTTATTTATATTTATTAATATTTATTAGAATTTATTGATATGTAATTAATATTTTTTTGTATTTATGAATATTTTATTATATTTTATTAATTTTTGTGAACATTTAATTGATATTATTAATATTTTTAAAAAATTAATTAATATTTATGAATATTTATTTAATATTTATTAAGATTTTTTAATAAATAATAATATTTTTTAACATTTTTAGAATTTATGAATAATTATTAATAATTATAAATATTTATAAATATTTTTGAATATTTAATTAATATTTATCAATATTTTATTATTACTTATTTTTATTTATTAATATTTATTTACATTTTTTATATCCATTAGTATTTATTAATATTTATTTAATATTTAATCTATATTTATTAATATTTATTTTTTCTACGAATATTTATTAAATGTTTATTAATGTTTTTTTAATGTTTTTTTAATATTTTTTAATATTTTTTAATGTTTTTTTAATATTAATAAATATTTTATTAATATTTTATTAATATTTTATTAATATTGATGATTTTTTAATTAATATTTATTTATATTTAATTTGTATTTATTAATATTAATATTTTTTATTAATATTTATTTTAATATTTAGTTATATATGCATATATAGTAATATTTATTTATTAAGAAAATCTGTAGGAAGAGTGAATGGGGTTCACTCTTCCTTTAGAAACCTTACATAAGATGTGTCAACCCCGTTCACTCTTTTTACCGAGGGCAGATGCATCAATGGGGTTGACGCACCTCCAGACCCTTTTAAAAAAACTGATAACCCTATCTGTTTTGTAAAAAAATTAAAAACCCATTTAAAATATTTTGCCCTTTTTATAAGAGAGGGGAGGGGCACTCTTGTAATCTCTTCAAATATTAAATTAATATAAATTGATTTTCGATTTCAAATAGTTCCAAAGTGATTTATTTAAAATATAAGATGAGTATGGGGATAAATACTATAAACCAATAATTTTTATACATGTTTAGGATATATTTTTACCTTTATCATTTCGATTTAACCCAAAATGAATTCCTTTAACTCTTATTGTGGCAACATATTTTTTTATTACTTAAGGTTTAATATAGTTACTATAAAATGTCAAATGAGCACAAAATGGATGATTAATGACATCTTTATCCTTATTCTAGATATTTGGATGAATTTTATATTTTTATGAATTTTATATCATTTAATAAAATATTATTTATTTTAAAATATCATTTACGTCAATTTTGATACTATTCATTATTTGTCCTTTTAAAAAAACCTAACAATATGATAACTTTAAAAAAACACTTCTAATATATCACTAACTTGTCTAAGTTATCTAAAAAAATTTTAAATGTCATTAATTATGTCAAATTTTATTTATTTTAATACTTTTAATATCATTATTTTGATATTTCTATTAATTAAACAATTACTACATCATTATTATACAAACCTTTAATTAAATTATTTCCTTTCTAAAAATTAAGAATAAATTATCATTATGAAGATAAGTTCATTTTATTTACAATGAGTATTTATAGTCTAATTCATCTTCTATATAACCCTATATTAAAAATGATTTATTTATTAAAAATATGAGTATGGCATTTTTAACTTGTCTCTAAATAAAATATAATAAATGTTATATTCTTACCCAAGTGGCTTAAAAATATCATAATTTTAATCATAAGGTTTATTTTGGTCGAAACTCACTCATCCTATGAGACTAGGACAATTATTAGGGTAATTTTATAATATTATAATATTATTTTTACCTTTAATTACCTGATTTACCTTTAATTGTGGTAAAAAAATACTAAAGTTTCTATTCATAAAAAAATTAACTTGATCCTATTAGACTCTAAATACCATACTGATTACAAATTTGTATGTACATTTTTCTATATTCAATTCACATACATGGAAAAATTAAGTTTTAACACTAATTTGGCAGATGTGGCGAGAAGGCAGGTAAAAGGAAATGTTCAACAGTTCAATAAGTTTTTATATATAATTTCAGTATAAAAATTATTCCAATACACTATATTGATTAATATATATATTATTTATCTATTTCTACTTTAAAAATTAAGTATAATAATTATTTAAATGAAAATTTCATTTTTTACTATAATGCAGTATTTTTCACTATTCATCAAAAAATGAAACTTTTCAAAATAATACCAAAAATTCACCCTAAGATAATTTTGATATTTCAAATTAAAAAATTAATATAATTTTTAAAAATAAAATTTCTATAATTTCTATAATTTAGTTTTAAAATAGGTGTTCCATTTAAAAGGTGGTAAAATTTTCCTTAAAAATGTAGTTTTTATGCGTAAAAACGGATTTGTTCTTATGTAATTGTCTAGGAAACACATAAGATAAATGGAATATATATAAGTTTCATGATGTGGTTAATACTATTCATAATCGTTATTTAAATGACTAGGTTAATAGATCATGGTGTGCTCAAACTCAATGTTGCGTGCAATGCAAGCTATTGAATTTATGTAAAAAGAAAACGTACTGGGAAATATTGGGGTATTATATTCTTACCTCCTTCAAAAAATATTTGTCCTCAAAATTTTCTGAGTATCACCTCATAAAAAGATTCAGTTATTTTTTCATCATATTATCCTCAGGTTCCCACATTTCCTCTTCCATTTTATGGTTTCTCCAAATAACCTTTACCAATCGAGTCACCTATCCCTTTCTTATTGAATCTGTTAACACCCTTCCATGGAAATGCCTTTAAGAAAACATGATCTCTGATTTGAAATTCCAAACCCTTCCTGCAATTACCAGCATAGATTCTTCTCCTACTTTGTGCCATTTTGATATGGGTTTAAATAATCTTCACACTTTCCATTGTTTCCTCAACAAGTCCTAGGCCTATAAGATTTACTTCACCAACATCATCCCAACAAGTTGGTGTAAGAAATCTCTTTCCATATAACACTTCATAAAGGTCCATCTGAATACTTGAATGAAAGATATTGTTATAGGAAAATTATACTAAAGGTAAATACGGATCCCACATACCTTGAAATTCAAGTGATCAAAATCTCAACATGTATTCTAAAGTTTAAATAGTTCTTTCTGATTGTCCATCAGTTTGCGGGTGGTAGGCAGTGTTCAAATGAACCTCAGTATCTAGGGACTTCTGGAGACTTTTCTAAAATTTTGATATAAAACAGGTATCATGATCAGACACAATCGATATAGGTACACCACAACATCTTACAACTTCATTAATATAAATTATTGTTAAACATTGAAGAGGTAAATCTTCTCTTATAGCAAGAAAATGTGCTAATTTGGTAAGACAATCAACAATAACTCATATCGTATCATTCCTTCTAGGATTATTTGGTATCCCATTGAAAAATTACATCATGATATCATCCCATTTTTACACGGGTATAGGAATAGGTTTCATGACTCATTTTGGATGTTGTATTTCAGCCTTCACTTGTTGGAAAATCAAACATCTTGGAACTTAATCAACAATTTCCCACTTCATACTGTCCCATCAAAAATGTTTCCTCAAATATCTATACATCTTAGTGCTACTAGGGTGTATAGATAAATTTGAGCTATGAGCATCATCTAATAATTCCCTTTTTAGCTCAGGTATAGAGGGAACACAAAGACTCTTCAAAAATTTCAAAATGCCATATTCATATACAAATTCTATCAATTTCCCATCATTCACAACTTTAATTTTCTTCTGAAAATCCTCATCACTATACTGAGAACTTTTTATCCTTTTTAGTAAAGATGGTTTGGAAACCATTTGAAAAAGTAGTTATGTTTCACCTACCTTGATGATACCCATATCCATATTTACTAGTTCTATGAACAAAGGATCCCTTTCAATTCTCATTTTTTAGAACTCCATAGTCATTCCTGATCAAAGAATCTACCACCTTATTTGCCTTCCCTGGGTGGTAGTGTTTTGATAAATCATAATCCTTAAGTAGATCGAGCCATCTCCTTCGTCTCATATTCAGTTATTTCTGTTATAATATATATTTCAAACTCTTATGATCTGTATATATCTCATATCTTTCACCATAGAGAGAGTGTCTCTATATCATCAAAAAAAATTACTACTGCTAACTCAATATCATGAGTTGGATAGTTTTGTTCATGAGTTTTTTACTATATTGATACATATGAAATAACTCTATCATTCTGTATAAGGACACAACTAATTCATTTCCTTGATGCATCACTATAAATCACAAATCCATCATTTTTAGATGGTAAAGTCAAGATATGAGCATTGAGTAATCTTCCCTAAAATTCTTCAAAAAATCTTTCAAATTCTTTTGTCCATAAAAATTTAACCCTTTTACGTGTGATATTGGTTAACGGGTTAGTCAATCAAGCAAAATTCTGAACAAAACATTGATATTATCCTGCTAAACCAATAATATTGTGTACCATAGTTATGTGCATTGGTGTAGGACATTCTTGGATTTCCTTTTCCTTTACAGGATCAACAAATATTTCATCCTTGGAGACATTCACACTTGATAAATTTACCATATAACTTTTCCCTTCTGAGAGTCTCAAGAATGATCAGTAAGTGATTCTCATGATCTTCATAAATTTTAGAATACACCATAATATCATAAATGAATACCAAAAAAATCATTAAGATATTCCTTGAATACTCTATTCATTAGATCCATAAAAACTGATGGTGTATTAGTCAATCCAAATGAAATTACTGTAAATTCATAATATCCATACCTCATTTGAAAAGTTGTCTTTAGAATTACTTCCTTCTTCACTCTCAATTGATAATATATATAATTAAGGTTAATCTTCAAAAAGAATTGAGCTCTTTGAAGTTGAAAAATAAATCATCGATATGAGGTAGAGAATACTTGTTCTTTATTGTAATATCATTTATTTCCCTATAATAAATACACAAACTCATGGATCTATATTTCTTCTTGATAAAGAGAACATGGGATCCCCATAGAGAAACACTAATATGAATAAATCCATTTTTACCCAACTCTTCAAGTTATTTATTCAACTCCACTAATTCCACTATATCCATTCTATAGGGAGTATTTGATATTGGTCTTGAATTAGGGATTAAATCAATAGAAAACTGAACTTCTCACTCTAGGGGGTGTCTCAGTAATTACTCAGAAAATACATCAATGTATTCCTTTAAAATGGGCACATCCTCAATTTGATTATTATCCTTTTCATCCCTAGATCTTGTTTTCTCTTTATCCCCAAGAATTTCATTTAGTAAATCTACTGGGGTGGATCTAGATAAGAATTGGGTGATAAATTTTCTTCTTTAAAGATGTGGTATTCTTATTCTTCCTTATAAATTGTAATTTCCTTCTTCTTGCAATAAATTTTCACATAATATTTTGAAATCCAGTCCATACTGAGGATTATATCAAATTCAATCATAGGTATAATGAAAAGTTCATCAACTAAAGTATGTTTATGTGTCATAAAGGGGATTTACAAACATATCTTTGTTGCAATGAGACTTACCTTAGGAGTTTTGACTAACAACACCTTTGTTAAATCAAAATGGAAATGTCTAATTTTCTTAGAAAATTGTGAAGATATAAAAGAATGTGATGATACATAATCAAATAAATAATTTTCTAAGTTTTATGAGATGATTAAATTACCTACCACCACATCATTAAGAACTTCAACCTCAGTAGTTGTGATCACATAAGCCTAGGATTTCTCCATTGACCTTTTCTATAGAAAATTTCCATGAATATTAGGAAAATAATTTGTATAATGTGCCATTTCTTTACAATTTCATCATTTAACATTGGTAGCATATTTCTTTACCATGAAATAATAGGCTTGGTTTCCCTTTTCTACACATTTATAACAAACTCTCATCCCCTTCAGGAAAGTACTGGGGTATTTCTTCCCACAATTATTGCAGGATGGAATGTCAATTCTTACCTTTTTACCCTTTTACTTATTTCCTTTTTCAAAGTGTTCAGAATTCATCTTCTTCTCTTACTTTCCCTTAAAGTCAAAAGACTTAGAGAATTCCTTTTCTATATTTATAGTACATGTGAATATATCCTCATAGGATGAGAAAGTTTGGGAGACCAGTGCCCTATAGAGGAATGGTTTTAACCCATAAAAGAATTTATCTATTTTACTCTTTGGATTGTGTTTGTAATCTACAACATGCCATACTAACCTTGTGAAGTTAGCTTTATACTTTGCAACATTCTCATCCTCCTTTTTCCTTATTCACATAAATTGACTCTCTATATTCACTCTCTGTTCATGAGGAAAGTATTTTTATAAGTAAAGTTCTTTAAATTCCCTCCCTTATATGTTTTCTATTTCTTCATCCTCCTTCGTGTTTTGAATCAATGACCACCATTGATCCGAAAATCCTAAGAGATGATAAATTTCCATGAAAACTTTCTTTATTTTATTACTTCCCAAAGAAAGAAATATATTCTCTAAGGAAATTATCCATTTTTCAGCTACAAATAGATTTTTAGTCCCATTTAATAATAGAGGTTATTATCTCATGAAACAGTCTAACATTGATCCTCCATTTTGTGATTAGGATACTCCATATGGGTAAGGTTATTATTAATCACCCGAGTCAGCTATCCTAGTATAGTTATAATTTGTTCATCACCAGTTTTAGCTCCATCTCCAATATAATTATCTTTCATAAGAGGGAAATCCCTACATGGATTACATGTGTTGATATGGTTTCCATTCATTCCATTAGGCACCATTTCTAAACAATGGCATACACTAGATTAGGTTATGAATCATAATGTATAATTTCAAAATACTAAAAAAAATTGAAAAATTTATGCATATCATATCTCATAATAATAAAATGGTTTATTTGAGGACATATTTACTTTTAAATCCTTTATAATGGATTGTAAAGAAAATGTGAATTATCCTAAGAATAACCCCTGGGAGTATCAAACCGAGTGCGCAGTAAGGCTCGTTGTCGTGTACCAGGTTACCCTGAGTCAGGCCCGGGACACCTTTTCGGAGTTATAACCCCTAGGTACATATGTTCCAAAACCATGTCCACTTGTAGTATCTAGGAAGGGATGTATTTCTAATAATACACACATAATTTCTACCTTACCAAAATTCTAGGATGATCTTATATACTTATCCTCAAATTCCATCTTAGGTTTATGTTCCCTAATATACATTTTCTAAATCCAATTTTCATGGTTTCTACTAAACTTCCTATGATACCAACTGTAATAAACCCGACCCTGGAATTCCATAGTTGGTGCCTTACTTTATTACATTGTCATAGATACAAGTTTCTAATCTGAAAGGACTGATCAGTTTAAGAGTTTTGGAAAATATATTACATACATGATCCTTATATTACAATTAAAAATATAAACTAAAACATAGAGAATCCTTTTAACATCATGATTCTTCTAGATTAACCCTGTATATAAGTCATAATATACATCTTCGCATCCTGGAAAAAATGAAACATTAGAAATGGGTGAGATCATATGCTCAGTAAGGGTAAATAATATAGTGGATGTTATCATAAATAATAATAAAATTTTAAGGCAAGGTGTATAACTGAAACACTACCCTTTTAAACATAATCTTGAGTATAATATGGAAAGAATAAATCAAATAATTTCATATAAACATTCACATGGATATTATGTTATTCAAATGATCATATGTAATATCAATAACTAATTTCATAGTGAGGGAATGTATAATGCCAGATATCATAAACATATCATCAAGGCTTCATCCAAGATACCATATATAAAGAGGTAAAAACTCAACTAGTTTGTCTCATGAGACCTATCGATGCATCGAGGGGCTAATCAGGCCACACCCATCACTTACTAAGTCCAATTCATTCCTCATACTAAAAGATTGAAACATAATCAACATAAACATTCATATTAAAACTATTATATGAAATATGTTAATACATTAACCATAAACCATGAATGGTATCAAAATAGAACATCCACAGTCAAACATATCATAAACCCTTCAATACAATATGGTCGATTGTATCATAGGAAATTAACCTCAATTAAGCATAAAATTCAACAAATGATGTTAACATAGATGAAAATAATCTAATAAAATCATTAAAAAATTGAGATAAATTCCCATTTTTACTTTGAAATTATTTAAAAGATGCAAAAATATAAAATAAAAATTTTATTTTGAAAATAACCTTATAATATTTTAAGGGAAACTTCAAAATATTAAGGCATCACAATGGTGTAAAAATCTTCTCACGCTGTATAAGTCAAAAAAACATTCTTACTATTGAAAAAAGTTATAAAGTACCTTGTTTGGAAAGCACCTGAAAGGCACTTTCGTGGGAACCCTCAGATGATTAGTAATTTTTTTGGGTACTTAGGTGCAACGGAGTGGCTGACCAAGGTCATCTCTCAAAGGATGAAGTAAATTTGACAAATTATTAAATGTATTTTGGAAATAACATAAAAGGGAATAATAAAAATACTTGAAAGCATGTGGGGGGGGTTTAACATTCATAAAACTAGAAGAAGTTTTCTAGAATAATATTGTATAATATTTTTATTTTTATTTTTTAAATGAAGTTTGATTAAAAAGACACAACAAGAAGATGTTTTTTTAGACAATATTTAAAATAAGTAATCGATCTAATTATAACTTTTCATTTACTTGTTAATCATTTTCATTTAAATTAATATATAATTAATTATTATCCCCTAATTTTTTAACCCCCAAACCCTATGAGAATTAACTTTACCACAAATATGAAGAGAATTAAACCCTATGATATCTTCAAAACATGCAATCGCATCACCCTGCTTTGATTTATGTTCTAATGATAGCTTATGGTTAGTGGTAAATTAATGAACACATAAATTCTGTAAAATTATGATGAATTAATCTTATGGATTATATTTTAACTCTAAAAAATTATCCCGTGTGGTCTTTTTTTACTGATTAAGTTTGCGCTCTCACAATTTACACAATACTCGACCTCGCGTGTTTTTTTTGTTAATTGTTTAATTATTTTATTAGTTTATTATAATTTAAAAAATCAATTCATGGATCATATTAAGTGAATTAGATTATATCAATTATTAAAAATAATTAAATTAATAGGGTATAAGATAGATCGATCACTAAGAGAACTACTCTTCCATGGGTGGTTGGTCATTGTGGGGACGTTTTTCATGAGCAAAGGATTGAAATGGTGGAACCCAATATCATCTCCACTATTGATTCCAAACCAAATAGGATGAGTAAAGAATAATATAATTGAACAAAATAGAATAAAATAGAAGAAATAAAATAAGAACAAAGAAGTTTATTACACAAATGAAAACATTACAACATGAAGAAGAGAAGAAGGCTTCGATGAGGGGATCCTTGCTTCAAGAGATACTCCTATTAAAATGGTTGTAAAATTTGGATGAAACCAATTATCCTACGCCTTAAATATCCCAATTCACGTCCCAACCCCACAAAATGGGAAAAAAACCAATTTATAGAGTGGTGGAGAGGCTAGGTTCAAAGTGGTTTCAAGTGTGAATGGGGAATCTCATCCAAATATTTTATGTCAACTTGAAAAGCCCATTTGACCACCAAAAAGCATGAATAAGTTGTCATTAAATAATTATGATTCATGATAAAATGAGTTCTAGATATTATCTCCAAATTTGGTCCTAATCTAAGCACATATGAATAATTTATGTCCCAAATACAGAACCCATGTACAATCTAGCGAGTCCAGCCCAACTTTGAATTAATGGACCATTTTCACCAACCAAATGAATGATTTAGCTACAATATCCTAAATTAAAGTTGTAGAAAATTATGTCAGGAACAAATTTACGAAATATTAAGTTCAAATAATTTAAAGAAAATTATTTATGTTTGAAATACTATAGTGAATCTTTAAAGGGTAAAAATAGAATTTCCATCAAATTTTCAAATGAATGATCTAATCCCAAATATTTTATAAATAAACATATTAACACAATGTGAGGAAATTTTATCATTTATTATCAACAAAATATTTAATAAAAACTTTTTTTATCAACTCCCCCACACTTACCCTTTTTCACTCCTGGAAAAAACCTCATATCATGTATTCAAAAAAATTGTGACAAGATATGCATATTCATATTTCTCAATCCATAATGCAAATATAGGAAAAGTACAAATCTCATAAAGAGTAAATATCAATAAATTTTAAAGTAATTGTCTCATAAATTGTGTCAAAACAAAATCCAGTGAGATTCATAACACTAATCATAGTGAAACAAGTCATGGGTCTACCATGCCACTAATTATCCACGTGTGTGTGTGCCAACCATTCCAAGCTTGTGTCTCCACCCTTTATCTAGTATATTCAGGTTAATAAAAAAATTTCTTCTTAACTGATTCTATTCCACTGAACCTGTTCAACATCCTTTGCAATCAAATTCCAAATCCCACTCATTTAAGCATTCCTAATAGTCAAACCATGAGCTCCCGACCTAAATATCCCCATATCTTGTACATTTATTCACTCCCCTATTTATTGACTATTTTATTTGATTTTTTGATTTTTTTTTTAATTTTTTTAGAGGTCATACAACATTCAGATATTAGGTACACACACATAGGTCAATCTGATACAATGATGGAAACAATCGGAAGAGAAACGAACATTTGGAAAGACCATGTTATAAGATGAAAAAAATTACTTACCCTGAATATACATTCAATTGTGTACGAGAAACTCACAAGTCATGATTGTCTGAAAATTTGTGGGGAGAAATCAATGAAACAATTAACCATAAATAAATATCACAAATAATGATGTCAAAATCTAAAAGGTTTTATAATGACACAACCATTCATATCACCGACGACTTCAATTTTTATAAAAGTCAACCCTTGATGATGAAATCTTAATCATACTTATATTTCTACCAATGAATTTTGAAAACATACAATTTCCATATGTTCCACATGAGAATGTTACATGATATATTTGTTTAATTTTTATTGATTTTTTTTTTGAAAATTTTAACCAAAAACTTAATATAAAATACATGTAAAACACACAAATGAAAATCCTAAATATCTACCCCAAAATGTTGTCCCCTCCCCCAAAATTAAAATATCACATTGTCCTCAATGTGAACCTATGAGATGATATATTCACATGAAATGTATAATTTTAAATAGGACAAAGAATGTAAAATTTAAAAGGTTAGGAACAACCTGATATGCTCAAGTGATGATGGGGTCATGCAGTGTGATGAAATCCACTACATCAGTAGGAAGTCCCTCAATGTATTTCTTCAAACATTTCCCATTGACTGTAAAGCTCCTTCTTGTGTCCTCATGTGTGATCTCCACTGTACTATAAGGAAAAACATTAGTCACAACATAAGGACCAAACCACCTAGAATTCAACTTACCAGGAATCAGCTTCAGTCGTGAACTATAGAGCAATACTTTCTCTCCAACTTAAAATTCCCTTTTCTAGATCATTTTGTCATGAGATGCTTTTGATATTTCCTTGAAGATCCTTGAGTTCTCATATAAAGACAATTGAATCTCCTCAAGATCTTGAATTTGCATCTTCCTTTGGATTCCATCTTGCGCCAAATCCATGTTACATTTCTTTATAGCCCAATAAGCTCGATGCTCAACTTCCACGGGTAGATGAAACGCTTTCCCAAAAACAATATGAACTTGGTACATACCAATGGGTGTCTTGTATGTTGTCCTATAATCCCATAGTGCATCATCCAAGCGCTTGATCCAATCCTTCCTATTTGGCTGCACGGTTTTATCTAAAATTTGTTTCAACTCACGATTTGAAACCTCAGCCTGGCCATTTGTTTGGGGGTGGTATGGTGTTGATGTTTTGTGTGTCACCTCATACTTTCAAAGTAGGGAAGCCAAATTCTGATGGCAAAAGTGCGTCCCTTGGTCACTGATGATGGCCTTCAGTACTCCAAACCTATAAAAAATTTGTGCTTTGACAAAGTCCACAACAACATGAGAATCATTAGTCCTAGTGGCCTTAGCCTCCACCCATTTACTCACATAATTAATGGAAACCAAAATATATAGGAAACCAAATAAACTCAGAAAATGACCCATAAAATCAATGCCCCACACATCAAAAATCTCACAGAATAGTATGGGTTGTTGGGGCATCTCATGTCTCTTAGAAATGTTTCCTGTGTGTTGGCAACAAGAGCATGGCTTACAAAACACATGTGCATCATGGAATAATCTAGGCCAATATAATACAGAGTCTAAAACTTTCTTAGCTATCTGTTGGGGTCTAAAGTGTCCACCACAAGTAAGTGTATGACATAATTGAAGAATAGAATCAAACTCATGATTAGGAACACACCTCTTAATAACTTGATCACTACACATGCGCCAAAGGTATGGATCATCCCACACATAATACCGAGTCTCGATTTTTAGTTTTCTTACTTGATGTTTATTTAAATTTTTAGGGATTTTATATGTCACAAGGTAGTTCACTAAATCATCATACCAAGGATGTGTACTTGAGATGGAATAAAGATGATCATCAGAGAAAGTGTCCCGAAGTGGTACCTCATCCAAGGTGTCATCCTCTAGTGTGTGAGTAAGCTTACTCATGTGGTCTGCCACCATGTTTTTTGACCCCTTATTGTCCTTTATATCAATATCAAATTCTTGAAGAAGGATCATCCATCATATAAGTCTTGGCTTTGCATCTGAATTCTTTAAAAGGTACCTCAGAGCTGCATGGTCCGAAAAAAAAACTACTTTAGATCCTAATAAATATGAATAGAATTTATCTAAAGAAAATATATTAGCAAGAAACTCCTTTTCAGTGGTTTTTTAATTTTATTGGGATAAATCCAATGTCCTTGATGCATATGCAATCACATGTGAAAGTCCCTCCACCCTCTGGGATAAGAGATCTCCAACTGCAAAGTTAGATGCGCCACACATAAGATCAAAAGGAATGTCCCATTGTAGGGGATATATGATCGGTGGAGTGGTTAGACACTTCTTAAACTCATCAAATTCTACCCCTCATGAATCATCAAATGCAAAATCAAAATCCTTTTGAAGTAATCACAATAAAGGAAGAGCAATCTTACTAAAATCTTTGATGAAGCGCCGATAAAACCCTGCATGACCTAGAAAAGATCTAACATCACACACACATGAAGGATGGGGTAAGGATGAAATTATATCTACCTTATATTTATCAACCTTTATCCCATGTTTTGACACTACATTCCCTTATAAAATGCCATGCTCTACCATGAAATGACACTTTTCAAAGTTCAAGACTAGATTCTTCTCAATACAATGATTCAACACCTTTCCCAAACTAGAGATACAATCATCAAATTAAGACCCATACACTGTAAAATCATCCATGAATACCTCCATGCAGGTCTCAAAAAAATCAGAAAAAAAATACGCACCATGCATCTCTGGAAGGTACCTAGGGTATTGCAAAGTCCAAATGGCATCCTCCGGTAAGAAAATGTGCCGAAGGGACAGGTGAATGTTGTATTCTCCTGATCCTATGAAGTACTAGGAACCTGAAAATACCTAGAAAATCCATCCAATAAACAATAGTGTGTTTTCCCATCTAGTCTCTATAACATCACGCATTTTAATACATAACTTTTCATTACATTTTACAAATAGATGATCTTTAAAGTCTAGTGTATTGGAAATCAGGAACATTAAAAATTGAAAACAACATAAAAAATTCTTCTAATACACTTGTAAGGATTATCCATAATTTAATCCTAATTACAATTACTGCATCTCATAACCTGGAGACATACATCAAAGAAAAGGGTGAGTAGAAGGCTCAGTAAGGAAGACAAGTGAAACAGTTGACATGTGGTCATGAGCAATAATAATAAGAACATGACAAAAAACATAAAGACATGAGAAATGGAATAATAGGAATATAATGATAAAAATAACATGAATCATAACTTTAATATGTGGATACAACATTTCATTTAGACATGCATGAACATATCACCAAGGATCATCCCCAAGGTGTCATAAAAATTACCAAGGTTATTCACTAAGGTATCGTGAAACTTGTCATCTCTAGAGACTAATTCTTTACCCAATTCATTAGAGCACTATAAGGGTGAAACCTTAATATGTCTTTAATTTAATGTGAGCCACATAGATAATAATCAAACATTTCATAAATAACCCATAGATAATAAAAGAAATGGGTTCATTTCAAAATCATGATGTTTTAAAAGTTCTTAAAAATAAGATCGTTATGTCATTTATAACCCATAGAAAGGGAGTGAGGGTTATATGTATATAAATTCTAGAATAAAATATATCATATTTATATATTTATGAACACCCATAGAAACGAAATAAGTTTGTGTATTCACATAAATAAAACAAGATAATTTCTAGAGAGAAAGAGATAGAAATTTTGAGGTGAAATTTCTGCAGCATAATGGCTATATAACATGGTTTTAGAAAACATTGAAAAGAGAAGGGAAAAGGGTCACACTCTCATAAATAATTCATAATAAATTATGGGTACATAATAAGATAATGGTATGGATATTTTAATGACATACCACATGAAAAAGAAATGTGAAGGAAATGAGAAGTTGTGATTTCTTTTACGAGAAATTCGGTAGTCTAATGCCTTCACTTAAAAATTCAGAAAACAATTTGATGAGAGAAGAAAGGGTGTCTCAAAAATTATATATGAAATTGAAAATAATGAGAACATATAATAACATACCCTCAACATAAATATATGGAAACTAGAAAACACAACATAAAGGAAGTCATGGCTTAAAAGATGAGGGTGAAAGATTCCCTTACCTTGAAAAGTAACTTTGAAAACTTGAAGGTTGGGACCTTGGGAGGCTTGAGGGAACCTTGGGAGGACTCCTTTGGAGGTAAAGAGACCATAGCTTTGTTGAGGAGTATTTTGGAATGAAATGGATGAGGGAATGGCTTGGTATTTATAGGAGAAGTGAGGGAACAAATCATTAATTTCCAAGGGACACCTCATCAGTGGTATTGGAAAAACCATGGTCTTGCCCATGGTATTGGACACTTGGGAAACCTCATAGAATATATGAATATTCATAATTCTACCATAATTATTACATAATTCTTACATCCTTAATGATGTCATTAAACAACTGAAACTCAAAACTGTATTTTCACTATTCACAAAAAATTCAACGGTTTCAAAAAAATCCCAAAAAATCACTTTAAACTAATATCAATGCTTTGAATTCAAAAAATAACTCCATTTTATGAAAATAATTTTCTAAATATTTTTAATTTAATTTTTAAATAAAAACACTATTCACCTGAAAAAAACTAATACTTAACTAATAATTTCTAAAATAGTTATTTACTTATTTTATTAAATCACATTACCTAATCAAGGTTCCTAAAATATAATAATACTTTCTTAAGTGATATTACTATTCCATTTGGTCACATTACTATTCTTAAGCGTAAAATTACTATTCATAATTTACTATTCACCAAAAAATAAGTTGATCTTATTAGAATCTAAATTTCCTACTGAACACAACTGTAGAAGACCATTTTTTGAAAATCATTACACATTATTAATTATTTAAGGTTTACAAAAATATTTTAAAATATCCTTTTTTCCAAAAAAATCATCAATAATATACATCCTATATTTATTCAGACATTTGAAATTTATAAACTTTACCATAAAAAGAAATAAAAAATTTATTTATATCAAAGGATATCACAAAGCAGCTAAGGTCTCGTTCCATAGCCCCTTATAATAACAGTATAGGACCTAAGTGTAAGGTGTGATAAGGTGATATAATCTTGGGGCGGCTTGGCCAACATTGCCCGAGTGGTGACCTCTATCAGCTTGAAATTCTCCCGTAGGTGGATTCTGTTCAAGCTTTACATGATGAAGTTTGGCTTGGGCTTGGTCCAGAGCAAAGCCCAGTGGTGCTACCTCCTTCCCAACGGTCTCATTTAATTATACTTACTTCATTAATTAAATAATATAGTTTTGTTGAATATAAAATGAACACAAAATTAGTAAACAAATATTAATAAAAATTTCGGGTCGTTGCATTCTTCCCCTCTTAATAAATTTCGTCCCCAAAATTTTAACTTGTACTCCATAAAGAGAAAAGGTGTGGATAATTCTTCCTTATAGACTCCTCTAGTTCCCACGTGGCTTCTTCTCATTTGTGGTTCCTACACAACACCTTAACAAGGTGGGTAGTCTTGTTGCGTAGAACCTTGTCTCTATGATCCAAGATCTCCACCGGCTGCTCCTCATAAGAGAAGTCATGTTCCAGTTGTACCACCTATGGATTTAGTAAATGTGAAGGGTCAGGTATATACTTCCTTAAGAGGGATACGTGGAAGACATCGTGAACTTGTTCTAGATTTGGGGGAAGTGAAAGTCGATAGGCCACTGCTCCTACACGATCAAAAATTTCATAGGGGCCAATGTACTTAGGGATGAATTTCCCTTTCTTTCCAAACCTCATGACTCTTTTCCAAGGTGAAATTTGAAGAAAGACCTTATCACCAACATCAAACTCTAAGTCCCTTATATGGTTGTCAGCATAGCTCTTTTTCCAACTTTGAGCAGCCTTAATGTGTTGTTGGATGGCATGGACTTTTTCTATCATCTCTTGCACAAGATCAGTCCCAAGAAGCTTTCTCTCACCAGATTCATCCCAAAAATTAGAATTTCTACATCGCTTCCCATACAAGGATTCATAGGGTGCCATTTGAATACTTGAGTGGAAGTTATTGTTGTAAGAGAACTCAACTAAAGGGAGATATTGATCCCATCCACCTTTAAATTCCATTGAGCATGTTCTCAGCATGTCCTCGAGTGTTTGAATAGTCCTTTCAGATTGGACATTCGTTTGGGGTGATAGGCCAAACTGAAATTCATCTGTGCTCAGAGCATGTTGAATACTTCTCCAGAATTTTGATGTAAACCTTGGATCATGATCAGATACGATAGAAAGTGGAACTCCATGTAGCCTTACCACTTCCTTCACGTAAATCCTGGAAAGTTGATCAAGAGAGAAATCTTATCGAATGGATATAAAATGGGCAGTCTTGGTGAGATGGTCCACAATAACCCATATCACATTATTTCCTTTGGAAGTTCTTGAGAGATCAGTGATGAATTCCATAGTGATATTGTCTCACTTCCATGATGGTATGGGTAGTGGTTTCAATACCCCTTAATGAAGTTGTTCCTCTTCCTTCACTTGTTGGCATATTAGGCACCTTAAAGTGTAGTCAGCAATCTCCTTTTTCATATTATCCCACCAATAATGATCACAAAGGTCCCTATACATTTTTGTGCTTCCAGGATGTATAGAGAAAGTAGAACTATGAGCTTCATCCATTAGATCCTTCTTTTTTTGGACTAGATGGAACACATAGTCTTGTATGAAATTTCATTACACCTTCTTGATCAAAATTGAACTCAGGAAACTTCACATCCTTCACAGCCTCAAACTTCTTCTATAATAAAGGATCTTCTTTCTGAGCTTTCTTGATCTTCTCTAGTAATGACGGTTGAGAAATCATTTGGGTTAGGGTTTAAGATATCCCTTCCTTTATAATTCCCATGTCCAAATTTACTAGGTCATTTATCAATGGATCTCTTTGAATTCTCATCATGGAAAGAACAACCGGGTCTTTCCTTCTTAATGCATCGTAAACTTTTTTTGCTCTTCCTGGATGATAATTAGTTGAACAATCATAGTCTTTAAGAAGTTCCAACCATATCCTTTGTCTCATATTCAATTCCTTTTGTGTGAAAATATACTTCAAACTTTGGTGGTCTATGTATATATCACATTTCTCCCCATAAAGATAGTACTTCTATATATTCAGACCAAAAACGACCACAGCCAGCTCCAGATCATGTGTAGGATAATTCTGCTCATGATTCTTCAACTGTCGAGATGTATAAGCAATGACTTTGTCATTTTTCATGAGGACACACCCAAGACCTTTGAGAGACTCATCACTAAAAATAAAAAATCCTTCTCCACTTGAGGGCAGAGTTAACACGGGTGCAGTAACCAATCTCTTCTTCAACTCTTGGAAACTTTCCTCACACTCCTTTATCCAGATGAACTTGACCCCTTTTAGAGTTAAATTGGTTAATGGATTATAAAGTCATGAAAAGTTTTTCACAAACCTCCTATAATATCCTACTAATCCAAGGAAAATTCTAATATCAATTATTATTGTAGGCTAAGGCCACTCATCCACAACTTTTTTCTTTGTAGGGTCAATTGTGATTCCTTTATTGGTAACAATGTGCCCCAAGAAAGCTACTTGTTGTAACCAGAATTCACATTTACTGAACTATCCAAAAATCCTCTCCTTCTAAAGAGTTTGAAAAATAGCCCTTAGATGATCCTCATACTACTCACGACTTTTGGAATATATCAGAATATCATCAATAAAAACTACCACAAAGTTATCAAGGTAGTATTTAAATACTCTATTCATAAAATCCATAAACATAGCAGGTGCATTAGTCAGTCCGAAGGGTATAACAACAAACTCATAATTCCCATATTTTTATTGGAAGTTAGTTTTCAGAATATCTTCTTTATTCACCCTCAATTGATGATAACTAGATCAAAGATCAATCTTAGAGAAGAATTGAGCCCCATGAAGTTGGTCAAATAAGTCATCAATTCTTGGAAGATGGTATTTTTTCTTCACTATGATCCCATTTAGTTCTCTATAATCAATGAATAGCCACATTGATCCATCCTTCTTCTTCACAAAGAGAACTGGTGCTCCCCAAAGAGACACACTCGGTCGAATAAACCCCTTCTTCAAAAGATATTGGATTTGTTTCTTTAATTACTCTAGCTCCACATTTTCCATCTTATATGGGGTCTTTTATATTAGATGAGATCTAGGTATGAGTTCAATGGATAAATCTACCTCTCTTTCTGGGGGAGGTCCAGGAAACTCCTCAAAAAATACATCAATATATTCCTAGATTATGGGGACAATTTCTATCCTTAAACTCTCATCTCCTCCTTCTTCTTCTTCACCGATAAACTCCAAAAAGAAGGATATAGGGGGTTCCTATAGACAAAGATCAAGTTGGTATATCTATCCTTGGAAGATAACTGTAGGTTTTCTATTCAAGACTGCTGAGATTTACTTGCATTTTAATTTGATCTTAGAATTATACTTTGAGATCCAATCCATCCCTAGTATAATGTCAAATTCTAGCATGGAAATGACTATTAGATTTGAAATAAGATTGTGCTCACTAAAGTAAATACCAGAGTTTCTAAACACTGATGATGCTTGGATAATCCCACCAGGAGTCTTGACTGATAACTCTACTTTTAGAAAATTGGGGGTTGATTCTAAATTCTTTGAAAACTTGGAGGAAATAAAGGAATGCGTAGAACCTGAATAAAACAAAGTATTTTCTAGATTTGAGAGAACAAAAAGAGTACCTACTACCACATCATTTGGATCTTCAACTTCAGCTGTTGTGATAGCAAAATCACGGCCTTGCTCCCTTGGCCTTTGGTGAGGCATATGGGGGTTTCCCTCCACTGTCCTTGTATTTGTGCATTGATTGGAAAAGTTCACAAGTTGTCCACACTTAAAACACTGGACATCAGGTAGGTCCTGCACCATCTTCCCCTTTTCGTTTGTGTTAGGAAGTTGAGGTTTCACCTCACTACGAAAATTCCTTGCAATATGGCCATCTCTTCCACACTTGTAGCATTTTCTTCTCCTGATCAAGCAGTTCCCCAAATGATTATTCCCATATTTATTACACATGGAAGGTTGTACTTACTTGCCTCCTATTCCCTGATCAAAGGTACTCCCTAATTTGGGCTCCATTTTTCTCTTCTTTTCATTTGATTTATGAGACCACTACATCTCACCAAACTCCAGCTCGACTTTCATCGCACTCCGCATGATCTATTAATATCTATCATAGTCTCGATTGGCAAGATTCTTCCGCAAATGAGGTCTCAGTCCATAGAATAATCTATCAACCTTACCACTTGGATCCATGACAAAGCTAGAGGTGTAATGTGAAAGCCTTTTGAAGTTCATCTCGTATCTTCCCACGGATTCATTCTCCTTCTGCTTCAGCTCGAGAAACACCTTCTCCATTCTTGTTCTCATGGAATGAGGGAAATGCTTACTAAATAAGATCCCTATGAACTCTTCCCACTCCATAGCTTCAACCTCCACTCTTTGCCTCATGTTTTTAATTAGTTCCCACCACTGATCAGCTTCTCCTTCTAAGTGATAGATAACTAGGTTGACCTTCTCTTGCTCTGAATAGCAGAGCACAAAAAAGATCTTTTCGATAGAGATGATCCACTGCTCAGCAATCAATTGGTCATTCGATCCACTGAAGGTTGGTGGTCGTTAACGCATAAAGGACTCAACATAATGTTGTTCCCTTCATGGTGAGATCAGTCTCTCATCTTGATTCAAGTTATTTCCCATAACTTGAGTCAGTTGGTTCATCATTTGCATGAATGTTTCTATTCTAGCTTCCTCGGAGGGCCATCAGCACATGGTCCATTGCGGTCACCATTTTCATGGTTCCTCCTATTGCTCTCCATTTTCTAAAAGAGTAAAATATTAGTGATGAACTTATTTAATTTACGAATCTTTTAACTATAAATAATTTTATGTCTTAAAACTTCATGCTTAAACAATTACATTTCTCTATAATTACTTCATAATGATTCATAAAAAGCTTGTGATTAATCAAACATATCCCTTGGGAGTGTCGTAACCAAGAGTGCATCAAGGCTCGTTTTCATACACCAGTTACCATTTGAGTCTATCTTAAAGTGGTGTTTTCGAGTTTTACCCTTATGTACATCTATGCCAGATCTGCCTCTACCTACTTGTATCCATACAAGGATGTATTTGTTTGATAAACAACTTACTCAATACTCACCAAAATACCAAGAAGTTTTAATATTTTTAAACTTTTCTATAGGGTTCTTCCTAAAGTTTTTATATCCTAATTTCCATAAATAACTAAACTATCCTTTGATACTAACTATAACATCATGTCTTTTTAATACAAAATGTTTCATTACATTTTACAAATAGGGGATCTTTAAAGTTTAGTGTCTTGGAAATTAGGAACAATAAAAATTGAAAAAAACATAAAACATTATTATAATACACTTTTAAGGATTCATCATAATCTCATCCTAATAAAAATTACTTCATCTCATAACCTGGAGACATACATCAAAGGAAAGGGTGAGAAAAAGGCTTAGTAAGGAAAACAAGTGGAATCATTGACATATGGTCTTGAGAAATAATAATAAGAACATGATAAAAATCATAAAGACATGAGAAATGGAAAAATAGTAATATCATGATAAAAAGAACATGAATAATAACTTGAATATGTGGCTACAACATTTCATTTAGACATTCATGAACATATCACTAAGGTTTATCCCTAAGGTGTCATAAAAATTACCAAGGTTATTCACCAAGGTATCGTGAAACTTGTCATGTCTAGAGATTAATTCTTTACCCAATTAATTGGAGTGCTATCAGGGTGCACCATTAATATGTATTTAATTTCATGTGAGATACATAGATCATAATCAAAAATTTCAAAAATAACCCATAGATAATAAAAGAAATGGGTTCATTTCAAAATCGTGATGTTTTAAAAGTTCTTAAAAATAAGATCGTTATGTCATTTATAACCCACGGAAAGGGAGTGAGGGTTATATGTATGTAAATTACAGAATAAAATATATCATATTTATATATTTATGAACACCCATAGAAACTAAATAAGTCTGGGTATTCACATAAATAAAATAAGAAATTTTCTGGAGAGAAAGAGATAGAAATTTTGAGGTGAAATTTCTGCAGCATAACGACTATATAACATGGTTTTAGAAAACATTGAAAAGAGAGGGGACAAGGGTCACACAATCATAAATAATTCATAATACAGTATGGTTACATAATAATATCATGGTATGGATATTTTAATGACATGCCACAATAAAAGGAAACATGAAGGGAACAAAAAGATGTGATTTCTTTTACGAGAAATTCGGCAGCCTAACGACGTCACTTAAAAATGAAGAAAACAAATTGATGAGAGTGTAAAGGGTCACTCGAAAATTATACATTAAATGGACAGTAATGAGAACATATAAGAACATACTTTCAACATAAATAGATGGAAACTAGAAGACACAACATAAAAAAGTTCATGGCTTAAAAGAGGAGGGTGAAAGATTCCCTCGCCTTGAAAAGTAACTTTGAAAGCTTGAAGGTCGAGACCTTGGGAGGCTTGAGGGAACCTTGTGAGGAATACTTGGGAGGTAAAGAGACTAAATCATTTTTGAGGAGGATTTTTTAATGAAATGGATGAGGGAATGGCTTGGTATTTATAGGATAAGTAAGGGAACAAATCATTAATTTCCAAGGGACACCTAATCGGTGGTATTGGAAAAAAAATGGACTTTCCCATGGTATTGGCCCATGGTATTGGCAACTTGGGACACCTAATAGAATATCTTACTATTAATAAGTCCACCAGAATGATTAAATAATTATTAAATCCTTAATGGTGTCATTAAACACCTGAAACTCAAAACTATATTTTCACTATTCACCAAAAATTCAACTGTTTCGGAAAAATACCAAAAATTCACCTTAACCTAATATCGATGCTTTGAATTCAAAATTTAACTACATTTTATGAAAATAATTTTCTAAATATTTTAAATTTAATTTTTAAATAAAAACACTATTCACCTGAAAAAAACTAATACTTAACTAATAATTTCTGAAACAGTTATTTGCTTATTTTATTGAATCACATTACCTAATCAAGGTGCCTAAAATATAATAATACTTTCTTAAGTGATATTACTATTCCATTTGGTCACATTACTATTCATAAGTGTAAAATTACTATTCATAATTTACTATTCACCAAAAATTAAGTTGATCTTATTAGACTCTAAATTTCCTACTGAACACAACTATAGAAGACCATTTTTTGAAAATCATTACACATTATTAATTATTTAAGGTTTACATAAATATTTTAAAATATCATTTTTTCCAAAAAAAAATCATCAATAATATACATTCTATATTTATCCGGACATTTGAAATTTACAAAATTTACCATAAAAAGAAATAACAATTTTATTTATATAAAAGGATTACACAAAGTAGCTAAGGTCTCATTGCCTATCCCCTTATAATACCAACATAGGACCTAAGTGTAAGGTGTGCTAAGGTGATAGAATCTTGGGGTGGCTCGGCCAACATTTCCCGAGTGGTGACCTCTATCAGCTTGAATTCTCTCGTAGGTGATTCCATTCAAGCTTCACATGATGAAGTTCATCTTGGTCTTGGTCCAGAGCAAAGCCTAGTGGTGCTACCTCCTTCCCAAGTTCCGTCAGATGGGCTTCGAACGACCCGAGTCTACTAGATGAGGCCATCTAATCTTCTTTTTGTATTAATTAACCCAGATCACTTGTATTTATAAATAAAAATTTTAAGGTTAAGTGTTTAGCTTCCAATGGCCATATAACAATTGAAACCCAATGGTCTCATTTAATTATACTCACTTAATTAATTAAAGAATATATTTTTGTTGAGTATAAAATAAAAAAAACACACAAAATTAGGAAACAAATATTAATAAAAAGTTCGGGTCATTACAGTCTCTCAAGCATCTGATCAATAAATGGGAGGGGGAAATGGTCCTTGCGAGTGGAATGATTTAGTTTCCTATAATCAATACACACATTCCAACTGTTTTGTACCCTCATCGGAACTAAATCCTCTTTATCATTTTTAACAATAGTAAGACCACTTTTCTTAGGCACAACTTGAATAGGACTCACCCACTGGGAATCTGAAATGGGATATATTATACCTGCCTTGAGAAAATTTTCAACCTCTTTTTTAATAAATTTCAGAAGGGTTGGATTGAGTCGCCTTTGTGGTTGCCTAACCGATTTAGCCCCATCCTCCAAAATAATTATATGCATGAAAATGGAGGGGCTAATACCTGATATGTCATCCAAGGTCCACCCAATTGCCCTGATGTTCTCCCTCAAAAAATTCAAAATATTTTCTTCATGTTCAAAAGGAAGATTATTAACAATTATAACAAGTAATATCTCACCACTTAATAAGAATGAGTATTTTAGATTTGGTGGTAATGTCTTGAGTTCCAATGTATGGGGTGATGTATTGATGGAGAAATTGAAGGAACTGAAATATGTGCACAACAAATATCAGTATCAAAATATACATCATCAAAATCAGAGAATAAAGAATCAAATCCATCAGCATACTTCACATTCATGTCATAATCAGATTGAACATGATAAAAATAAAAATATGAATCAATTTCAAAATCAAATCTAAAAGAGTCTTGTTTATTATAAACGAGTGTGGAAGTACTCTTAGACACCAAACTAGAACCAATGCTCATAATCTCCCTAAGAATAGGACAATCAAATTCCATGTGGTTTTTATTTGGTGGTTTAAAATGGGAGATAAAAAATGCAGAATGGTCCTCTGAGGGGTACTTCATGGAGTCCATAACATTAAATATCACAAATTTATCTCCAAAATCAATGGAAAGTGTACCCTCATTGACATTTATGATAGTTTTGCAGTTTTGAGGAAGGACCTACCTAATATAATTAGAGCATATGAACTTACCTGATCATCCTATATGTTAACCACGTAGAAATCTGCTAGAAAGATCATGTATCTTACCCGAACAAGTACATCCTCAAGGACTCCCATTGGATATGTTGTAGCTCTATTTTCCAATTACACCACTACTCTTGTTGTTTTCAACTCACCAACCTGTAAAGAAGAGAATACAGAGTGAGGAATCACAATTATGGAAGCTCCTAAATCACAAAGAGCATCAGAAAAGTGTAACTCCCCTATGGTGCATGGGATAGTGAATGTCACGGTATCCTTTCACTTTGTTGGCATTTCTATAGTTGGTGTAATGAGCACCGACACATTCCTTCCAAGATTGATCCTCTCATTTCTCTTAATCCCTCTTTGATTGGTACAAATTTCTTTTAAAAATTTTGCATACCTTTGGATTTTCTTAATGGCTTCAAGTAAAGGGATTTTGATCTCCACATGCTTGAATGTATCCAAAACTTCTTTTTCATCACCTCTTCAGCCATATTTTTGGTTTGTATAACTCTATTTGGAAATGGAAGGGGTTTAGGAGGAACATCATCAATATTTTTCTTACCTTTATCTTTCTCCTTGGTTTTCTCATTAGCTAGTTTTGAATGGGGCTTCTCCGGAGTTGAGGTGAATCCCGGTGGAACGATAGGTGGAGATGTATTAGTTTTTTTCTTCCCACTTATCAATGTGATGGTACTAAAATTCCCCTTAGGATTTATAGTAGGTTGGGAGGGAAGATTTTTAGAGTTCATACTTATCAGTTCATGGAGGGAAGTGGCAATCTGGAACATTTGTGTCTTCAACTCCCTCAGCTCCGAACCTTGACTCTTCATATCATTCTGTTGATTAAGAACAATTTGCTTCAAAAGGTCATCAGTTTTAGAATTTACCTTGGGTGGGGGATTCCCTTGTTGTTGTCTTGTTGATTCTTGGGCTTCAAATCTCCTTTGGGGTTGTGGGAAACCCTGTTGGTAAGGCAGAGGCTGCTGGAAGTATTTTTGAAAAGGGGGAATTTGTTGTTTTCCAGATCCATACCTCATGTCTGATTGATCCTTCCACCCTTGATTGTATGATGATGAAAAGGAATCAAACTTATTTTTGGGATATTTCTCTTTTTTTTATAATATGGTCTCCTAGTGAATATTGTTGCGCAATCCTCTGTCTCTTGTAGTTGTGGGAAACAATTAGTTGGGTGACTTGTCTCAGTGAAAATGCCTCAAGGCCCTGAAGGATTGGGTTGGAATGTCTTTTGATCCAAAGAAATCTATCTCACCATAGTTCTTAATTATTCCAACTTGGTATAAATCAAATGACTCTCAAGAGAAGAAGGACATACCTGATATACTCCCTGAACATGTGGTGTACCTCGATCGCCAAATTGTTGATATTTTTGTGCCATCTTTTCGATAAATGCATGTGAAGCTACTGGTGTCTTGTCCACCAATGCTCCTATAGCCACGGAATCCACCATTCTTCTCTCCATAGGTGTGAGTCCTTCATATAAGTAATGGATAAGGAGTTTCTCACTGATTTGGTGATGTGGGCAGCTTGCGCACAACTTCTTGAATCACTCCCAGTACTCATACATCGACTCCCCTTGGGATTTCTTGATCCCTGATATCTATTTTTGAAAGGATGTAGTCCTTGATGCTGGAAAAAATATCTGCAAGAAAAGACATTTCAAATCGTTCCAACAAGTTACATCTTTAGTTTATAAATAATACATTCAATATTTTGCAGCTCCATCAAGTGAGAATGGGAATGCTCTTGGTTTAATTTGATCTTCAGAAACAATTCTTGGTTTTAATGTTAAGCAAAACAAATTAAATTATTTCAATGTTTATTTGGATCCTCACCAGATAATCCATGAAACTTTGGAATAAAATGAATAAACCCAGATTTCAGTTCAAAGTTCGATTCAAAATTTGGGTATGCAATGCAATTTGGTTGATAGTTAATATCAAGTGCAGCAAATTCTTGAATGGTTATATTAAGTTCATTTAAATTATTTTCATCCATTGGTTCTTGTTTTATGTTTGAATTTTAATTTCTTCCAAATTCAATGTTCTGGGAGTGGAGGAATTCTCCAACTGGTTGAATTTTGAAAATTCCTGTAGACTGAGAATGTCTGATTCGAGCCCGAAGGCTACGTTCAATATCAAGATCAAGATCTAAGAGATCTTCGAGATTAGTTCATGTCATAAATAAAATAAAAATTAAAAGAATAAAAGTAGACCATAATAAAATAAAACATTATAATTTTGAGTTGTTGGTCTAAAAAGAAGAATAAGGAGAAAACAAAAGAAGAAGAAAAATTCAGATTGGGTAAAGAAGGAAGAAGAAGAGAAGAAGAGAATAAAATGAAAAATAAAATAAATACCTATAAATTTTTGAAATAATTACTTGCCTCCCCATAAATGGTTCCAATTTTAAAGGCACTATCATGGGCACCCTCAAATGATTAGTGCTTTTTTTGGATACTTAGGTGCAGTAGAGTGGCTGACCAAGGTCGTCTCTCAAAGGAGGAAGTAAATTTGACAACTTATTAAAGGTATTTTAAAAATAACATAAAAGGTAATAATAACACTAATTGAAAGGATTTGGGGGGGTTTTACCATTCATAAAACTATAAGAAGTTTTCTGGAAGAATATTGTATAATATTTTTGTTTTTATTTTTGAAATGAAGTTCGATTAAAAAGACACAACAAGAAGATGTTTTTTTAGACAATATTTAAAAGATGTAATCGATCTAAATCTACCTATTAATTTACTTATTAATCATTATAATTTAAATTAATATCCACTTAATTTTAATCCCCTAATTTTTTAACCCCCTAACCCTACGAGAATTAACTTTTCCACAAATATGAAAAGAATTAAACCCTACGCTATCTTCGGAACATGCAATCGTAGCACCCTGCTTTGATTGATGTTCTAAGGATAGTTTATGGTCAGTAGTAAATTAAGGCACATGTCCATTATGTAAAATGATAATTAATTGATCTTAGGGGTTATATTTTAACTCTACAAATTTATCCCGTGTGGCCTTGTTTTACCGATTAAGTTCGCACTCTCACAATTTACACAATACTCGACCTTGCGTGTTTTTGTGTTAATTGTTAAATTGCTTTCTTAGTTTCTTATAATTTAAAAACTCAATTCATGGATAATATTAAGTTAATTTAAGTATCTCAATTATTCAAAATAATTAAATGAATATGGTATAAGATAGATCGATCACTAAGAGAACTACTCTTCCATGGGTGGTGTGGTCATCGTAAAGATGTTTTGCATAAGTAAAGGATTGAAAGGGTAGAACCCAATCTTGTCTTGACTATTGATTCCAACGCAAATAGGATGAATAAAGAATAATATAATTGAACAAAACAGAAAAAAATATAATAAATAAAATAATAACAAATAATTTTATTACACAAATGAAAACATTACAACATGAAGAAGAGAAGAAGGCTTCGATGAGGGGATCATTGCTTCAAGAGTACCCCTCTTACAATGGTTGGAGAATTTGGTTGAAAACAATTATCCTCTGCCTTAGATATCCTAATTCACGTCCCAACCCCACCAAATGGGAAAAATACCAATCTATAAAGTGGCGGGGAGGCTAGGTTCAAAGTGGTTTTAAGTGTGAATGGGGAATCTCGCCCAAATATTTTATGCCAACTTACACTGCTCATTTGACCACCAAAACGCATGAATAATCTATCTTTACAGAAGGATGATTCGTGTGAAAATGAGTCTAGGAGATTCTCTAAAAATTTGGGCCTAATCCAAGCAATGATGAAGAATTTATGGCCCAAATACAAAACTCATGTCCAATCTGGAGAGTCCAGCCCAACTTTGACTTCATTTCCCATTTGCACCAACAAAATGCATGATTTAGCTATAATGTCCTAAATTAAAGTTGTATAAATTTATCTCTGGAACACATTTAAAAAATATTAAGTTCAAATAATTTAAATAAAATTATTTATGTTTGAAATACTACAGTGAATTTTTAAAGGATAAAACTGAAATTTCCATCAAATTTTCAAATGAATGATTTAATCCCAAATATTTTATAAATAAACATATTTAACACAATGTGAGGAAATTTTATCATTTATTATCAATAAAATATTCAATAAAAATGTTTATTATCAGTGAAAATAGATTCTTTTCAAAACATTTTATAAAAATTAAAATGTGGGTAAAATGACTTAAAAAATGTAGAATAATAGTAAGAATATTTTGGAATAAATTTTTAAGAAACATGGATATATATGATAAATATGTTCTAGTAAATATTTGCATATAAACAATCTCGAATAAAAATGAGATTGAAAAATTAACCCTTACCTTATACTTTCCTTTAGTTGAGAGTGCATTAACCACCTTTATAATGGTTAAAATATGTTATTAAATTATACCAGAACCTTATCCATATTTATGATATCATATATGATCATTTTACATCATTTTGTTAATAATATTTCATAATTACCATTATTTCAAGTGTTAACTGCTTCATTTTCTTGTGTTTGTTTTATCATGTAAGTATTTTTTATTATGCGTAGAATATATTTTCTTCATATACAGAATTATATTAAGTTAATAAATATTATATTCACTCATCATATACACTTTTATAATTATTCTTTAATTGTTAACGTGGATAATGAATCTCATCGCGTCGTGGATACGGTAGGCTGTAAGTACGCATGAGCGAGATATCATTCCCTTAATGGTAAAGTGGTAAGTAATTAGATGATATATTAATTATAAAAAAAAATATAATGTCATATTTATTATTTATATTCATTATATTCATAATTATACCCATCCAAATAAATTGGTGATGAAAAACCAATTACACCACAGTGTGGAGATGGTAAGTCGTACGTACGCATGCATGGTGATATTATTTTTCATAAGATGGATAAAAGGAGGAATATAGTTATCCCATACCCATAATAAAATATAATAATATATATGATAATGGTTTTATTATTTTATAATGGAAATAATGTGTGAAGAGGAATTAGAAGAAGAAATAATTTTGAAGGAGCCGGTAAAAACGATTACCTCTTCTTTAGAGGACCTTCTTTGGATATCCTCTTAGGGACACTAGGGTTGGTATTTTGAGAAGACCATAACCTCTAGTATGTGGATATAGAAGTTGATAAGGAAAATGGGTAGGGTTTTTTGGAGAAAGAAGGCTCAATGTGGAGTAATAAAGAGAGGGAGGGGTGCCTTTTTATAAGAGAGGGGAGGGGCACTCTTAGAATCCCTTAAAATATTAAATTAATATAAATTGATTTTCAATTTTAAATAGATCCAAAGTGATTTATTTAGAATATAAAATTATTATGGGTCTAAATAATATCAACCAATAATTCTTACATAGGTTTATGATATATTTTTATCCTTATCTTTTGGCTTTAACCCTAAATTAATTTTTTAACTCTTATCGTGGAAACATGTGTTTTTATTACTTAAAGGTTAATATAGTTAATATAAAATATAAAACGAATTCCAAATGTATCATTGATGAAATATTTATCCTTATTATAGTTATTTGGCCAAATTTTATATTTTTATGAATTTTATATCATTTAATAAAATATTATTTATTTTAAAGTGTCATTTATGTCAATTTTGATACTATTTAATATTTCTCTTTTTTTAATCCTAAAAATATAATAACTTCAAACAAACAATTATAATATATAAATAAAATTTCTAATTTATCTATAAAAAATTTTTATGTCATTAATTATATCAAATTTTATTTATTTTAATACTTTTAATATCATTATTTTGATATTTCCATTAATTAAATAATTACTGCATCATCATTATGAAAGCCTTTAATTAAATTATTTATTCTATAAATATTACAAATAAATTATCACGATGAATATAAATTTATTATATTTCAAATGACTATTTATAGTTGAATTTATATTCTATATAACCCTATATTAAAAATAATTTAATTATTTAAAATATGACTATGACATTTTTAACTTATCTTTAAATAAAATATAATAAATGTCATATTCTTACTCAAGCTTCTTAAAAAAATTATAATTTTTTTAATAAGGTTGATTTTCATCGAAAACCGCTCATCCAATGGAATTAGAATAAGTGTTAGTGTCATTTTATAATATAATAATATTATTTTTACCTTTAATTACACGATTTACCTTTAACTGTGGTAAAAAATACTAAAGTTACTATTCAAAAAATAATAATTTAATCTTATTAGACTCTAAATATTATACTTATTACAACCTTGTATGTCTATTTTTCAATATTCAATTCACAGACACGACAAAATTAAGTTTAACACTAATCCTGTAGATGTGGCGAGAAGGCAGGTAAAAGAAAATGTTCAACATTTCAATAAGTTTTTATATATAATTTCAATATAAAAATGATTTCAATAACCTAAATTATATTAATATATATATATTATTGATCAATTTTGACTTTAAAAATTAATATAAACTATAATAATTATTTAAACTAAAAGTCGTTTTTTAACTACAATGCAATATTTTTCATTATTCATCAAAAAAATAAAACTTCTCAGAAAAATACCAAAAATTCACCCTAACTTAGTTTTGATATTCCAAATTCAAAATATAAGTTTATTTTGAAAAATAAAATTTATAAAATTTCCAAATTTTAGTTTTAAAATAGGTTCTCCATTTAAAAGGTGATAAAATTTCCCTTAAAAATATAGTTTTTATGTGTAAAATTAGATTTTTTTCGTATATAATTGTATAGAAAACACATAAGATAAATGAAATATACATAAGTTTTATAATGTGGTTAATATTATTCATAACCACTATTTAAACATCTAGGTTAATATATCATGGTACACTCTAACTCAGTGTTGCGTGCAACACAAGCTATTGAATTTATTTAAAAAGAAAATGTATTGTGAAATATTAGGGTGTTACATGGACTATTTCCCATACACCTACTTCCATGGTTTATAACTGTGGAAATAGAATTTTCAAACCATGGGTATAGCTTGGATCTTTACCAATGGTTTAATCTCCCATGATTCTCTAAACTGTGGGTATAGCCTATACCCGTAGTTTTATGGGCTATACCCATAGTTTCAAACCATGGGTATAGGTCAATTTTCTAGTAGTGATATTTTCATAATTTTTTATGATATCAATGAAATTTATTCACACCTATGGTTTATGGATTTTTGGTAAAAAAAAATATCATGAAAATGTTCTCTATCACTCTCCATCATAGCTTGATAGTTAGATTTCTATTCCATGTCTATGTTTTCACTAATGTTCTCTTATTCAAAAGCCTGGTTTTGTGGTAACCTTTACATTTACCTTTTCTTATTATTAAGAAGATGTGTTATTAACTCTTTTACAATGTTGGATTTCAATAAATGAATTTTCAAATATCAAACCCTATATTTATAATATCAAGTGTAAATTGTAAGGATACAATTTAATTAAGGTGGGGAGAATGTAATACCCTGAAATTCTAAAGTAAGAACATTGTAACTGATAGTGAGTAGGACATGAAACTCCAAGTGTATAAAAGAATATAACATCACAAGACTTTATGACATATTTAATATTTTAAATAAATCTGTTTTATATCTTGTAAATAAAACAATATAGAGTTGGCTTTCATTACACACAAGAATGACTTTGTTCAATAGTTTGCATTACACGCAAGACTGAATTTTACCAAACAACAATACATTATTAAAATATTATTATTTAATATAATGAGATACAACCTAGCTGTTAAATTTAAGTTTATGATTAGTATTGACTATCTTATAAAAATATATGGTTAAATTCAATGGTAACCAATTAATTATAAATTAAAATAAAAACCAATTGAATATAAGGGATGTGTTTTTATGAAGAAAAAAAATTTATGCCCACCAAGGAGTTTTATAATAATAAATTAAATAAATTAATATTATTGAATTTTATTAATGAAATCTATATATTATATATTCAATCAAATATTTTTTATATTCATCCAATATATTTGACAGGCATATGATAAGAATAAATCCAGTTTTATGCTTAAAATTTGTATTTTTCTAAAAAGACATTTTTTCATCTTTTAATGGCACGCATATTTTGAAACTTTTTTAAATTTTATTTTAAAAAATAAACTTCATTTTTTAAATCTTAATGTTAAAATTATATTATAGTGAATTTTTGGTACTTCTGAGATGGTGCCAACCTACTGACCAGTGTCTAGTCAATCCATATATACCTTGTGCACCTCATGCACTCAAAATAGTCATGCCTCAATAGACCATTCCAAAAGAAGAAAAGGAAAATCATAGCCATTCCCATGGTGTACCTATGACCATCGTCAGCTCACCAACCTGCTCAGCCCCTGGCAGCTCCACAGCGTGCACCTGGCCTAAAAAAACGGTTGCCTAAAGCTTTTCCTCCCTACGGTGTTGCACCAACCAACGGCCACTGACACCACAGCTGGGTCCCACTATCTCTTAAATGTCCTTCATGTGAAGCTAAACCTCGACTACCCTCACTCGGTACCGATCTTGATCTGACCTCTGAAGTATGTGCCTACTCCAGTCCTTGTCTGTCGGCTATCTAAGAAGGCTGCCTGCAGAACCTCTCAAGATTAATGACCTATACACATGCCTGGAACTTCTTTAGAGGCATATCTCACTAAGTCCTTACATTCCCTGGATTCCCACACTGAAAGAAAACCACTATTGAACTGCCATGAGGTGGTCTAGTTGATTCCTTGGCATGACCGCCCTGATGGAACTCATCCTGCCCTTATTTCTTGCCATCTGAACCATTACCTGAAGCTGCCACCTGACCCAAGTGAGACTTATCTATAAGGTTACCCTAGGTTATGAGCACCTGATTCACCGCCTCTAAGAACGAGGTCAGCCTAAAGATGTTTACATGCACCCATATGGTGTGTCGTAAGGCATATTCGAAGTGCCTCACTCTTGAGGTGTCATCACTTACCATACCAAGTGCAAAGAGAGACAGATCAGTGAAAGTAGCTACATAGTCCATGACAGACATGTCACCCTACTGAAGGCTCAATAACTCTTGAGCTCTCTCTACCCTCAGCGTCTCTGGGAAAAAGTTCTCGAAGAATTTGTCCTCAAAATCTTTCCAGGATAGTCCCTCGTGTCTGCAAGCCTAAACCTACACATCCCACTAGCACTTCACCGGTCCTCTCATTATGTACGTCTCTAGATTAACCCTCCACCCTAGAGGCATCTCAAGCTGCTCTAAGATCATTTGCATGCTCTCTATCTAGTTCTCAGCTGCCTATAAACCACCCTCACCCTGAAAAAGAAGCGAGTTCTACGAATGGAACTCCCGAGTAAGGTAATACATATAGAGATTCATTCCCTATACACCTCTATTGATGCCCTACTAAACATATACAAGACTAGATCAGAGCTTCTCATTGAGACACGACTCGAATTTTGTCAAACATGGCTATTGCTTTTCCTGCACTAGATCCTGAACCTAATCATGTCCCAGAGCCTGTACCTGCGGCTCATGCTCTGCCTTCCCCTCAGGGGTTTGAAACTAATCATGCTCTTTCTGCACTGTATCATCGCCCACCTGACTCTTTATATGAGTCGTCTAAGAGGAACCTGTTGAATACCATAATGGTCAGATGTTCCACATATATAACAATATATATAACACGGATAGGGAAAGTAGTAAAGAGTCTGTTCATGACAACCACTCTTACTCTCCCCCATTACAACCATGCCCCATGGCATCCCAACCTCATGGACTCCTTATCCATCCTCAATAGAGCCAAGTATCACAATATCCCCAGGCCATTCTCGTCCCAACAACCGACATTGCCTCAATCCAACAACCGAGTCACCCAATCCTGGTGATAAAAATCACCTCAACCATAGTACATGCCTACTCATATAAGATCTGGGCCCTTTCTCGTTCCACATGCAATTTCTACAAAAAAATAAAGCATGGAATATCACATTGCATAAAAAATATAAATTCTATTAGTAATTTCACATTTTCTCATGGAATTTGATATATATATATATGTCACATGGTATTATCACTTCACAAAGAATGCGTGCATATATGAAATTTAAATACGCTACAAATGTGCCTATAAAAATCCAATCAAACACGCCTTGCCTTACCGGGCCAAGGTCCAATTATTCCCTTACCACACTAGGCCAAGGGTTACATATCACAATCAATAATCATCAGAATCCAAGTGATCCACCAGGGTAGAAATCATATAAACTGTAATCTGAGCAAAAAAAAATTATATAACCAACCCAAGGTAACTCAATCCATCCCTTATACATGGGTTTGTAGTCACCAAAACACAAGTTCGAAATAAAATTCTGAAAATAACCTATCTTCAGTCTACCATAATCCCAAATAGTAATACTAAGAAAAGAGGAAAATGAAACTCCTTTGATTCCACTTTGTAACATCCCAGACCCGAAGAGCCACCCGAATAGTGCTAACAGGCCAGGTGTTACTTACCTTAGGTGCACCTCCCCGAACACCAAAAGTTGTTGATTAGAAGAGAGGGTGTAAACTGGTATAGTGGGGAGGCTATAACCTCTGGGAATAGGAAATGGTACTAGTTTGAGTGTAATAGAATAACATTCAGGGGAAAATAAAAGACTTAGCAGACTCAAACTAGACCTACAGAGCGGAAGCATATTCAATATCAATAAATAGTCAAAGAAATATAGAAACAATTGCAGCATAAATTAAACAGAATAGCATGTTAAACACCAATTATAACTACTACTGAAACACAAAAGGCATGAATCCATAGTAGGTAATACCTGTCAATAGTAAAAGGGATCTCATGGAAAACCACAATAGCTACATATAAAAGTAAGCATGCTGATATGGGAAAGAAATCTAAAAAATAGACCTCTTTCTAGGCATGACCTCAATATCCATACCAATCTCTATGCCAAATAGTATTATGATCTAGCTCCTGAAGCTGATCCTTTACCTGTATGTAAAACCATAAATTATACACGTGTCCTAAAGGGCCTGTGTAGGGTGTGAGATGAATCTCATTAGGATACCACCAAATGGTGCATACCTAGTATATGTGTTTATGTAGACATGAATCTCTAAGTAAAGTAAACAATATGATGTAATAATAAATACAATCTCCATTGGTGCTCAGTAGCCACCAAGGAGTGTCACCTGCTTTAACCACCGCTGGAATCTCAGCAGCAAAGAGAGTCCTTGGCCCCTGGCCCAAGGTACCCCTATAGTCACAAAGTCGCAGTGAACCCTCAGGTTCCACCTCAAATATGTAACCTAGCACTACATACCTCCTGATACCTCATGTCTCAAGTACCGATGTTCTGAAGGCACACCCAAGAAAAATTATCCTGGTCCCATGGACCCCTGCTCGGAAGCTCACGTAGGCCCATGGAACAAAAACCAGAGGAAAAACAATTCCTATTCTCAAATAATAACTAGAGGAACGGTGATGTATACTCTCAAATGAATAACTGGAGGAACAACGATGTCTTACCTCAATCACATAACCCGACAGCCTCATCTCTACCAACTGATGGATCCTCGCCTTCTACGTGGCTTCCTACGGCAAGCACCTCCAAACCAATAGTACTTAAACCGCAACTATCAAGGGTCTCTACTCACATGAGTGGTCAGAACCACTTTATCATAGATTCAACATGTTTTCACATGACTCTCAAGTGGATTTTGTCTATCACATGTGAGAGAAAATCACCAAAATAAGAACTCAAGGCACACCATCTCTGACACCTCGTGTCCTAGCAACAATATCGCTCAAATCCGATGGCCATGCCATCCAAGTATCTCGGTTCATTCCCAACATAAAAGTCACACCGCTTAAAACCGATGTCCATGATGCCCAATCTTGTGGTCAAAACCACCCAATAAAATTTGGGTCACACCCAACACAACCCCAAGGGTCTCAGCATATATAATCTTAAAAATCACATATAAATAATCACAATAAAACACTTTAAATAGTAAAAACAATTTAACTAGTTGAATTACACTATCCATCAGCTATAACATAGTAGCACTGAGGTATTGAATGCCTCTAAATAGAATAATCAAGCATTAAAAATTTAAAATAAATAGTTTAAATCAAAAAAAAACAGTTATAACCAATTTGGAACCCCTGGACAAGATGTCCCAATGATAAATAGCCTCTCTCCTGGCCTCACTCAAACGTAACAAGTAAGGGAATATCCAATGGCATCCCACAAGGTATAATAATCAATTTGAAATGAAATAATAGGGTTTCGATCAAAAACCCAACATTATATTAAAATAAACAACCCCCAAATGACTATGAAAACACAAAACAAAGTATGAAACACCTACCTCATACTCGTGTGATGTTCCTCATCCGGTATTGGCCTCTAATTAGGTCAAGAATAGAGTAGATCTACACAATGAGCAATAACACTCACACTCCTATAACTTGGTCAAGAACTGATATTCTAAAGAACGTCTTAAGAGTAATTGATAGCTTACTGATGGGGTTATAATGGATCTGACGGTGCTCGAATCAGAGTTTGGATGGACTATCGAGAGAAAAAATGAGTCCCAACACTACTTGTTCGTGAACCTGGACGAATCCCTCTACCCTCTACCTCAAAACAAGGATACTTCCTATTTTAGTGAAAAAAATAAAATACACGGCATGTACTTGGGATTGCACATAGTGTGGGTTCTTTTACTATTCATTTAGCGGCTGAATTTTCCTAGGTATTCCTGATATGACTACACGGCATGTGGAAGGGACTACACGGCATGTACATGTTTAATTCTCTCTACCCTTTCTGATGTCCCCACATTCCATGTATGGCCTCTACACGGCCAATACATACATGGTGTGTACTTGGGGTACATGGTGTATAACCCAAAAATTCCAATACATTCCCAATTTTCCCCCTTTTACTCAAAATAAATCGAAAATAAGGGAAAAAAAGAAGCCCATTCCTCAAAGTAAGAACCAGGTTCTTACAAAATTCATTGGTATAATCTTGAATAAATTCAAGATTAAATAATCCAAATAAATTTTTATATCAATTCTTCATATAAAGACTATTTAATGCTCGATAAACCACTAAATATAAAGAGGGGAAACATCTGAGTGATATGCCTTATTCTTTGGTTATAGGATTCGTCATTAATAACATGTTGTTCATGCACTCATATATATAATATGTTCAAATCATGATTAATTTACACCAATACAATCTTGGAAAAGGTCGTTGTATTTTTCTCAATAATATCATCAAATTATTACAATAGTGTGACTTACTAAATTGATAATGATTTTTTCTTTATCCTAGATAGAGGTGATATTACCTAGAAAATTTCCAAGAAATTAAGTGTTTGGTTCAAAAATTGGAGTTCAATACATCACTGCATTGGATGTAATGGATGAGAGTCATTCGATTAGGGAGTTAATTTATGAACTAGAGGTTTTCATAGATTAGTAGATTAGGTTAATATATTTTGAGATAATATAGTGATCACAAAATCTAAGGAACTTTTATCTCATACAAAATCTAAACACATTATTCGATAATATTATCTAATTTGATAGGTTATATATTTCCACAATGTATTGATATGTAAGATTGATAAGGATGAAAATGTAGTGACCCTGGTTTTTATGGGTTGGACTTAGCTCACCTTTGAGTTAAGAAGTCCAAGTCCCTTAAAAGGGAAAAGATGGTAATTTCTCCATAGTAAATGACCTCAAAAAATGATGGTCCTATTGAGTTTTGAATGTAGATTTTAACCTTTGGTTGAATTTGGATAATTTTTCAAACTAGTTGAATTTTAAGGAATATTTAATATTTATTTATTAAATAAATATGTATCCTGGAAGTGAAAATGATAATATATCCTAAATGGAAGCTCAAATTAAAATTTTGAGATCATGGTTGATTCTGAGTATTTTTTCTAGGTGATGCATGATTTATGTGTTTGGGTTTTGGGACCTAAACCAAGAATTTTTTTTATATTTCCTTAAAATACATGGTTGACCTAGTAATGTATTAAAATAGGTTGTTATGGAAAATATCCTAAGGTGGGTAATTGATAACGACACAACCCAAAGGATAATTCGACGCTCTATTCTTAGTAGATTCTCTATGGTATTGTGGGTAGAGTATCAAGATGGAAACATTAGTGAATCATCTTTAAGATTTAATGGGTTAGTGATGGCCATAATCACATTTTGAAGCATTAGTGTTTCCACCATTGAGGTAGGATTATCTTTTTGATTATTTCATTTTTCTTCAAGTTCATTGATTTCCTCCCTCTTGACTATATTCTCCAAGTATTTCTATATAAATTATGTAGAAATTTAATGATGGTGATGATGATTCAGATTTTTCAAAGAAAAATATTTAAGAATATGCTGATTTATGCGGTTTTAATGAATTCCCTTGAAAATTATTTTTTTTTTGATTAAAGAAATTATTTTAATAATTATTTTCATTGAATAACATGGTTAATTTGAGCTAATGGGTATTGTTTGTCGATGTGAGTTTTTTCTCAAGTTATTTATTGGTTAATAATATTGTTGTTGTTGTTGTTTACACAGAGTTGTAAGAATCGTATGATGAATGAAGACAATCATTGATGAATAAAAATAGTGAACTCAATTGATTTAATTCTTTCATTATCCGATATGCGTGATTAAAAACCTGTATTTTGGGTTTTTGGACCTTCCCATCGACCACTGTTCCTAGATTTATCACCCTTGTTCATCATGTTTAATTCATTTTTGGTTATGCTACTAAATAATGGGTGATTTTTGGCATGGATTCATTCAGGGAAATGATGATATATGGGGGTTTGAGTGTGCCTTAAACAAATGAGATAGTAAAGGTGTCTAGAGTGGCAATGGTTCAATCAGGTTCATTCGAGGGGTAGAAGACATTTTGATCGATGATGATGGGTCTGAGAGGTACATACCAACTGACCCCAAAAACCTCACAAGTCGTGTATCATATGACTGCATTCCATGTGTAACTAAAATGAAATGTCTCTGTGTATTTGGAATACATGTTGGGTTAGGCAGCTGATATCACATGTCGCATGCCCCACTAGGACACTCGGTGTGGGTAGATTTTATGCAATATTTCTATTAGAGGATTTATTTTCGAGGCCTACACACCATGTAATCTAAAGAACATGTTGTGTATTAGACATGTTATGGTATTTCTTTCATTTTCTCATCTAGGTTTCAAAATTGGATGCATGAGTTGTAGGTTTCGGGCACAGTAGAAGCATGGTTGGGATGGATCCCAACTTTAATTTTTACCATAATCAATTATTATTTCGGGATCAATATGATGATGAACACCATTCTCTATGGAATATAATCAAAGATTTATATAAATAATTAAGATTACAAAAACCTTTAGATAGGATCTTTCACATCATGTTTATAATTAATTTAAATTTAATTTCTAAAGAAATAAAATACCAGGTTCTTCAGTACTTTCTTCATTGATGATGTTGATCATCTAGGATGACCCTTTCAGATTGTCTTGTTATGATTGTGAGGATCCAAATCAGAATCCCTCTAGTGGTGATCCACATGTGCTATAATGGTCTCTGATTAACATCACTCGCTTTCCAAGTGCTAGCACGACGAAGCAAATGTCTTGCGTCAATCGATCTTGATCACCTATTCTTCAATATTGAAGAACATATCTCATTCATGAGAGGGATATAGGAGAGGATTTGAGATAAAATTCCTAACTTGGAATCACTCTTGAATCACCAATTTTATGTACATGGTACAATAGATGTACCTCTCTATTTATTGACATAGAGATTCAGTTATAATATTTAATTGCATAACAACAATTAAATTCATTCATAACCTTAGAGAAAACTCATGATACATAATAAAAATAACGACGTAATTATTTGTGGCATGACAACTTGCACAAAATGGAATCATAAATGAAATATTCTACTGCATAATTATAACTGCATTATTATTATTTTGTTTTGTGCCAACTAGTTAAATAATTATTTACCATCTTACAAATAATTATTTTACTACTGGACCGTTCTTAGTCTTCTCGAACTCCACTTCCATTTATTGAACACCCAAATAAATAAATAAATAAATAATTTTCTTAAATAAATATTTTATTTAAAAACTAGTAAATAGATATTTATTAAATGTTAAATAAAATAAATAAATATATTTTTATTCACAATCCTGATAATAAATATTTATTTAATTTATGCAATCATTTTAACTTGAATAAAATTATTCAACTGTCTTGAGATTAATATTTATTCCATTAATTACATTCAAATAAAATTTATCCAAGACCACCAGAAACACTTATTGTGTGACCCTCTAAGATTCTTTCTCATTGGAATTAGGCGGGCTTTCCTAAAGTCCAATAGTACTGTATAGCAATGGGTCAAGGCACCCAAGAGAAATAACTTAAAGTTTCAACAATGAAATCCACATAATAATGTTCACTATGTAATATAATCTCTTTGTCTCAATATCTCATCAAGTTGGTTTCATGATAGTGTCATCAACCTTTATGCTTGATATGTCGTTCTTTGACTACCAGAAATAAACTTGTCGTTACACCATGGCCATGGAATTTTGTATGGCGGTTCTATTTCAATCAAAGGGCTGAAATGTCAACTTCCATAAATGGAAGGGAAAAATCCTTCCTCGACTTATCCATTAATAACATGTCATTCTTGACACACCCAATGTACCCTACTTCCCACCAATTGTTTGTGTGATGGTTTTCATCAGTAAATCAAAGTAATCAAGTCATGACATGTATTAATTATAACATTAAAGTTTAAGAACCATTACACACACTCATAGATAGGAATATTTGATGACACCAAAACATGAAGAATTCCTACTGGTGGGTATATTCTCATAATATCCCTTCTTAGATATTACTAAGTGTGAAATTCATGAGAATAAGTCTCATATGCTTACGATTACTCGCACCTGACAGTCTGTATACTATGTGTCTCATCATATTATTCCATCCAACCATAGAACTATATTTAAGAATATTGTTATAGAACTTTAAGGTTCTAATTATAGTGGAGAATTGATATGACCTTGTCAATGCAATAAATACTCCAGAAAATTATTACACTATAGTCATGAAGAACAATGAAAAATGTGTAATAAGATGTTTAATATTTAAATATATAAAATATTCATGTGATCAAAGTACAAACAATTGGTTCTAGAACACCAAATCTTACAAACTTCCACTTGGACTAGAGGCAACTTCCTATGACTTTCAATCTGCTAGACCTCACATGATGATCATGTTTCTACTAAGTCAAGGCTTTAGTAAAGGGGTCCACCACATTGTTTTCCGTGGAAATACTGCTCACTGCAACTTCACCTCTCTAAGAAAATCCCTCAGGAGATGATACTTCTGATGTATGTGCTTTGTCCACTGATGTGACCTTGGATCTTTTGCAAGATCCACTGCTGTAGTATTATCAAAATATATTGTTATGGGATCTTTACTGCTAGGTAACACATCTGGCTCCTAGACTATTCTCTACATCCAAATTTCTTCTTTAGATACCTCAGAAGCTATGATATACTCAGATTCTACTATAGAATCTGCGAGTGCACTCTACTTTGAGCTCATCCAGCTCACTGCACCTCCATTCAAAGTGAATATGTATACTATTTGTGAATTCATGTTATCTTGATCAGTCTGGAAACTAGAATCTGTATATCCTTTGATGACTAGTTTCCCATATCCTCTATAAACCAGAAACATATCCTTATTACACCTAAGATACTTTATGATAGTCTTGACTGCCATCCAATGGCGGTCACCTAGGTTAGCTTGATATTTTCCTACCACACTCAATGTGTAGGAAACATCCAGCCTAGTACATATCATGGCATACATGACTAACCCAATCGCTGATTTGTATGGATTATTTGACATTCTCTTTCTTTCCTCATGTGTCTGAGGACACATTTTCTTGGAAAGATGAATGCCATATGACACTGGCAACAATCTCCTCTTGGATTATTCCATATTGAATCTCTTTAGTATCTTGCCAATGTATGTACTTTGACTTAGGCCCAGCAATCTCTTGGATCTATCACAATGGATCTTGATCCCAAGAATATATGCTCCCTTGCCCAAGTCCTTCATGGAGAATAATTGATTCAACCATGCCTTAATAGACTATAATACTGGTATCTCGTTTCCAATAAGTAATATTTCATCAACATGTAATATTAGGAAAATGACTACACTCCCACTAAATTTTTTGTAGACACAAGGCTCACATTTTTTCTTAATAAAACCAAATTCTGTTATGGATTCATCAAAAAAATGTTTCATTACCTGGATTCTTTCTTTAATCCATAAATGGATTTCTGGAACTTGCATACCATATTGGCATCTTTTGGAGTCATGAACCCTTCTGGTTGTGTCATGTAGACATATTTCTGAAGATTCCCATTAAGGAAGGATGTTTTGACATCCATTTTCCAAATATCATAGTCATGGTAAGTGGAAATGGCCAATAGAATTTTGATGGATTTTAGTATTACAACTGGTGAAAAGGTTTCATCTTAGTCAATGCTTTGACACTACTTGAACCCTTTTCAACCAATCGTGCCTTATAGGTACTGATTTTTCCTTCCATGTCCAGTTTCTTCTTAAATACCCATTTTCAACCAACAAGCTTTACATCGATTGGAGGATCTGCCAAAATCTAGACTTGGTTTTGGTACATGGAATCCATTTCAGAATTCATGGATTCTTACTACTTGGAAACATTTGTGCCACTTACTACTTCCTTGTAGGTTAGAGGATCATTATTATCAACTGATAATGATTCACCATTCTCAGTAACTAGAAAACCATACTGTTTCAGTTCTCTAACCTCTCTTGTACTCCTATACAGTTCTTGTGTCTCTAGAACATTTCTTTCTTCCATGAGGATTTGTGGAATCTTTTTATGTACCAATTCTTGTGTACCTTGAGTCTCTACTTCATCAAAGTACATCTCACTCAAACTATATCTTTTGGATATGTACTCCCTATCAAGGTAAATGGAATGTATTTATACTATAACCTTTTTGTAAGAGGGGTTGTATTGAAAATATACCCTTGTTTTCTTGTAGTATCCTATAAAGGTACACTTTGTGCCTTGGGGTGAAAGTTTTTTACCTAAAGAGGCCTTAACAAACGCTTCACTTCCCCACACATGCAAATTCAATAACATGGCTTTCTTTCCACTCCAAAACTCATATGGAATACCATGTATTGATTTTTTTGTTACTTGGTTTAGTATGTGAATTTCTATTTATAACACATATCCCCAAAAGGATAATGGAAGACTTGCATGACTCTTCATTGATCTCACCATGTCCAGAAAGGTTTGGTTCCTCCTTTTGCTCACACCATTCTATTGGGGCGTGTAAGGAGGAATGAGTTGGGATAGGATCCCAAACTCCTATAAGTAATCAATGAAGTCTTGATTAATATATTCTCCACCTCAGTTTGAGTGTATTTCTTAATCTTCTTACCAAGCTGGTTCTCAACTTCATTAGTGTATTCTTTGAACTTATCAAAAGAATCTGACTTATACCTCATTAAGTAGATATATCCATATCTACTAAAATCAACAGTAAAAGTTATGAAGTATGAGTACCCTCCCCTTTCTTCAATTGGAAATGGTCCACACACATCAGTATGAACCAATTCAAGAATCTCTTTAGCCCTTTCACATTTCCCACTAAATGGGGATTTGGTCATTTTTCCTTATAAACATGCATGACATATTCCAAGTGGTTTTAGTTTTAAAGAATCCAAATATCCATCTTTATGTAACTTTGTCAAGAGTTTCTCATTTACATGAAATATCTGGTGATTCCAAATTTGGTTGTGGTATGAGTCATGAAAAGTGTCTTTTTTATCGATTACCGTTACTTGGTTTGTGTAATCCAACATTTAAAGATCATTGTATAAATGTGCCCTACCAAAACAAATGATATCTTTGTAAAGGAAGAAACATTCATTTATAAACTTGAAAACAAATCTATCTGTATCTAATTTGGATACAGAAATAATGTCTTTAGTAATTGATGACACATAATAATAACCCTTTAACACCAAGATTATCCTATTTGGCAGCATGAGGTGGTAATCCCTGACAACTACAGTAGAAATTCTAGCTTTATTGGTTTCTCGTATATTTACCTCCCCTCAGTCAATATTCCTAAATATACTTGGTTCTTGTATTTGGATACATATGCGAGCACCACAAGATATATCTAATACCCAATTTGTAAAAAATGATAGATTACATTTGATAACAAATACACTTAAAGCTTCCCCTTGCTTCTTAGGATGGGTGCAGTTCTTCTTCCAGTGACCCTTCTTGCAACATGCGAAACAAACATCTTCATGTTCACTTGCCTCTCCTTTGATCTTCCTTTTCTTGGAATGGTGTGAAGATGCTTTGGGCTTAAATCTCTCCGCCTTCCCTTTCCTCTTATTCACCATAAGGACAGAAGTCTTTTAATGCTTTATATCTTTGTTCACTTGGCGAATGAGGATAAGAAGATCAAATACATACTTCTCAATGTTGTTAATATTGAAATTAACAACAAAGCTAGAGAATCTATGAGGTATCGATGCAAGAATGATATTAGTACCCAGTTCTTTGGGGATTTTAAACCCTAGAACCTCCAGGCACTCAATGTAGCCAATGATCTTGACTATGTGAGCCTCAGATGGGAAACACTCTCCAAGATTACTCTAAAAGAGTTCCTTGTATATCTCAAACTTTTCTTGTCTTACTCTCTCTTGGTAAAGACCACGTAGGTGATCAATCGCGCTATAGGCATCCATGTTTTCATGAGACTTAATGAGCTCACTAGACATTGATGATAACATCAAACATTGAACATTGACCACATTGTTCATATGTTTCTCATAGACCAAGAACTCTTCATCACTCACCTCTTGGGAAGGTGGATCAAGTAATGCTGACTATAGAATATAATACTTTTGTTCATGACGTAGAATAACCCGAAGGCATTTAAACCATTCTTGGAAGTTATTGCTGGTGAGGATGTTGTCTTTATCTAGAATTGATCGTAGGGATAGTTTGGTTGATGATATTATCATTTTATTCTACAATTAAAATAGAAAATGATTAGAACTTTCTTGATTACATTTTATGAGAAATAATAAATTAATTTTATTAAGTCTCTCACTATTTTATCAAGTCCCAATGACCCTCACCATTGAACTCAGAATGTCCAGCTATCATGACATTATAGTGGAAATGATCCATATTCCCCTTCACATAACCCCAAAAAGGGTTGGTCAAGCTATTTTAAGGTATTTAGATAGGCAGGTCTTTGACAACTGTGGGCTTTCAACTCCTTGATCTGTTGAGTGTACTCCCCAATCCTGAAATCCTAACTTGGATTTCCTCAACACTTGCCTCCAATATTACACCAAGTATATAAAGGTATACTATTCTTGATGTAATATGGTTAATTCAACCCTAAAACTTTAATAATGGCTTCTTGTATAAAAGTAAGTGTCCCAAAAAGGGTTGGTCAAACATATAGTTTTATTAAGTCTTTCCCTTAATCAAGTAATGGAAGGCTTAGTTTGACTTAATATTTTGTTGAGGGATTTTTATCTCTTATGCATAAATTTAATTATTATATTTATCACATTCTTGTTAATATTAAGTGAAACTTACTTAATTGATTAAACATGACTTGATAATATTTATGCATAAGCCTAGTTTTTTTTAGTTCCATCTTGCTGGCTTGTTAGTTCATTAATTATGTGATTGCGACAACACATCTATAATGAAAAACCATGCAACTGATAGAAATAAAATAAAGTAAAGGGAATGATCATGATATTTTTTATAAGGGTTAGTTTATCTAGTGGTTGATAAAATAACCCTAACCTAGGGGAGAAACACCTTTTTGTTTATATCTTTCCACTTGTCCACCTTTGTATATCCTTAGATTGGTTTCACCTCAGTTACCAACTTGGACCGCCTCCACAATCTTGGGAGCTCCATCCATTACATATGCTTTTAACTCATAGGTAGGTGAGGGTTAAAAGGGGTTTTTACATAAAAGAAACCATGGGAACGTAGTCCCTACATATTAATGAGGAGATATGGCTCGTAGGCCAATAATTAATAAATAAATTAAAAGGAAACCAATCACATACAAAGGTCTTGGTCTAGCTCATGATCACCCACATACATGCAACGAGTTATGCATTTAATAAATCTAGAATTCAATTATTTAATAATTCTTATTAATATAAATTTTTCTTTAAATATATTAATTATTATCTTTAATTAATCAATCCTTTTATCTTAATCCTTTTTTTGAATTTCCTTGAGATTCTCATCCTAGTACATAAATTCACCTTAGAGGTATCATGATGAATACTCATTTGAATCTACCCATCATGATTTATATTCTAATACTATTTTAATCTTATGAAATATGGAATAAAATATGTTTTAATGCATAGAGTAACAACCTATAGTATGATTTATACATGATATGCATCTCTGAATATTACATAAACATTAAAGTTTTAACATTGTGTAAATTGGTAAAGTATATGGCATGTAGTTCTGACTACATGGTGTTTACTACCTTCACCATATATCCCGAAGTACATGCCTGGGGACTTAGTGTGTGAAGAATAATTTAGAAATTTCTAAGTACACGGTGTGTGAAGTGGGATACACGTCATGTTGTCTCCGCGTTACATAGTTACCGGTCGGTTTATCCATGTATGGAATACACAGTTTGGCCCCTAACCTGAAGAGACTACACACCATGTGCAGTGGGCCACATGGTGTGTAATCCGGTAAGTATGTGCCTATATGTACCATTCAACACACGGTGTAGAATTAACTACATTGCGTGAAATAAATGTACACAGCTTGAGTAATTACCGAATTACTCCCAATGCGTTGAACACGACTATATGAGGTGTAGTCCAGATTACATGGCATGTATGGAAGAGAACACGACATGTGAGTTAGAAAACATGACATGTACTTTCTTATCACCTGGGAAGAATATTCAACACCTCTTAATGAGTTATTCATTTTAATTTTAATCAAAAAATGATTTGTTTCTGTGAAATCTGTGAGAAACGAAAAGAGGGTGAATAGTTCTCGAAATCCAGTTTACAAGAATGATTAAACTTGAATTGAAAAAATAAATTATTAAATTCTAATTCATCAAAAAATTATTTAAATAATTATAAACTATGATTACCTCACTTTGATACCACTTGTAGGTTCCATACATAGTGGAAGCACAGTTGGGCCGGTGCCCAACTTTAATTTTTACTATGATCAATGATTATTCTGGGATCAATACGACAATGAACGCAAGTCTCCAAGGAATAGAATCAAAGATTTAGATAAATAGGGAATAAGACTAAGACATTTAGAGAGGATATTGTGCATCATGTTTATAATTAATTTAAATTTAATTTATAAAGAAATAAAATAAATGGTTCTTCGGTACTTTCTTTTTGATGATTTTGATCATCTGGGATGACCCTTTCAGATTGTCTCGTTGCACTTGAGAGGATACAAATCAGAATCCCTCTGGCGGTGATCCACACATGCTTTAATGGTCTCTGATTGATGTCACTCACTTTCCAGGTGCTAGTGCGGTGAAGCGAATGTCTTGCGTCGATCAATCTTGATCGCATGTTCTTCGATATTGAAGAATGTCACTCGTTCTTGAGAGGGAGAGAGGAGAGGAGTTGAGAGAAAATTTCTGACTTAGAATTTCTCTTGCGTCGCTAGTTTTTTGTACATGGAACAATAGACGTACATCTCTATTTATCAACATGGGGATTCAGTTATAATATTTAATTGTGTAACAGTAATTAAATACATTCATAACCTTAGAGAAAACTCATGCTACATAATAACAATAACCACGTCATTATTTTTGTCATGCCAACTTGCGCAAAACGGAATCATAAATGAAATCTCATGCCACATAATTATAATCATGTTATTATTATTTTGTTTTATGCCAACTATTTAAATAACTATTTATCATCTTGTAAATAATTTTTTTACTACTATACCATCCTTGGTCTACTCAAACTCTACTTCCATTTATTGAACACCCTAATAAATAAATAAATAATTTATTCACTTAAATAAATATTTTATTTAAAAACTAGTAAATAAATATTTATTAAATGTTCAATAAAATAAATAAATATATTTTTATTCACATTCCCGCGGATAAATATTTATTTAATTGATGAAATGATTTTAACTTGAATAAAATTATTCCATTATCTTGAGATTAATATTTATTCCATTAATTAAATTCAAATAGAATTTAGGCAAGACCACCAGAAACACTTAGTGTGTGGCCCTATAGGATTCTTTCTCATTGGAATTAGGCAGGCTTTCCTAAATTCCAAGAGTACTATTTGGAAATGGGTCAAGGAATCCAAGAGAAATAACTTAAATTCATAACAATGACATCCACATATGAACGCTCACTATGTAATATAATCTATTTGTCTCAATATATCATCAAGCTGGTTTCATGATAGTATCATCAACCTTTATGCTTGATATGTCGTTCTTTGACTACCTGAAATAAACTCGTCATTACACCATGGCCATGGAATTTTGTGTGACGGTTCTATTTCAATCAAAGGACTGAGATATCAACTTCCATAAATGGAAGGTACAAATCCTTCCTCAACTTATCCATTAATAACATGTCATTTATGATGCACCCAATGTACCCTACTTCTCACCAATTGTTTGCGTGATGGTTTTTGTTAATAAATCAAAGTGTGCAAGTCATGAAATGTATTAATGATAATCTCAAAGTCTAAGGACTATTACACACTGTCATAGATAGGAATACCTGATGAAACCAAAACATGCAGAATTCTTACTGGTGGGTATAATCTCCCATCTTGGAGATTACCAAGTATGAACTTCATGAGAAGAAGTCTCATTTTCTTACGAGTACTCGTACCTGACGGTCTGTATACTATGTGTCTCATCATATTATTTCATCCAACTTCAAAACTATATTTAAGAATATTGCCATAGAACTTCAAGGTTCTCACCATAGTGGGGAATTTCTATGACCTTGTCAATATGACAAATACTCCAGAAAATTATTACACTATAGTCATGTTGAACAATGAATAATATGTAATAAAATGTTTAATATTTAAATATATTAAATATTCATGTAATAAAAGTACAAAAAGTTGATTCTAGAACACCAACTCTTACATGAGTGGCCCATTCTGAGTGATTTTCTACAGAGCATGATGGTTCACATTTCATTGAAAGCGGGGGTTTTCTCCAAGGTGTTTTGGGGAAAATAGTGTTCTTTAGTACCGTAGAGACATCACAAGAGTAGAGGCGAAAGTTTTGATGCAGATGAAAGGGTTTATAAATCCCCGGATGTGTTATTAAGTCAATATTTGGGTCCCCTATGTGCATTATGGTGTAGGAACTACTACAAATATGGCCTTTAATAGTGCTAAAATTGGCCATTGTTAGTGCAAAAAAAATGTTGACTACTGGAGTGTGATTAAAATCCCTAGGATTTTGTGAGAACTTTTCATTAGAACTGATAAAGGACCCCCTTTTCTAGTGCTATTATTATCACTGATAACAAGTCATTCTATTATAGTGTGCTGTTAAAATTACAGCACACTACAACAGTAAAAACAGAAGAAAAAAACATCAAAAACATATTACAAACACATAATTTAAATGAAATAAAATTTACCACAAAAATATAAGAAAAAAAATACTATATTATAAAAATTTCAAACAATTGTATCTATAATTACATGAGTAAGTAAAAATTATCACAAACATTCAAAAACATCAATGTTCCTTTTTCTTTTGCCCTAAAACCTAGTCATGCTATTGTCGAACAAACCACCCCATCTCAATCAATATAATTCACATGTATAAGAAAAAATTCCTATTTTAGTAATAATATAAATAAATAAATTAAATACAAAGTGTTAATTTTAAACTAAAAACATATACTTTGAGTCATACCAGGAACACCGTGTATCGAATTGAGTTGCAGTTGATTCTTTCACATCGCACCATTTTTTGTTGTTCTCAAAAGTAGCTACTATTGAATTGGATCTCATCTTTGGTGATAAAAAAATCCATTAAGGATGGGATTTAATTAAATAGGACTTTATTTTTTAGAACAATCCTTTAATTGTCACACCATTTCTTGTTCGTCTTCAAGCATTATCTCTGTGAAAATTAACTAAATAAATATAAGATAAAAATGGTAAGAAAATTAATTAATTAACAATATATAAAATGATGTGAAAACAATATGATATTTTTTTCTTGGTTTTGGTAATGTGATGAACATTTTAAACTAAAATGACACTTATATATTGAAAACACCCACTTCGAGTCATGTCAACCACATCATGGGTCGGATTGATGTGAAGTCAATTTATAAATGTCACAAATGAATTATGAATAATTTTCCTAAATTTTCAAGACAATAAAATCATGTTTTCTAAGTTTTTAATGAGTGACACGCATTTTGAACTAAAATGTCAATTTTAAACTAATAACGGACAATTTGAGTCATACCGGGAACACCGTGTATCGTATTGAGGTGTGGTTAATTCCTACGGATCAAAAATGACTTATAGATTGTTTTCTTAAAGTATTAAAATAACCATAAACCATTTTATTGGTTTTGAGTATGTCACTTGTATTTTTTACTAAAATTAATGTCAATTTTAAATAAAAAGACACACTTGGAGTCATATTGGTCACACAATGCATTGCATTGACAGGCGGTTAATTCCTACACATCAAAAATGACTTATGGATCATTTTCTTAAAGTATAAAGATAATATAAATGTTTTTTCTTAGTTTTGAGTATGTCACTTGTTTTTTTTACTAAAATGTCATTTTAAACTATAAACGTGCACTTTGAGTCATACCAGTCACATAGTGTGTTTGTTTGACATGAGACTAATTCATACATATCACAAATTATTTATGAATAATTTTCCAAAATTACCATGACAATCTGAGTGTTTTTGGTCATTTTTCAGTGACAAGAACATGTTTTGAACTAAAATATCAATTTTAAACTGATAATGGACACTTTGAGTCATACCAGTCACACTGTGTATAATATTGAGGTATGGTTGATTCTTACATGTCACACATGACTTATGGATCATTTTTATAAAGTATAAAAACAATATCAATTTTTTTCTTGGTTTTGAGTATGTCACTAGTCTTTTTTTCTAAAATTGATGTCAATTTTAAATAAAAATAAATACTTGGAGTCATACTGATCACCCCATGTGTTATATTTAGGTGAAGTTGATTCCTAAAAATCAAAAAGGACTTATGAATAATTGTAATAAAGTATCAAAACAATCTGAATAAGTTTTCTTGGTTTTGAATATGACACTTTCACTTTTTACTAAAATTTCATTTTAAATTGTAAATACCCACTTCAAGTCATATCAACAACATTGTGTGTTGGATTGATGTGCGGTAAATTTCAATACATCTCAAATGACTTATGAATTGTTTTCTTAAATTATCAAGACAATACGAGTGTTTTTTCTTGACTTTTAGTGAGTGACACACGTTTTGAACTAAAATGTAAATTTTAAACTGATAACACACTTTGATTCATACCGGATACACCATGTATCAGATTGAGGTGTGTCTAATTCCTACACATAAAAAATGACTTATGAATTATTTTCTTAAAGTACCAAAATAATACAAATGTATTTTCTTGGTTTTGAGTATCTCCCTTGTCTTTTTTACCAAAATTAATGTCAATTTTAAATAAAAATACACACTTGGATTCATACTAGTCACATCATGCATCGAATTGAGGTGAGGCCAATATATATGTCAAAAATGACTCATGGGTCATTATCTTAAAGTATCAAAACAATATGAATGCATTTTCTTGGTTTTGAGTATGTCACTTGTGTTACTAGAAACATACATTTTGGGTTATACCGGTCACATCATGTGTTGGTTTGATGTGAGAATGATTCCTACACATCACAAATGAATTATGAATCATTTTCCTAAATTATCAATACAATCTGAGCACATTTTCTTAGTTTTTAGTGAGTGACACGTGTTTTGAACTAAAATGTCAATTTTAAACTGATAACAGACACTTTGAGTCATATCGGGAATACCATGTATTGGATTGAGGTACGACTGATTCTTACATGTCAAAAATGACTTATGGATCATTTTCCTAAAGTATAAAAACAATACTAATGTGTTTTCTTATTTTTGATTATGTCACTTGGCTTTTTTACTAAAATTAATGTCAATTTTAAATAAAAAGACATGCTTTGAGTCATACATATCACATTGTTCATCTTATTGAGGTTCGGATGATTCCTAAACATCAAAAATTACTTATGGATCGTTTTCATAAATTATAAAAACAACATGAATGTTTTTACTTGGTTTTGAGTATGTAACTTGTGTTTTTTTACTAAAATATCATTTTAAACTATAAACACACACTTTGAGTCATACTGGTCACATCGTGTGTTGGTTTGACATGATATTGATTGATACACATCAAAAAATGACTTAAGAATTTTTTTCATAAATTATCAAGACAATTCGAGCATGTTTTCTCAGTTTTCAGTGAGTGACACGTGTTTTGAACTAAAATGTCAATGTTAAACTAATAGCAGACACTTTGATTAATACCGAGCACATCGTGTATGATATTGAGGTGTCAATGATTCCTACACATCACAAATGAATTATGGATCATTTTCCTAAAGTATCAAAATAATACGAATGTTTTTACTTAGTTTTGAGTATGTCACTTGTCTTTTTTACAAAAATTAATGTCAATTTTAAATAAAAAGTCATACTTTGAGTCATACCGGTTACATCGAGCATCAGATTGAGGTAAGACTGATTCCTACACATCAAAAATGACTTATGGATCATTTTTATAATTTATCAAAAACAATGTGAATGTGTTTGTTTGGTTTTAAGTATGTGATGTGTTTTTTGAACTAAAATGTAAATTATAAACTAAAAACATACAGTTTGAGTCATATTGATCACACTATATATTTGATTGAGATGCAGATTATTGAGTATGTGATGTGTGTTTTGCTTTAAAATATTTACAAAAATCCAAAAAAGAGATAACATGATAAAAAAATTAACTAAATAAGTAGTATGGATTCACCTTCTCTTGATGTCTATATACATTCTTGACCCATTTCCTTGTTGCTATTATCTCAGCTGCAGCCTCAAAGTCCAATCTCTCATGAGAACGAGAAACTTTAAAAAAACCACCCCAAATCGAGAAAAATAATCCACATATATAAGAAAAAAATTCTTATTTTATTAACACTATAAAGGAATAAATTAAACATAAATATGAAAAAATACATTAATAATTAATTTTAAACTCAAAGAACCCAATTTGAGTCATACTGGGTACATTGTGTATTTTATTGAGGTATTATTGATTCCACTATGTCTTTTTATCCTAAAATTAATTCAACACTCTAGGTTATCTAACAATATTGTTGTTTGATAACCTGAAATGTTGAATCCATTAGAGAATAAAAAGAAAATTACATCAACATGAGTGCATCATCCTTGTTGAGTTCATGATCATAGTGCATGGGTGGATCATCCTTATTGAAGAAGTCATTTATTTATGATCACTATGAAAATTAACAAAATAAGTATCATATAAAAATGATAAGGAAATTAACTAAAAAAATAGATAAAATGATGATAAAATCAACTAAATAAGTATTAGGAAGTCACATATTCATGATATATGTCTAAAATCCTAGATAATTTTCTCATTTTTGAAAATTTAATGTATGTTTTAAACTAAAATGATACTTTTGTATTGAAAAAATGTGATTAAATTCATACCGACCACATAGGGTGTCATATTGACATGTAGTCAATTCCTACACGTGACAAATGAATTATGAACCATTTTCCTAAAGTTTGAAAACAATCTGAGATCATTTTCTAGGTTTTGACTATTTGATTTATGTTTTAAACTAAAATGGAACTTTTTTATTAAATATGCATACTTCGAGTCATACTGACCACATTGGTTGTCATATTAATATGTATTCAATTTCTACACATTAAAAATGACTTGTGGGTCATTTCCATAAAGTTTGAAAATAATCTGATCATGTTGGATCAGTTTTGAGTATGTGATGTGTGTTTTGAAATAATGTGTAAATTTAACAAAATAAGTCTCTAATAAAAATGATAATAAATTTAACTAAAAAAATTAGATAAAGTGATGAGGAAATTAACTAAATAAGTAGTAGGAAATCACCTTTTCATGATGTTAGTATACATTCTGACACCATATATTATTCCCATTGATTTCTAAACAAATTGATTTTATATATTATTCTTCTCCTAGATAAGAAGATCAAAAATAATATATAAGCATTCTAATACTAATGATTCACACCCCAAATATATTTCTAAGGTCACAACCCATAGTGGATAATAAATATAGTAGGTAATCACCTAAATTTGATGTCATCAAACATTCCAACACCATATACACCTCCCACTCATCTCTAAATGAATTTACTTCTTCTTTTGAGTATGAAGGTTATCATAAATATTGGTAGTACTGAGAAAATATAGACAAACAAATGATTAAGAAATATTTTTAATGACATTTTAATTACCTTAAAAAAATTACCTATTTGGGGATGCTATTGTTTCCATGGTTTATGATATTTCTCATAAATTTTCAAACATAATATCCACAATAATTGTTGTTATCTTCCTTTAGACACTGCAAAAACATTGACCAAAATAAGTATATTGTTTTGAAATATTTTTTGATAGTTAAATATTTCTATATATACCTTAATATGTTTCCATTTTAAGTAATTCATAGGCTTATTATATTCAGTCATCAACTTCATACCATAATTTAGACTATATTTAGTGACTTCCCTATTATAAAAAAAATCTTATTAAAACACATACTAAAACATATAATTCAAAGTTTATCTATAAAATGTTGATTGTAGTGTATTACAAATTCAAAATACACATCTTGTGTGGTCGGTTTAATAGATATTCATGCATTGGATCCAAAAAATAAATATTTGGGGTATCCAAATTGATTGCAATCTGCTTTTAGTGCTTTCTAAAAAACAAAAACAAATTATTAGTGAAAAAAATAAAAAAAATATTTTATATGATTATATTGCAAAGTTTTGACCCTGCATTATAGGAATCAAAAAGATTCTATCATCTATTATTTTCTTCTAAAATGCCTTGTTTAGATCATCTTTTTTTATATCAATTTCTTTCCAATCCAATTTAGTTTCTTAAGTATAAATGATATAAGGATTAATGAATCCAAATCATGATTCTAAGGGGTTTCCCTTAATGTAGTAGTAATATAAATTCCTGTAGATAATATGAATAGCTATTAACTTTAACGAACATATTAGATAATTTTTTAGATATGCGTATTATGAAAATGTACCTTATGTTTGTATTCACAACCGAGACTCCCAACCATTCAAACTTCAGAATCACATTTATAATCTTGAGACCAACTATGTCTAAAATTATAGTTCCATATATTTCTTCTTCATATGGAATGGGGAGAAGGTACTCCTGTAAGGTCCTTTTGTTTTCTTGGTCGATTCACTAGATTGTATTGATCTAAAATTTTGTTTCACCATCGCTTTATCCATCTGTAACACCATACCTCACTTTAGACATTTTTTTATCAATCTTTACAAGTTTTTAATTTGAAAAAAATCATCAAAGACATGCCTCATGTATATTTATAATATTAGTCATCCATTCTATGAAAGTTCCAATAGTATCATTGACCATTGTAATATTCATATCATATAGTGGAATAGGAAACTCAGTGGCCAGATCTTGATCTACCTCAATCCCCACTCTCATGTGATCTTTTGGGAGTTATTTATTATATAGTTTGTATCCTAGGATATTATACATTATACCCCTCACAACAAGGTGGTGCATGGGTGTGGACATATAGAAATCACATACAAATTTATCCTATATAATTTTAGTAATAAAAATTTATCAGAAGTTATTTGGTTTACAATTAGGAGAAAGATTAATGAAAAAATTGATTACCTCAAGTAAGGTATGCGGTCGAGAGGAATGACTAGCCTCAAAGATAGTGGGGTCATTTGGTTTCTCATGTGCTGATTTTTTTTCACCTCTGATTATCTTTGATTCTTTCACATATATTGTTCTTCCAAAACAGACCAGAAAATATCTATTTGTGCCTGAAATCATTTCATCATATTATATGTATCTTACTTTGGTTTTTTATTCTCTAAATTTTCTTGAGGAGACACTCCAAAACCTACTCCTCTAACATGACCATATTGTTCCGGCCACTCCAAAGCTACTGAAAGTGGTTTTTCTTTTGGAACGGTTTCTTTTGATTCTTGTGTCTAAAATGTATAAAAAATATATAAAATAAATATATATTTTAATGTAATACTATTATAAATAATAAAGAATTACTATTATTTCATACTTACACATGTTTCCCATACTGCTTGTGTGTTTTCTTCAACCAGTTTACCCTTTTTATTTACGTAAGCCTCCTTCCACAACACATGGCATGGGATGGAAGTGGATTCAGATTTTTATTTGTCAATCTGCATATAAATTAACATATGTTGTTTTATATCACATAAAATTTTTATTGTTGTTTTAAAATACATGCCAATTTATTCTCTAGTGAAGTGTACCACATCCTTACTTTGCGATAGGGGTACATTGATTTTGATGAATGTTATTTATTTTTAGCACTCCTTTTTTGTTTAATAAATTAACAATTTTGAATAAAATTAGATAAAATAAATAATTTGAAATAATATATTATCGATTATAATGAACCTGAAATGATTTTTCATCACGAATAATGGTGAAATCATTCCATGTTTCTTGCTTTATAATGTGTGCATAAGTAACTGGTGGGTGAGGATTTACTTTCCCCTCGGCATACCTTAGATAAAATTTGGTAAGAAGAGTATGAAAGCCTCTATGGGTGTTTCCAGTGGCCATTAAGACATATTTATTATGGAAATAATCTAAAATAAATAAACTCTACAAGGAATAATGAAAATTAAATCAACATTTCATTATATAATTTTTCGATAAAATAAATAAAGGTTATCATAAAATTACCTTTATATCTTCCTAAAGGGTTTCCTTCATTACAAGCTGGACATGGTGTCATGACTCTATATCAATCACCATATTCATCCTCTTTATGACCTCAACATAACTAATGAACACTGAATTGTTGGGGTCAATATGTTGGTCATTTTGATTCCATCCAACCTAAAATTTTATACACTTACTTCTTTACTTAATAATTTTAGTCAACACTATGATGTTGTGTCATTATTTTTTTTCATCAACATGTTATTGATCCCCTAATAATTTTATAGTTTCAGCATCAACCGTCTGTTCTTCCTTGGGATTGGTAACATCATCATGTGCATAAGACATTTTCTACATGAATAGTCAAACATTTAATTTAGATTATGTTAATATAGTATAGAATACATAATATTATGAGGAAAGTAATATTATATTAAAAAAATAACCTTTTCATTGAACTCTCTTTCTTTTTTTTAAGGTTGAAGGGATTTGGTTTCTCTATTGAGTCCAAATCCCCTCTTTGCAGTCCCCTATAACATACAAGAAATTATCTACATTGGAACCACCATAAACTGATTATGATCTCCCAATGAAAGGTTCATCCTCAATTTAATTTTCATCTGAACCTACACTTTCTTTAGTCTCCAGTAGGAAAATCGACCAATTATGGTTTTCTAGATCTAAGACATAAAATACTTGCACTTATTGTGATTCCATTATTAACGTATCTTCCTTTTCCCCTTCCACGCTAAAATTCACCTTCATGAATACCATTTCATTAAATTTCATTGCACTCATATTGTCAACCCATTTGTAATGGAAAATTGGCACTTGAAATTTTATATAATCAAACTTGTATATTTGTTCAATAATGATGGAATATGAAATATTTTCATGAATTGGATTTCTATCCTTGGAACCATATATGTGCATTGCTTCCACCACAAGCATAACTTTTCTATTTTTCATCATACTACAATTATCAAGTTATTTTATATAGAACGTATAACCATTTATTACAAAACCAATTTAATATATAACATTTTCATTTGGTTCTCTATATATCTATCAAATTCATTTAGTAATTTAATTCGGATGTTCAAATAACTCCTTATAAATATGATCTCAGAACCATCCTATAAACAGTTGATTGTGTGTATTTGATATCCATCGTCCATCCCTTGATGGATTCAAATCTCTAAAAAAAAATCGGTCTTCAATATATAGATCAACATCTTCACTATTATGTAAAATGTAAAGTCACACTTGATCCCGCTCTTTGATGGTAATTATAACAACATATCTTTCGAAAATTCCTTCACCCATAAGGCATATGTTATGATGAGACTTTGGGAGACTGATACTATCAATACCTGATAGGTAATCGGTACATAATTTAATAGATTCTTCAACAATATATCATTTTTCAATACAAACTTTTGGATGACTTTGATTCTTGACATACCCTTTCAAAATATTCATATATCATTCAATGGGTTACATCCATCTATAATAGGTAGGACCACATAGTTCAAACCTCTCCAACCAAGTGAGCCATCATGTGGACCATTATATTAAAGAATAATGGTGGGAGTAATATCATTATTTCACATAATATGAGTAAAACATCCTCATTCATTATTGGAAACTTCTTCGGGTCTATAAATTTATTGCATATGTATTTGAAAAAGAATCAAAGTCTGGTTAATATATGTTGTACATTTTTTGGAAAAATGTAACATAAAGATACATATATAAAATCTTGCATCAAAACATGGAAGTCATGTGATTTTAGTCCTTGTAACTTCAAATTATTCATTGAAATGACATTATTGATATTTGATGAATACCGCTCTGAAACTTTTACACCATTAAGAAAAATGAAAAATTGAAATTTCTATTATCTGGATAGACTGTAATCTATTTGAGGAAGAAAAGTCTTCCATTTACCCTTCACTGGTGCCAACTCTTCTCTTATCTCCATGTTAATCATGTACAACCTAGCCTTGATTCCATCTTTTGTTTTTTTAGGAACATTTAGTAATGTACCAATAACACTATAAAATACATTTTTTTCTACATGCATGAAATCAAGAAAATGTATAACGTACAAATAACTCCAATATAGTAATTCAAATAAAATTGAACTCTTTTTCCAACCTGATTTCATAAGGTTTTTCAAAAATGGTTTTCTAAATAGTTGATCTCTTTTACTTAATCAAATAGTTGATCATCCATTAGTGGAGACAGTGTTGTGCCTTGTTTGATATTCACATCAAATTTTTTGTCAAAGATCGATATTTATATCATCAAGGTAAATATTTATGATGTTCTAAAAACATAGTCTTCAAGGAATGTTTCAACTGAATTGAGTGTTTGCATTCTTCACAAATGGGACACCCTAATATTCCTTTATGTTATAGCCAAAAAAATCTATGTAAGAAGGAAAGTTGTTTATCATCTCGTACAATATATCCCTCAATGTGAATTCTTCAATTCTATGAGAATCATACATTGTAACACTTTTATCCCATATCAATTTCATATCTTCAATCAACAGGGCCAAATAAACATCAATATCATTACCAGTTTCTTTGGTTTAGATATAATCATAGAAAATATAATGTATTTGTGCTTCATGTATAACCATGGAGGAAATTTATAATTTACCAACATGATGGACCATGCACTGTGAGTACTACTCTGTACACCAAAAGGATTTATTCCATCTATAGATAATGCAAGATGGAATTTTCTCGACTCATTTCCAAATTCAAGATACTTGTAATCAATTTTCTTCCACTGAGGAGAATATGATGGATGGAATAGTTTCCAATCTTCAATTCTTGTATTTTCATGTCATGTCAATTGTCTTGCATTTTCTTGACATCCATATATTCTTCAAAACCTTAGAATGATGGGAATGTACCATACAACTTTCTAAGGACTTGATTTATCTTTCGTGTATCGATTTACACCATGATTAGGTAATTTTATGAGTGATTCATGTTCATTGAGAAACAATATACAATAATTTGGACAATCATGTATTTTTTAGAGATCATTCCCATTGAATGTATCATTCATTTAGATTAATATGTTTGATAAGTAAGTTCATTTTCTTCCGGTATCATATCATTCAGGAGACCAAGTAGTTTTATAAAGATGGTATCACTCTATCCACTTTTATCTTTCAAATTATATACCTTAAATACAGCTAACAATTTAATGTATTTAGTACAACTGTTATAAAATGGTCTCTTAGCACAACTATTTAACTTCTCAAACAACTTTTGAAAATCATGAAGGTTGTATTTAATTTCCATTGTCATTTCTTATATGCAATATCCATCATCATTTACACTAGTATTCATATAAAATGATCCATAAACCGTAGTTTCATCCTAATCGGTGTGCTTGTTTAGTTTTTTACCATGTTTAGTCCAAAATTTATAGCTATAATATATTATATAATAAATCAAATGTTCTTTTGACTCTTCCAAATTAATTTTTCTTGAATAAAAACAACATAAACACAAACAGAGGATTTGAGAAGAGTCTTATGAATGCTCTATTATAAACTTAGTGAACTATTTAACTCTATATTAATGATATTTGATCATATGATTAGTGTGAATTCATTTTTGATTCATATCCATCCTATTTGGTTCATAAAATATTCATTTTTTACAAAAGATAAATAAATATATATAAGATATTCATAATCAAAGGAAATAATTATAGATAAATCTACTAAGGGGAACCCAACATTTGATTATTTCAAATAATTTCATTATACTTTGAAGGAAATGGGTAATTGAATTTAATAAAAGAATTAATCCACTATTATTAGGTTTTATCCTTTGAATTCATACAAAATGATCACCAATACCCAGTATAGAATGACTACTACTAAAAGTAGTTCAAGCAATATAGGTGCATGTACAAAAGAGATGGGGGAGGATTATAAGGGAAAAAATGAAATAATAGAAATTCATGAGATGAAGCTAATGAGGATGACAGTTGTCTCCTCAAATCTAAATGTTCCGAGGCTATAATTTTGTGAAGAACCGGACAACATTTCTCAGTGTGTTTCCTAAATATGAAAAAAAACAACATCAACAATCTAATACCTATAAGGGACTCCTTGATTAGTGTAACCATGAAACAAATCATATGGATAGTATTACACATACTCATGAAGAGACAGTCATTACAGTTTCAACATTCAAAAAAATCCTTTAATTACTCCATGAAAAGGAAAAGGCCTTTGGTCTGAGGACTGAATTTCAGAAGCACTTAGATTCCCATGATAAAAATGTGGTAATTCTAGGATGGTTTATATAAAATTTTTAGGTGGGACTCCAACAAGTTGGAGGAGTTTATATTTATTCATTTCTTTAATTGGTATGTGGTGGTCTAGGTGGTGTTTCATTTATAGTCTAATTGGATCTTTAAAGGAGTGAGAAAGTTCAGCCAGTCGTTTTATTTTCATAAATATTTGAATTTTTACTCATTTTTTAACTTCAATATAGTTATCCTTAACATTAAATTATTATGAATTTGAATCCATGATATTAATAATATTCATAGAAGTAAAAAAATGAATCTTCTTGTATTATCTAGGACTTGAATACCCATATGACACTTGATTTACATTCACTACTACACCAAGAGCACTCCTTGGTCCCTAATAACCACTGGCTAATTTTGTGGGTCTCAAATTACAGTTGGGGAATGATTTAACCATTTTTATATAGATATTTTTCATGGTTATTCTTTACATAAAATTCATAATGACTCACCAGTAGGTCAAATCTTCAAAGAATAAAACATTAACCAAAAAGGCTATATGAGGAAAGAAAAAGAATGTAAACCACCCATAACTCTCTACATAATTGAAAACACAACCAAAAATATGAAAATCATAGTATAAAGGCATTCCAAAAGAGAATTAAAACCAAATATATCATAATACTAATGAAAAAATAATAGGAATTTGAGAAGATCCAAACAACATCACGGATAACCTCCATTAGCTCATACTCTGATGTAGGAACTGATCCCTCTTCTATAAAAAAACATAAATGACCCTCTCAGGTGATCTTATGGTTACTATTATCCCTAAGTACATGGAAATTAGTAGAATAGAGGTTGTATTTCCACCAAGGATTCCATTTAGGGTTTGAGCAAAAAAATCATAGTAAGAAACCACTTATAGTGTCTTAACATGGTAGAGAAAAATATTGTGAGAATAAAAATATCTACTAATTTACAAAGGTATAGAGTAAAATAGTTTTAAAATTTAAACTTGGGAATTATATTGGTAGTACTTGGGATGAAATAATAAATCATAAATTAAAAATAATGGGATAAGTTTATAATATATTGTCATTATTAATTTTTTTGTTTTTTTTTAGGTTCAATGTTACACTTATTAACTCAAAAATCAATAAAAGGCTTATAACCAACACTAGATATAACCACATTTCATTTAAATGGACATGTTTTAGAAGGGAAATGTGAGTATTAACTATAAAAAATTGTATAAATCCTCTTGAAGAAGAATTGAAGATGGAAATGAGAAAAAAAAATATATAAAGCATATCCTAACACTATAAAAAAGGCATTAGCTGCAATTTTTTCATGGACAAGCAGCGGTTTAAACTGCCACCTAATCATATATCGGTGCTTACTAAAATTGATGCATATTTCTCAGTCACTAGTCATTTATCATAGGTTTCTTTAATTTAGAGGTGGTTTTGTTATGTGTCATTTTTTGAGTATTTAGCAGCAGTTACTTGTTTATTTAGTAGTGGTTTTTTATTAAAAAAAATTATGAGGAAAATAAAAAAATGAAACTAACTATCACTAAACATATCAGCATAGGATTTCTTTAGAAGTGGTTTATCCTAACTACCACTAAACATATTTTTTTAATGTGTTTAGCAGTGGTAACTAAGAACTTCCACTAAATCATATTTTAAAAAAAAACTTAATAAAAAACTATAAATATAAAAAAAACTGACATGCAAAAAACTAAAACACAAATATATGGTAAACCCATCATATCATACATCCATAATCATCATAACTTCAATCTCAGTCAACCCATACATCTATCAACCAATAACTCAGTCATCAATATATACATATAAAATATGTCCAATAACATCCCATGCCTAATATACATCCATGTCATGACCTCCACTGCACCTGTTCGCCTCCACATCATCTCATCAACTGAAACCAACTACGTCATATCATAAATTATAACAAAAAAGAAAACAAAAATTAAAACTAAACATAATAAATCAGGATTATAGTAGAATAATTGATAAACTTTTAACATACCATGGAAACTAAGAACTATCACGACTTCTTTCTAAATAATGTCGTGGATCAAAATGGTCAACCTCCTACCTACTACTGGCATCTACCACCTAAAATGAAAACCAAAACATTTAAGAAAAGAAATTTGAAAGAAAAAAGAAACAGAATATATTCAGAATGTTGCACATAAAATTTTTCATTTTGTTAATCAAAGATAAGTCACTTTAACATAAAGATAATAATATATAATTAAAAACAATTTGAAAACATAAAATTTCTAATTTAAGATAATATTCAACACTTTAAATTGAAAAGGGATGAGTAAATATTCTAATTTATTTTTAAAGTGACATGCGGTGTGCTTGAAATTTACTTAGTTAATTTTTTTAAAAGAATTTGATATCACAACATGTCCTATATTTCAAAAATAACTCAGTAGTGTTTGTCTCATGATTTCACATCAATATGAGGTTGTTTGATATGGTTTTGACTATTCTATTCATGTTTTAGTGTTTTAAAACACTAAAAACATGTTTACATCCATAACAAAAAAATCATAATTTGGAATGATATTTTTTCAATTCCTACAATTCAATATATGGTCGTTTTCCCCTAATTTTAGGGAAATCTGACATTGTTTCCTAGTTTTGACCTCTTGAAACTTGTTTTTAAAGGATTTTATACCTTTAAGAAGTGTTTACTGGGTAATTCTGACCACACCGCATGTCAGATTGATGTTTTTTCTATGTTTACATGTAAAAAATAACTCATCAGTGGTTTTCTCATGATTTCACATCAATATGAGGTATTTTTATATGTTTTTACCATTCCACACACATTTTAGTGTTTAAAAACACTAAAAACGTGTTTATAGCCATAACAGGAAAACCATCGATCAGAATGAGGTGACGTCAGTTCCTATATTTCAAAATTCAATCTACGGTTATTGTACCCTAATTTCAAGGAAATATGACATTTTTCCTTAGTTTTGACCCCCCCCCCCCCAATACTTGTTTTAAAAGGCTTTTATACCTTTAAAAAGTGTTTACTGAGTAATTCCAAGAACACTGCACATCATATTGATTTTTTTTCTATGATCAAGTGTAAAAAATAACTCAGAGATGGTTTTCCCATGATTTCACATCAATATGAGGTCATTTTCTATGGTTTTGATTGTTCCATGCATGTTTTAGTGTTTTAAAAAATTAAAAACATGTTTAAGGCCGTAGCAGAAAAACCATCATTCATAATAACATATCATTAGTTTCTACATTTCACAATTAAATCTATGGTTTTTGTCCTCTTATTTCAGGGTAATCTAGCATCATTTTTCAGGTTTTGACCCCCTAACACTTGTTTTTAATGGCTTTTATACTTTTAAGAAGTGTTTACTAAGTCAAAACTAAGAAAATAAGATTATATTATTTTCAAAATTATGGATAACTATCTATAATTCATTTTTTATGTGTAATAATTAACCACACATCAATCTGACACAAGATGTTGTCGGTATGACTCAAAATGTATTCTTTTTATATAAAAGTGTCATTTTAGTTTTATTTATGGATGCCATATGTGTTCTTTAAAAATGTGTGAATGATCTGCGAAATTGAGAATTTACCTCAGTGGTATGAGCTATAAGGATGGTAATTTCCATGGGGATCATGTCGGTCATCCACTGAAATATAGAAACTAAATCATTTTCCATTTTTAACCATCATTGATCCTATGTTTTCCTATAAGAGTCTTATTATTACACTTTTTCTTTCAATCTTGCAATTTCTATTTGTGATTCTCGATCAACGGCACTACTCAAACCCCCACCAGGTGTAGCAGTAATGGATGACATTGCCCTACCAAAGATATATGATGGAGTAGGCCTAGAACCCATCCCCTATACACATTAGGTATGTTCCTTCCCTCAAACTATTCCAACTACATTGTTCTCGGAAACTGATGATGATTTTAAGGGGTTCACATCTCAAACTTATTGAATTTTAACCTATTAATACAAAAATATTAACAATGATTTTTAAAATATCCAAACTTCATAATATTATCTAATTAATAAATTTTTCATTGCTATTTATTTTTATTTCAAAACTATAAAAACATAATAATGAAAATTATATTATAACAACAAACAATCATTAAACCCAATTAATTGGGTTTGGATAGATGTATCAAATGATGTAAAATTGGAATTGTTTAATCCATATAGCTGACCAAATTTAATTGGGTTTAAGGATTGTTAGTTGTTATAATATATTTTTCATTATTATGTTTTTATGGTAATAAAATAATATAAAATGGTAATGAAAATTTCTTACTCCAACATCTTTGGTAGGGTCATTTATAAAACTGACATTAGGTTTCCTATGCACTTTAAACCACATCTCTATTCATCCAACAGAGTGACCTAATTCATTAGCGTTTATAAAAAATTATAAACAAGTTAGAAAAAACCTTGAGTTATAATTAAATGTTATAAATAATGATGATAAAATACAAACCAAAATTTTTCTTTTTCTCGAAAAACTCTGAGACCCAGCGATGTGTGGAATGACTTACTTCTCATGATTCACAATAATTTTTTTGATAATTCCTACAAAAAATAGAAACATTAATAAAAATTATAATTTTATTATGTTTATGTTATTAAGATACTATAAAATATGGAATTATCTCATGACATGCATCTTTGTTGATATCAACAAAGAGCTTTCATTGCTCAGGAGAAATGTCTTCAGGCACTTTCTCATACAACTATCCTGATCTCAGAGAAGTTTCATTAAACTCATGACATAATCACCTTTTAAAATCTCTCCATTTTTGTCCAGATTTTTCAAAGTTCATGGGTGTGAAATGGAGTCAGGGACATCAAAATGAAAAAACATCTACAAATAAAAAACATAACACTTTATAAGTATATTAAAAAAATACTCATGTCTTTTAAATTAGTTATCAAGGAATATTAAATTAATATTAACTCTACTTGAGTATAAAAGACCTCGTTTTTTAAAGTTGTGGGAATATGACTCCAATATTTATAATTAATGGGAAATCTCACTGTCTTACAAGTAATATTCCTAAGAATCTACTCATAGATTCTAGCAGTGTCACTGGTAGGCACCCCGAACTCATCAAATGGAATGATAATCTTGAAGTCCTTCAAGTCCCATATATCTTTCATGCTTATATTTGTATCCCATCTATGGTTGTCTTTATCTGTTTGGAAAATGCATTAAATAATTAATAAAATATATTTTTTTTTTGAAAAATGACATACATACCAGTAATGGTAACTCAACAACATCCCCTAGATGGAGGGGTGACCAACTGCTCTATTGTTAGAGGTGAATCAGGTGGTGGGCTACCAATAACATTTGGGGAAATGGCTGAATCTCTAGTAGTCTTGAGTATAATGGAATCACTAGGATCCACAAAAGATAACGGTAGTTGTGGCGTACTCTAAGATGCTGATAGGCTAGGATCCTGAAATTTTTTTGCTCTCTACATTCCTACATTTCAAATGGTTAAGGTATAATAAATGTATAAAAAATGAAAAACTAAAAGTTTTTTACAAAAAAACTATAACAATGTATATATGTATGAAACACTTATCAATGAGAAATTGTAATATATTTTTATTACCAATTTATACATTCAATTATATTCATCTTCATTATATTCATTATTATCAACCACCATTGCGATGATTCCTTCATTTTCACCATCTCTTGCAAGTTCTACTAATTCGATATTATCAGGAGAAAATTGCTCAATGTTTTGTGGTTGATGATATTAATTGTCACAAAGCATCAATTGATCTTTATCACTCATATCATATAATTCTATATATAATTTGAGTGTACAATAACAATCCAAACTTCACATATTTCATCATCCACATAATAAACCATCTTCTCTTATGAATTCAAGATAAATGGATCATGATCTGCATGCTCACTGGTATCCATCAAGCGAGAGAAGTTGATAAAAGTAAAATGTAATGAATCTTTAATTATACCCCTATCAATGTTGAACCACTTTCATTTGAATAAGATAACTAAAAACCAGTCATTATAGTTTAATTCAATTATATAATTCATCTTCCCATAGTATCCCACCTCTAAAAGTGTAAATACACCACTATTTTGAGTTTTCAAGTATTTATCATGATAAATTGTACAAAACCTGAAGCCATGAATATTGTAGGCATAGAATCTCTTAACCTGCCTTAAAGGATCTCAAGCCAAAAACTTCAAATCATTTGATATTTCAGGTCGATTGTCAACATTCATTATCTAGAAAAAAAGATATAATATGTTACTTTTAACATAGATAAAATAACTACACATAAATAATATTAATATGAGTATATACTTACATGATGGGTGAACCATTAGAAAAGCTCCTTATTAACATCTTTTGTTAATTCCGGCTCATTTTGAGCTTGACCCCTTAGTCGCATCTTTGTTTGCAGTCGTAATTCTTCAATAAATGGATCTATAATAACACTATTGAGTAGCACGTATCTATGAGCTTGTAGTGACTCCAATACAATCAGTGTAAAATTTGTCCCATTTCCAATTAGTCATCCAATAGTTGTAAATACTGATGATTGATTTTCATAATGATAATTAGTGGATATTTCTTCTGCATGTCCATCATGATTTAATCTAGTCTCAATCTCATCCAAATACCTATAACAGATGGTCAAGCACTATTTGGATATGATACCTTCTGTAATATATCCTTATAGTTGAGCATTATTCCTTATATATGATTTCAAATGACCTAAGTACCTGATGAAAAAAATATATTAAAAAAATTAAGCAATGATTTGATAAAATCTAATTTTCCAATGAAAATAAAAATAATATCAACATACCTCTCAATTGGATACATCCATCAATAGTGCACTGGTCCACCAAGTTTATCTTCTTTAATCAAATAAATAGTCAAACGAATCATGACTATAAATAATGAAGGGAGAAATAACATCTCCAAATGACATAGTGTCAAAACAATTATTTCTTGAAGTTTACAAATCTCAGTTGGATTTAGAGTTTTTTTATAAATATCCCTAAAAAAGGTACAAAACTCAACTAGAATCGCAGTTAATTTTTTAGGTAAATTATTAGGCAAAGCTAGTGGAAACAACTGATTCATCAAAATATGTGAGTCATGAGTTTTCAATCCATGTAACTTTTTATGTTTTAATTCAAATCACCTTGATATGTTACTTGAATATCCATGTGGCACTTTTAAATTCTTTAAATTTCAAAGGAATACATCTTTCTCATGATTTTTCATTGTAAAAATAGTTAAACGATACTTTCCATTATCATTTTCCCACAAACCATACTTTATATTCATTGACTCCAAATCCTTACAGGCATTAAGGTGATCCTTCTATTTACCATGATCATTAAGCATTGTAAAAATTACATTGTCATAGACATTCTTATCAATACTCTTTACATCAAGATTATGATGTATCAAATTAAACTCTAAATAAGTAAGTTTGAAAAATATACTCTTTTTTCTTCTATTTTTGTGTTCTATCTTCTTCGAATACTATAAGTCATACCCTACCCCCCCCCCTTCTTTAAACTGATGACATTTTCCAAATTCTTTAGTGACATTCATTATTTTTCCCAAGATTTTTGAACCATATAACACCTTTGGTGACTTTATAATTTCAATATCTCTATTTAATCATGTCTTGTTAAACCTGAATTTATGAGAAGCATCAAGAAATCAATGATGATACATAAAATACCATTTTAAACTGATGAAATTTTCTAATTTATTTAGTGACATTCATTAATTGTCCCAAGATTTCTGAACCAGATAACACCTTTGGTGACTTTCTCATTTCAATATATCTATTTAATAATGTCTTGGTAAACCTAAATTTATGAGAAGTATCAAGAAATCAATGATGATACATAAAAAACCATTCTCTGCTATGAGGTAATCATTGAGGTTCAAAATAAAAATTACAAACTAGACAAGCCAAACTAGTATGAGTGTTCCAACCATATAAATTTCCTAGTCCAAGAAAGTCACTAATTTTCCACAATAAATCAACATGCATTTTAAATAGTTGTCTCATTGAATCACCATATGTTTCTATTCCATCATCCCATAATTCTCACAGTTCTTTGATTAGAAGTTGAAGGTATACATCAATGTCATTTTCAGGCATTTAAAGGAATAGTCATTGAAATAAAGAAATAATTTGTATTCATACACATCCATGGAGGTAGATTATAGGGGATCAAAATAACTGACCAAATGTTATAATTAGTACTTAAAGTACCAAAAGGGTTAAAACCATCAGAATCCAATCCCAGATATACATTCCTAGGGTCCAAATAAAAATATGAATATAGAGAATCAAACATATTCCATGATTTTGAATCTTTTGGATGTCTCATAAAGCCATTTTTACTATCTTGAGCATGCCACTTCATGTTTTATGCATTCTTAGATGACATGAATAATCTTTACAAACACGGTTTCAGAGGAAATTAATGCAATACCTTTGTAAGAGTTTTCTTCTTTTGTTTCTTCCTGGGGTTGCATTGATTTATACTCTCATTATTGTTCATTGACTTACATCTACTTGTATGATATCTTGGGCATTCTTATTTATCATACTCTTCTCCCTAGTAAAGCGTGGAATCATTAGGTCATGCATGTATCTTTTTATAATCAAGTCCACGTTTGTTGATGAATTTATTCATCTCATAGAATGATGTAGGGATCTTAGCTTCACTAAATGCATTATGAAGAAACTCTAAAATCATGGAAATTTCTTTTTTAGTAATTCCACAAAGATACTTTATATGATACAACTTAAGTAAAAAAGACAACTTTGAATAATTGGCACATCTTTCATACAGTTCTTATTGCTCGTCTTCAACTAATTCATAAAAACCATTTTTTTCTTCACTAAAGTTCTAAGTAATATTAACCTTCTCATGATCAATTAAAGGTTTTTTTGATCTATTAAAATATTGGACATTGTATTTTGAAAAACTAAATACGTCATTTAACAAATTTTAAACTGAATTATCCTCTGTCAGGTCACTTTGTATTTCATTGAAAGTATTTTCGTTGTTTTGATTTTCCATAACATTTTATTCACCATGCCAAATCCAACATACATATCGAGGAGGAAGCTATTTCAGTATAAAATGCTCATATGTTTTGTTTCTATTCAACCATCATTTGAATTTACAATCAGGACACATACATTTTATTCTATCATCCACTGGTCGATTTTCAATTGCATAATCTAAAAATTATTCCAAACCTTTAGTATAACGAGGTGTGTTTTGAGTTAAATTAATCCAAATTTTATCCATAGGTATTGGATTGTATTCTCCATGTATATTCATATATAAAGATATAAATGTTTAATCAAATAGGTGCAATAAAAATTAAATATCACCCAACTTCACCATTGACTCTTTCATAACAACTGTAAAGGAAAATGGGATGAATCAAATAATGAAATTTTTCTTACTAAACTTATAATATAAAAACATGAATCAAATAAATTATTATTTCTCACAAACATAGATGAATTATGACATAAATTAGATGACCGTCACATTTTATCACAAAGGAAAACCATGAATGTTCTAAAGGATATCAAATATGTCTTCCTAAATTGAGAGTTGGAAGATGGAGTGTCTTTATTAGTAAAGGTAAAATTAATTTTTTTAGGTTAAAGAATGATCTATAATTGTTAGAATAAGACTCAAGAGAATGGTATTTGAAGTTAGATACATGCTTGAAACAATTAATATTTAATGATGGAAGTGTGGAAAACAACCTCTATATTAAATATGATAAAGATGTATCAATTTTTGATATTTTATATGTAGATGATATTATTTTTATGGAATAAAATGATAATGGTGTATTCTACACTAGTGTTGTAACTGAGGGTTCATTCCATTGAAAAATTAGCTACATTGATCAATGTATGAACCATTTCCCATGGTCTAACTAAGACCAAGAGCACCCCTTTAAAGATATGAATGAAAAGTATACTTTATTTGGATATCATGCACTATTGGATGGATAAAACTGATAAACATAGAAGTTTTAGGTTGTTATATGTGCCTATACTTCATTCTACCATTTAACGTCTACCATTTAATATGTTGAATCATTTTTTTACTTTGAGGGGATCGAAAAAATCAAAGGTTTTATGATGAGGGGAAACATTATCACATATTTGGAAAAACATTTGTTAGTTTCTAATTCATATCAAATGATAAAAAATTAGTCATTTGACTCAACAAAAAACAAACTATACATTATAATTAGTTCTCTTAAAAATCATGTTAGTTAAAATAAAATCAATGAAACTATGTTGGATCTTCCAATTACTATAATCAATAATTGATTATCATGCATTTAAAAATTAACCCTAAATACTCTATCATTTTTCAATAGATTTTATTAAACTAAATGATTCCTCGCATATGCATAAAACATGAAGCATTATGATAAATTTAAAATGTGTCCAATATCTCATTTTCAAGACCTTTATCCTTAGAGACCTTTCCAGGGTTGGTGATGGAACCATGTGTGACCCCAAACCCTACCAATAATTGGTCATTAGTTGTAAAATAGTCTCAATTATGTATATGTCAAAAATTAGAGGCATTAACGTATATAGAACAAAGTAAAATTCATTAATATCTAGTACAAACTATGAAATTATAAACAATATAGATTCCATAATTGACTTAGATCATAAAAAAAATACTTTTTAAAATTTAATACAACAAAACCAAAATTAATGATTATTATAACTCCAAAAAAATAACTAAAAAATACAAATAACACATTATAAACCAAAATTACATATATAAATTAATGTTGAATGAATAAAAAACAAATTCTATACTCTTTTTATCACCCATGATCACCCATCTAATGCTACTCAATAATAAATTTAGGGTGATTAAGGGAGGATGATACAACCTTTAAGGGGGGGTATGCCTTGCCACTGAGGAGGGGAACCGAGCTTGGGAGAGGAAGGTCATAGGGGGAGGGTCCACATATATAACATCCTGTTACCATTTTATCAGGTTTTCCCTTAACCTCATCATGTTTTTCCCCTCCTTTGAGATTGGGAGGATACTTATAATGGTGAAATCAGAGATTTTTTGGACTTTCACTAATAACTACTTGTTTATGCAATTTGTAGAGAAGTTACACGCCGTGTAACTATGTTACACGTTGTGTAATGGTTGATGGATGTAATTCATTAAATATGACTTCATGTTGTGAAAGGTTACACAGCGTGACTGTAACTTACATGACATGAGTTATTAAAAGGTCAATTTTTAATCCAAGGCGATGGGTTTTTTAGAATATGTGGATCTTGTGGGTTACATGTCGTGTAACTAGGTCACACACCATGTAACAGTCAGCGTACAATTTTGAAAGACAGTGTGCGGCTGTTTTGTTTCAGTTCCTTCATTGGATCTTCATGCCTCTTGACCTAAGGTAGTTGTAGGGTGTTTTTGAGAGACTCAACCCCTTCTAGATTGATTTGTTTGACACTCAATCTTCATTGAGGTTGTAGTGCGTCTCTCTGGGTGAGTAAACTTTCCATTCCTTCATTGCCTTTGATCACGGTATCTCTGTTGGGTGGTGTCTTTGGATCTATTGGTCTAAGGTTGGTGATTCTTCTTGGTTTCTTCCTAGATCTGTTGTGTGATCTCGTTCTGGAGGCCTTTTCCTATATTGATCATAGTGCGGTAGGTGTTCTTCTTTGAGTTATGTAGGTTTCCTATCTTCTGTCAACCCCTTGTATTCTAAATTGAATCAATATTGATGTGGATTTTATTTTAGGGCCTTCATTGATTTTATTGGGTTTCATTGATTTTGGATTCCGTTACGGGTGTGTGCGACCTGAGTTTTGAGGTGGGTGGTTCCGTCTCTAGCCTATATTGATAAGATTGATTATTCTTTCTTTATAAATTGATTTATAAATGGAATTGGCATGATAGTTTTGTGTGTTTTGAAAAGATTTTTCAAAGAGAAATGTTTTTCCCTAGTTATTGATAAATGGAAAGAAAATGGGTATTTTCAAAGCATTGAAATGGAATTTTTGAAATGGTTTTGAAATGGTTTTCAAAGCATTGAAATGAATTGTGAAAAAGAACACATGGGTCACCTTGGGTAATTAGGTGGAAGTTTTACCTTGGGTCCATCGTCTATTGTTTGATGATTATCAAGGAGAATTATCTTAGGTATTTCCTCTGTTTCCTAGGCTCATTGTTCAAGGAGACTGATATTGAAATTTTAGGGGGTTTACTCATGGGGTATTCCTATGCTTACTAGGCCCCTTGTTCTAGGATTGGAATTTTTCACTTGATTATTATGGTACAAGTAGTCTTCTACCTAGACCTATAGTATTCCTTGGTGTTGTGATACCCTTGCTTCTATTTTGTATTGCTTGGCTTTCTAAGTTATCCTTGATATGCATGTTTATGCTTGTGAAAAATGATATGGAAAATGTGATTTGAAATTGATATACTTGATTTTGTTTAGAACTGTGGAAAAAGGGAAATGGTTACCATGTTTTCTATAAAACTATTTTATTGGTTATCATGCCATGTTTTTACTTAAAACAAGCATGAAGGAATTGTTATACAGAGGCTTGTTATGGAACACCTGGGTGGGATCCTACTAATTCTTTTAGCTCACACCCTGCGCACCTCTTCATTGGTGCGTAGACCTTTTTTTTTCTTCCAGTGCAGGGAAATGCAAGGCGCCATAGTGAAGCAGCAAGGTTCGTATCAGCTGGTTGGGTAGCTAGCAGTGAGATGGTGGGAGTTTTTTCATGCCATCATCTGGAGTAGTTGTTTGGTTTGGGTCCTTTGCAGTTGGACTTGTCCTTTGGAGTTTTAGCTACTATCGTAGCTATTTTTTATGCTATTTTCTTACAGTTATGGAATATATATCTTCTTCATCTTCCATTATTGCTTCATGTTTTACATATGTATGTCATGTGGTTGTTCAGGTTAGGAAAATTTTTTCCCTTTGTTTTTTTTTTTATGCCTGAGTACTTGTCGCTAGCCCGTGAGGATCGAGAACGCACTTTGGGTATGTGATAGATCAGTTCAGGTGCCAAGTTTGAGGGTAACCTAGGTAGGTTTGTTACAATTTGGTATTATAGAAGGTCTTTCCTCAAGATTCCATGTCTTGGGACATCTGTTAGACTGGAGATAGGATTTTTGGGACTTGAGAGGTATGTCATGATAAGTGTATGTCCAGTTACTGTCATAACAAGAATAAAGTTGCTATAGGAAGTTGGGATGTATGTCTCTAATATTGGTTTTTGTTTTAAAAATCTCAGTTTTTGATTATGGGTTTTCTAGTTTGAGTTTAGATTTGTTTTATTGTCTAATCGTTCTTATGTTTCAGTGTGCAGCAGTATGCCTCCGAGACGTCTTCTGTGAATTCCTTAGGAAGGTGTAGCTGATTCTCCTCAAGGTAACCCACCTATAGATCATAATCTCATCAAGACTATCATACGGGTAGTTCGTGATGTTGATCAAGATGTACCACAAGTTCATAACGATGTTATTGAAGTACAACCAAGAGCTATAGGAGAGAGAGAGATCGTGGGAATTCTTGCACGAGAATCCACCGCCATTTATACTGAATCTTTCTACCTATGTGGAGACAGTAAATAGAGCTGTGATGGAAGAAATGAATATGGCAGGTAAGGTTGGATTTTCCACCTCTTCTCTTCCATAGGGTGGAAGCTTCAATGGCGCACATGGGAAGAATAGGTGGTGGAAAGATCATCGCGGGAGTAGTGGAGGTGGTTCTCAGCAGGGAGCCTCCTCTGCACCATCTATTACAGCAGGTAATGTGTCTCTAACTTTCTATCAGTGTGGAAAGGTAGGACACACCAGACATTCTTATCCTATTCCCTCATAGACATGAAACAGTTGTGGATGTGTTGGTCACTTACAGTGCTTCTGTCAGGCTATGACTACACCTCATTATGGTCAGGATTCATTAGCTCCAAAGGCTATTATGATGCAGTCAAAAGTTTCAAAGACTATAGGGCTCCAGCCACAGGCCTTAGAAGCAAATAATTTTCATGTAGTAGATGAGTGTCCAGTGTAATTTGATGTAGTTCCGACAACAGTGAGAGGTACTATCCTTATTGCATCTTCAGTAGCAATTTCTTTATTTGATAATGGTGTCTCCCACAAGTTTATATCTACACATTTTGTTGATGTTCTTAAACTTCCAATGGAACTTATTTCCTTTAAAATGGATTTAGCAACACTACTTGGTATGAGGAAAGAGAAGGGGTTCAGGTGTCCTTATTCGTTAACAATAGATGATACAGAGTTGGTCTAGGATTTTCTCATCCTTAGTCTGGATCTATTTGACGTCATCATCAGTATGGATTGGCTTGTCACTCATCGAGCTGAGGTTGATTGTTATCATCAGTGTGTTTCGTTTGTTACTACTGATGGGAGCTCTCATGTGTTTCAGGGGGAGTGGGACTCAAGGTCGGGTCATGCGGGACCTTCCCGCCCAAAGCTCAGGAATTTTCTAGTTGTTGTTGTGTTTGAGCCAAATGGTGTTTCTTCTATTGGTGATATTCCCATTTTTGTTCGAGACTTTCCTGATGTTTTCCTAGAAAATTTATTTGGTCTTCCTCGAGATAGAGAGGTAGATTTTACAATTGATCTAGTGTCAGGTATGCATCCAATATCAATACCTTTTTATGATATGGAACCAGTGGAGCTGAAATAGATCAAGATTAAGTTAGAAAACCTATTGAAAAAATGTTTTATTCATAATAGAATTTCACCTTGGGTATCCCTTGTGCTCTTTTCCAAGAAATAATATGGTTTACTTCGTTTATGTGTGGACTATCAGAAGTTGAACCGGGTAACAATTAAGAAAAAATATCATTTGCCTCATGTGGATGATATGTTTGATCGGTTATAGGGGCAAAGTGGTTTTCAAAGATTGATCTTTGGTCAGGTTATCATCATCTCAGAGTTCGGGAGTCTGATATACCAAAGACAGCCATCGGGAGTAGGTATGGCCATTATGAATATCTTGTCATTCCTTTTGGTCTAACTAACGCTTCTGTAGTTTTTATGGATTTGATGAATCAAATATTCCATCAATATCTTGACACTTTTGTGGTAGTGTTTGTGGATAATATTATGGTTTATTTGAAATTAGAGAGTGAGCACGAGAACCATCTGAGTTTGGTTCTTGAAATTTTTTGAAGTCACCATTTGTATGGAAATATTTTGAAATGTAGTTTCTGGATTCAAGAAGTGAAGTTCTTGGGACACAAAATTTCTGAAAATGGATTATCAGTTGATCTGGAGAAGGTAAAGGTTGTTTTTTCATGGAAGGAACCATAGAATGTCTTTGAGATACGAAGCTTCATTGGTCTTGTTGGATACTACTGACGGTTTTTCAAGGACATCTCTAAGATGGCGTCACCTTTGACTGCTCTTACCAAGAAAGCGGAGAAATTCACCTAGGATGTGAAGTGTCAGAATTATTTCTATGAACTGAAAAGACTTCTGACATTAGCTCCTATTCTAATCTTACTTGATCCCAGTAAGGGATATGTGGTGTTTTTTAATGCCTCTAGTGCTGGTTTGGGATATGTGCTTATGTAGGATAACCATGTGGTATCTTATGGATTTCGTCAGCTTCGACCGCATGAAAAGAATTACCCCACTCATGATTTAGATTTTGGTGCAGTCATGTATGTTCTTAAGTGTTGGTGGCACTATCTTTTTGGGGAAAGGTTCACAGTCTTCTCTAATCATAAGATTCTGAGTTATATCTTTTATCAGAAGGACTTGAATCTTAGACAGAGGTGATGGGTAGAATACCTTTAGATGTTTGACTTCGATACCGCCTACACCCTAGGGAAGGGAAACGTTGTTGCAAATGCTCTTAGAAGTAAATTACCATCATAGGCTATTCTAGAATCAAAGGAAGAGTGGAACCTTATGGGGATTTTTGCTCATTTGCATCTAGATGCTCAGGAGGATGTTTCAGGTATAGTTATGACCATTGTTCAGTTATCATCATCTCTCCTAAAGTCTATTTTGCAAAGTCAGCAGTAGGATGATGATTTTTAGAAAACTCAAGAAAGCCTTTATGGTAGGTAGACCGTTTTGGGTTGGCCTCTCTCTTCAGATGGTATCCTTCACTTTGGGAAAAGAATTTCCATCCCAGAATCTATGAGGAGTTTAGTATTTTTTGGTTGTCACAACTCTTCATGTTTTGTATGTCAAGGCACTATAAAGATGTATTATGACATGAGGCGGTGATTCTGGTGTACAGGTATGAAGCGTAACATCACAGAGTTTATGTCTCACTGCTACACCTAACAAGGAATAAAGGCAGATCACTTGAAACCTTCTGGGTTTCTTCAGCCTCTTTTGGTGCCAATTTGGAAATGGGATGAGTTATCCATGGACTTAGTTGGATTACCATAGACTCTCTGAGGGAGGAATGCTATCTGGGTGGTTGTTGATCAGTTAATGAAGTCTGCTCATTTCATTCCAATCAAAGACAGCACTAAGGTTGAAGATTTGGGTAAGCTTCATGTGTAGGAGATTTTGAGGTTACATGGGAGTCCTTATACCATTGTTTTGGATAGGGATATCAGGTTTACCTCAAGGTTCTGGAGGAGTCTTTAAGAGGCGATGAGAACTCAAGTCAAGTTGAGCATAGCTTTCCACCCACAGACAGATGGTCAAACGGAGTGAGTAATTTAGATCTTGGAAGATACGCTTTGATCCTGCGTCTTGGATTTAGGAGGATCATGGGATAGTCATCCGGGACTGGTTGATTTTTTTTATAACAACAGTTATCAGTCATCAATCATAATGGATCCCTTCGAGGCATTGTATGGTCGCCCGTGTAGATCACCTCTTTGTTGGGACAAGGTGGGTGAAGTATCTTTAGTTGGACCAAGTTAGGTTTAGGAAACATCCGTGAATATTCGAAATGTACATCGATGTCTGGTTACAGCCCAGAGTCGACAAAAATCATATGCGGATCGGCAGTGTCGACCTTTGGAGTTTTTCGTAGGTGACTGGGTTTTCTTGAAAGTTTCTCCTCGGTTGGGGAACCGTTAACTTGGAAAGTAGGGGAAGTTGGCTCTGAGATATGTTGGATTGTTTAAGCTCATTGGGTAGCTCGGAAAATTTTCATATTGGTTAGCATTATCGGTTCAGTTGACAGGTATTCATGATGTTTTCCATATATCTCAGCTTAGGAAATATCACCCTAATCCTGCTCACATTTTGAGTTTGGAAGAAATTGAGTTAGAGCCAAATGCTTCTATTATGGAGAAACTGGTTGAGATCGTTGACTCTCAAGTGAAAGTATTGTGTGGGAAGTCGATTTTGTTGGTTATAGTTCTATGGAAACAAGGATCAGATTCTCATGAGACTTGGGAACAGGAATAGTTGATGAGGGAGCAGTGGCCTCATCTCCTTATGGGGATTACATCTTCCACATGACTTCCTGGGGATGGAAAGTCTTTATGGTGGGATTTTTTAACATCCCGTTAACCACATTGAGTTTCCCCCTCCTTTGAGGTTTGGAGGATACCTATAATGGTTAAGTCATAGATTCATTGGACTTTAACTAATAACTACTCATTTCTATAGGCTGCAGAGAAGTTACATGCTATGTAACTATGTTATACGGTGTGTAATGGTTGATGGATGTAAGTCATAAAATATGACTTCATGCTATTAAAGGCTGTATGTCGTGACTATGACTTATACAACGTGAGTTATTAAGAGTTCAGTTTTTAATCTGAGGCGATGGGTTTTTCAGTATATGTGGGTTGTGGGGGTTACACATCATATAACTAGGTTACACGTTGTGTAACGGCCTGCGTACAGTTTTTAAAGATAGTGTGTGGCTATTTTGTTTCAGTTCCTTCACCAATTCTTCGTGGCTCTTGACCTAAGGAAGTTCCAAGGCATTTTTGAGAGACTCAACCCTTTCTAGATTGATATGTTCGACACTCGATATCTGTTGCGGTTGTGGTGCATCTCTCCGAGTGAGTAACCTTTCCATTCCTTAATTTCCTTTGACCATGATATCATCGTTGGATGGAATCTTTGGATCTGTTGGTCTAAGGTTGGTGATTTTTCTTGGTTTCTTCCAAGATCCTTTGTGTGATCTCATTCAGGAGGCCTTTTCTTCTGTTGGTTGTAGTGTGGAGGGCGTTCACCTTTGAGGTATGTAGGTTTCCTATCTTCCACCAACCCCTTGTCTTCTAAATTGAATCAATATTGATATGGATTTGATTCTAGGTTCTTTTTTGATGTTGTTGGGTTTCGTTGATTTTGGATTCCATTACGTGCGTGTGCGACCTGAGTTTTGTGGTAGGTGGTTTCATCTCTAGCCTATATCTTTTTTTTAAAGGTTGGGGTCGAAGCCTTATTTTTTATTATTAAAACAAAGAAAATACCTCTTTTGATTGGGTAGAGGGAGACCTATTACATATCTTGAAGTCCCAGGGGCATGAAATCCCATTTTTTGGCCCAAAGGTCCCTTCGGTGAATATTACTTGCTTTATAAATTGATTTATAAATGGAATTGGCATGATCTTTTTGTGTGTGTTGAAAAGAGTTTTCAAATAGAAATGGTTTTTCCCTAGTTATTGATAAATGGAAAGAAAATTGGTATTTTCAAAGCATTGAAATGCAATTTTTGAAATGGTTTCAAAATGGTTTTCAAAGAATTGAAATGAATTGTGAAAAATAGCACATGGGTTACTTTGGGTACTTAGGTTGAAGTTTTAGCTTGGGGTCATTTTCCATTGTTTGGTGATTATCAAGAAGGTTTGTCTTGGGTATTTCCTATGTTTTCTAGGATCTTTGTTCTAAGAGACCGATATTGACATTTTGGGGGGGTTTACTCATGGGGTATTCCTCTAATTCCTAGGCCCGTTGTTTTAGGATCTGAATTTTGAACTTGATTATTATGGTACGAGTAGTCTGCAGCCTGGACTTGTAGTATTCCTTGGTGTTGTGATACATGTGCTTATGTTTTGTATTGATTGGATTTCTGAGTTAACCTTGATATGAATGTTTATTCTTGTGAAAAATGATATGGAAAATCTGATTTGAAATTGATATATCTGATTTTGTTTAGAACTGTGGAAAAAGGGAAATAGTTACAATGTTTTCTATAAAACTGTTTTACTACTTATCATGCCATGTTTTTACTTAAAATGAGCATGCAGGAATTGTTATACAGAGTCTTGTTATGGAATACCTGGGTGGGATCCTACTGATCATGTTATCTCACACCCTACACACCTCTTCGGTGGTGCGTAGATCTTTATTTGTCTTCCAGTGCAGGGAAAGGCAAGGCACCGCAGTGAAGCGGTGAGGTTTGTGTCAGTTGGTTCGGTAGCTGGTGGTGATATGGTAGAAGTTTATCCATGTCATCATTTAGAGTAGTTTTTTGGTTTAAGTCCTTTTTAGTTGGACTTGTCCTTTGGAGTTTTAGATACTCTCACAGTTGTTTGTTTCCGATGTTTTCTTACAGTTATGGCATATATATCTTCTTCGTCTTCCATTTTTGCTTCCTTTTTTACATATGTATGTCATGCAGTTGTTCAGGTTGGGAAAAATTGTTCCCTCTGTTGTGTTGTTCGATGCCCGGGTGCTTCTCGCCAGCCCATGGGGATCAGGAACACCCTTCGGGTATGTGACGGATCAGGTCAGGTCCTAGGTTTGAGGGTAACCTGAGTCAGTTTGTTACAACATCGCCACCGAGGGGAACCGTTGGGGGGAGGGAGGTCGGAGGGGGGGTTGCGTCACCGTTGGGGAGTGGGAGGTTGGAGGGGAGGATACGGGGGTCAGGGTCGCTGCCGAGGATGAAGGAGGTAGGTCGGAGGGGTGGGGGGAACAGGGGTCGTTGACGAAGTGGTGGGGTCAGAATCACACCAGGGAGGGGAGGAGAGGAGGTCAGGGAAGGGGGGATAGGGTTTGAGGTCGTGCAGAGGGAACGGGGGAGGGGGATGAATTGTGATTTTTTTAAACATTTAGTGGTGGTTTAATTGAAACCACTACTAATTGTTAAAAAAATAGCAGCAGTTTGATTAAACCATCACTGTATTATTTTTTTAACCGAATTTATTTCGCAGTAGTTACTAAAATCGCCGCTAATAAACCACCACTAATTAGTGTTTTTTTGTAGTGTAATAGAAACCCTTTCTATAATAGGGTTTTCATAAAAAAAATCCACACTTTAACTCTCATAAAACCATTATAGTTGTCAAGTGTGATGTTTGGGTTTACATATTAATTTTTTTTGTTTTTTCATAGTAAATAAATTCTTCCTGCCTATTAAACTTGACTTCTTGCAGTTGGGGGCTTACTCGAGTGGTAAAGGCTCTCTGTAATTATGCATCAGACCCGGGTTCAAATCTGGGTGGGTACAAAAACTATTACAGTATTATGCAGGCAGTGATGTAAGCAGGCAATGACGCAGGCAGGTGGTGACGCATGCATACCGCAGACTTGGTGACACAGGCATAACACTGCATTGGGCTTTCAGTCCATGTTATGGGTTTCATTTCCAATGTACCTATGGGGAATGTACTAAATAAATAAGTTTTGATGGGTGGGTTATACCCTAGGGGGTCTATGACCTGCCTTTTCGGCCTTTGTGTGTGGTGTGTGTGTGTATTTGAATGTAATTGTACCTTCAAGCACCTAATATATATATATATATTAAACTCAACTTCCAAATCACCATTGAAATGATCTTTATCATAGGTCGAGTGAGGTTTGTTGAATGTTAGCTTATTCAGGTTCAAGTAGGAATAAGTGACTCTAATTGTAGAATTTAGGTTAGGTTAAAAGAAGTTCACTCTAGTTATATGAAAATTAACCAAGGTGATAAGTCAAGTGGAGGCCCTTAGCTATAGGTTGTCTATAAAATATAATGACTTGGAAACATACCCAAGGGTTCCATTTCTTCCCAAGTATAAGTCAAGAGAAAGTGTGTGACACTTTAAGAGAGTGGGGTTATGTGAAAAGATCTAATATGGGGTACTAGATTTTAATTTCAAGAAATGGTGATGAGAACCATGTTAAAGACACCAAGTCGATTGTGTGGGAGGAAGAGTTGGATTTGCAAGGCCCAATGACACGAGGGAGATTAAAGAGGCTTAATACTACAATGGGAGCACATCTTTTTTCATTAAAGTCCCAATGCATCTTACCTTGCATGGATGGAAAAATGGGCCTATAATATCACTTATTCAAGCCCAAAATTGATGTTTAAAGCTTGGACCACATGGTTTCACGAATTTGGATGCCTTGCCTACATAGAGGATTCTAGAAATGGCATCTTTGGACACCAAAGTCAAATTCGATGGGCTATAGTTGGAAAGTTGTGTGCTACTTTTCCAAAAGTCTTTGTTAGACTTTATCTTTTTGACTTTTAAGGGGACAAGGTAGTTTTAGCCTTTACGACTTTAGGGTATTAGACTCTTGACTATTGTATCACCCCTTGGCTATAAATACCACCCCATGACATTTTATTGGCATTCAAGATTGAATTGAGAGCTTATGCTTTGCTTCTCTCCATTATGTGAGAATTGTTCCGAATTTCCCCCTTGCTCTTGTGCATTCTTGCCTTGTTAATATACAAATTAGATTGGTGATCCAAGATCACAAAGCCCCCAATTCCGTGCCTCAACCCAAGTGCGTTTTTGTGTGGATTGGCTATTACATCCCTCCCTTGAGTGTGTAGTAGGTCGTGCTCCTTATAGCGTTGATTGACTACTTGCATCCACTATCTGTACCCACCATCCGCCAATTATCTCTGAACCGAATCCTTCAACTGCCGCCCTACGCCGTGAAGATCGGGTCACCCCGTGCATCTCACATTAGTTGATATCAGAGCTCTGGTTGATATGGTAGGCATCTATCACCCTCTTTTATCCCATATATCTATTACCCTTCTCATCTTTCCTTATTATCCACCCATTCAAAAAAACCTTTTCTTTGAAAACCTCCAAAATTGGCCTTTGTTGTGAAATATTGAAATATTTTTACATTGAGTTAATTGTTCATCAATATTCTTTTCGCATTTAATTCTCTATATGTGATTTGTATCCGAAAAAAAACAAAAAAAATCAAATTCTCTCAACTCATCATTTTTTGATTCTCAAAATTAAGCACATCCTTTCCTTTGAGAGATTTCAAAAAAAAATCTTACTCTCTGTTCATCATCTTGTGCTTTAAAAATCCAACCACAGCACTTTTTGGGGAGATTTGAAAAAAAAAGCAAATACAGTTACTTCATCATTGTTCTTTACATTATTAACACTTTTCATTTCTGTACATCACTTTCTCCATCATTTTGCTTCATCCCCATATTATATTTGGCTCATATTGTTATTAATTTTTCTTATCTTGCACAATCGGAAAAACCCAAATACCACATTTCTACCCCCTTTTCCATCCACCCTTTATCCATTTTATACCCTCTTTTCACCCTTTACCCTTTACCACTCAAGCGGGTTGTGTTAAACCAGCCCCCAACACAATCTTGATTGGGGAAATATTGGAGGCAAGTGATCACCCGAAACAAGGTATTATATTTCATAAGAGCTTGGAATTTTAATTGAGTATTGAGAGTGGAGAGAAATAAGAAAAAAAATATCTTGTGTGTGTGAGTGTGTGAATCTTGTTGTGTGAGTGTGTGAATCTTGTTGTGTGAGTGTGTGTGTGTGTGTGTACATCTTATGTGTGTGAGTGTGTATATCTTGCGTGCGTGAGTGTGTATCATTGTGTGTGTTAGTGTGTAAATCTTGTGTGTGTGTGTGTACATATCGCATGTGTGAGTGAGTTTGTATCATTGTGTGTGTCCCCCCCCTCGGTGTGTGTTTGTGTTTGCATAACTTATCATGACAGAAGATCGTGGGAAGAAAATTGTACATGTTAGCGATGAAGGAAGTCGAAGTAGATCTCCCGCACCCGAAGCTACACAACTCCAAATGCAAGCTTTGGTGAGCCACTACGAGAAGCTTATTGATAGGAAGTTAGAAGTGCTACATTAGAGGATTGATGAATTGGAGAATAAATAGAGCCCAAGGATGATCTGTGATAACCCACGACGCGCTCCGGCACCACGTCGTCCCCACATCATGGAGAAGGAAATGGTGAACTTTGATGATGATCTTGATAATGTCCCACAAAGGAGGAGGTTGTACCAACAACCTAGAGGAGGACAAAGGAGACAACATGGTGATGACCTACCTGGTGGGATCAAGGTGAAGGTCCCCTCTTTTCAAGGGAAAAGAGACCCGGAAGCATACATGGAGTGGGAGATGAGGATCGAGCAAGTATTTTCATGTCATGCGTATTCTAAGGAGAAAAAGGTCAAACTTTCTTCCCTTAAATTTTCTGATTATGCATTAATATGGTGGGATCAAGTTCAAAAGGAGAGGTCTAGATATGGTGGACGTCCCATTAACACGTGGGAAGACATGAAGTTCACCATGCGAAAGCGATTTTTTCCCACACATTACCATAGAGATCTCCACAACAAACTTCAATGCCTCACCCAAGGAAGTAAGAGTATAGAATACTACTACAAGGAGATGCAAATTTCCATGATTTGGGAAAACATTGAGGAAGATCTGGAGGCAACCATGGCATGATTTTTACATGGGATCAATCGGGAGATTGTCGATCAAGTGGAGATGTACCACCATGAGGAAATACAAGATATGATCCATCAATCCACCAAGATCAAGCAAAAAATAAAAAGGAGGAGCAACATGAGGAAACCCGCTACCCCTTTCACGCTATGGAGAAATCCAAGGAAGGAGATTGGAGAACCATCAAAGGCAAAAGAGGTGGTTGATCGCAAAAGTGACAAGGTAATTCTTCCACCTAAGAAACTTACTTTTGAGGCTAACCAAACCAGGAATAGGGATATTCGGTGTTTCAAATGTCAAGAAAGGGGTCACATTGCTAATGAGTGCCCAAACCAGTGCACCATGACCATCAACAAGTATGGAGAATGGGAGATCTTTGGAGAGAGTTTGGAAGAGGAGGAGGAAGAATCTCCAGAAATTGATAGTGGAAAGTTTGCATAAGATGATGAGATTCTTGTCACTAGGAGAGTTCTAAGCACACAAATGACCGTGGGAGAGAATGAGCAGCGGGAGAACCTTTTCCATACATGGTGCAAGATACATGGGAAGGTATGTAGTGTTATTATTGATGGAGGAAGTTGTAGTAATGTTGCGAGCACCGAGTTAGTAGAGAAGTTGGGACTTCCTACTTTGAAGCATCAACATCCATATTGGCTTTAGTGGTTGAATGATTGCGGGGAGCTGAAGGTCACCAAGAAAGTGAAGGTATTGTTCAACATCAGGAAGTACAAAGACGAGGTCTTGTGCGATTGTTCCTATGAATTCTTGACATTTGTTGTTGGGATGACCGTGGCAGTATGATCGGCATGTTACCCATGAAGGTTTCTTGAATCGTCATTCTTTTGTACTCTGAGGGGAACCTATAACCCTCAACCCCATGTACCCCAAACAAATTCTGGAAGATCACATTTTGAGAGAAAATAAAAAAATGAGAGATGAGGGAAAAAAGAGTGAAAATTAAAGAGGAGAGAATGAGGGAAAGAGAGAAAATGAGAGAGGAAAAGAAATGGAGAGGAAAGAAAAATTAAGTGGGAAAAATAATTTGAGAGAAGATAAAAGTGTGATGTTGGCAAAAAAGAGTGAGGTTAAGGAAGCTTTGTTTTCACAGAAAACCCTCCTAGTACTCATGTACAAAGAGGTGTTGCTAAATACTAATGACTTACCCTATTTTCCAAATGTTGTTGAGTCATTGTTGCAGGAGTATGATGATGTCTTTCCTAAAGAGGTGGCACCAGGTTTTCCACCCATTAGAGGTATTGAGCATCAAATTGACCTCATACATGGAGCATCACTACTGAACTGCCCTGCATATCACACCAACCTGGAAGAGACAAAATAAATTCAAAGGCAAGTTCAAGAGTTGTTGGATGTGGGATATGTCAGAGATAGCCTTAGTCTTTGTGCCGTATCGGTGATTCTAGTACCAAATAAGGATGGAACATGAAGAATGTGCATTGACTGTAGAGCCATCAACAACGTCACGGTCAGGTATTGTCATCCTATCCATAGGTTAGATGATATTCTAGACAAATTAAATGGTTCAACTATTTTCTCAAAAATTGATTTAAGAAGTGGCTACCATCAAATTAGGATGAAGGAAGGAGATGAGTGGAAAACTGCATTTAAGAAAAAACATGGACTTTATGAATGGTTATTCATGCCATTTGGTCTCACCAATGCACCTAGAACATTTATAAGGATAGTGAATCATGTCTTATGTGCATATATTGGAAAATTTGTGATAGTTTACTTTGATGAAATTTTGGTTTATAGTAAGACCTTTCTTGAACATGTAGATCACTTAAGAAAAGCCTTAGAGGTGTTAAGGAAGGAAAGCCTGTTTGGAAACATAAATAAGTGTGAATTTTGTCTCGATAATATTGTTTTCCTTGGATTTTTTGTGAGAGACAATGGAGTTGAAATGGATACCGAGAAGATCAAAGAAATAAAATAATTTCCAACTCCAACCTCTATTGGACAGGTAAGAAGTTTTCATGGGCTTGCTAGTTTTACAGAAGATTTTTGAAGGACTTCAGCACACTAGCAGCACCGTTGAAGGAGTTGACAAAGAAGAACGTTCCTTTCAAATGGGGAACTACTCAAAATAAGGCCTTCCATGAACTTAAGTAGAGACTCACCCACGCCCCTCTACTTGAACTTCCGGACTTCGGTAAGACCTTTGAAATTGAATGTGATGCAAGAGGAATTGGCATAGGAGTACTCATGCAAGAAGGTAAGCTTATTGCTTATTTTAGTGAGAAGTTAAATGGTCCAACTCTAAACTATGCTACATATGATAAAGAGTTGTATGCATTGTTTAGAGTACTAGAGACATGGAAACACTATCTTTTGCCTAAAAAATTTGTGATCTGTTCTAATCATGAGGCTCTTAAATACCTTAGGATCCAACATAAACTAAATAGGAGACATGTTAGATGGCTGGAATCCATTGAATCATTTTCATATTTCATCAATCATAAAAAGGGTAAATAAAATACTGTGGCAGATGCACTTTCACATAGATATTCTATTTTATCCTTGTTGGATTCAAAACTCCTTGGTTTTGAATTCATTAAGGATTTATATTCCACTGATAGTGATTTTAGAGAACCTTATGAACATTGTAAACCTGGAGTTGGTTGGGAAAAGTTCTATTTACATGATGGATTCTTATTCCGGATTGATAAGATTTGCATTCCCAATTGCTCTATTCATTTTCTTTTACTGAAGGAATCACATTCGGGTGGGTTAATGGGGCATTTTGGTGTTACAAAAACTCTAAGTGTTCATAGTGAGCATTTTTATTGGCCTAGGATATCTAGAGATGTTGAGAAATTTGTGGGAAATTGCATTGTCTGCCATAAATCCAAATTGAAACTTAACCCACATAGACTATATCTTCCTCTCCCAATCCCCAACACCAATTGGGAAGACATATCAATGGACTTTATTGTGAGGTTACCAAAGACCAAGAGGGGGAGAGATTCCATTTTTTTTGTGGTGGATCGGTTTTCAAAAATAGAACATTTTATTCCTTGTCACAAAACTGATGATGTCCCTAATATTGCAACACTTTTCTTTCAGGAAGTAGTCAAACTCCATGGAATTCCAAGGACAATTGTATCGGATCGAGACACAAAATTTCTTAGTTGCTTTTGGAAGACCTTGTGGAGAAAACTGGGTACAAAGTTACTATTTTACACTAATTTTCATCTGCAAACCGATGGGCAAACGGAGGTGGTGAATCAGACACTATCATCCCTTCTATGAACAATTGTCAAGAAGAATATCAAGAATTGGGAGGAGTGTCTGCCACATTTGGAATTCTCATATAAGAGGTCCAAGCACTCAACTACTCAATATTCTCTATTCGAAATTGTTTACAGTTTTAACCCTCTTTCCCCTATTGATCTAGTTCCTTTTCCTTTGCAGGAAGCAACAAATATGGATGCAAAAGGGCATGCGGAATTCATCAAACAACCCCATGAGAAGGCAAGGAAAAGTATCAAGCAGATGACCCAAGAATATGTTGATCATGCAAACAAGTGTTGTTCGAGTCCGGGGACCTGGTCTGGATTCATATGTGAAAGAAGAGATTTCCCGACAAGCAGAAATCAAAACTCATGCCACGAGGAGATGGACCTTTTGGAGTTCTTGAGAAGATTAACAACAATTCTTACAAGATAGATTTTCCAGGTGAGTATGGTGTAAGTGCCACTTTCAATGTTTCTGATCTTTCTCCTTTTTTGGGTGCAGAGGATGAAGAGTCAAGAAAAAATCCTTTTCAAGAGGGGGAGGATAATGAGAACCATGTTAAAGACATCAAGTTGATTGTGTAGGAGAAAGAGTTGGATTTTCAAGGCCCAATGACGGGAGGGGGATTAAAGAGTCTTAATGCTACAATGGGCACCCATCTTTTTTCATTAAAGGCCCAATGAATCTTGTCTTGCATGGATGGAGAAAATGGGCCTATGATATCACTTATTCAAGCCCAAAATTGATGTTTAAATCTTGTCCCACATGGTTTCACGAATTTGGATGCCTTGCCCACATGGAGGATTCTAAAAATGGCATCTTTGGACACCAAAGTCAAATATGGTGGGCTATGCACTCAAAGTCAAATCCGGTAGGCTATAGTTGGAAGGTTGTGTGCTACTTTTCCAAAAGTGTTTGTTAGACTTCATCTTTTTGAATTTTAAGGGGACAAGGTAGTTTTAGAATTTATGAATTTAGGGTATTAGACCCTTGACTATTGTATCACCCCTTGGATATAAATATCCACCTCATGGCATTGTATTGGCATTCAAGATTGAATTGAGAGCTTATGCTTTGTTTCTCTCCAGTGTGTGATAATTGTTCTGAATTTTCCCCTCTGTCTTGTGCATTCTTGCCTTGTCAATCTGCAAGTTAGATTGGTGATCCAAGATCACAAAGCCCCCAATTATGTGCCTCAACCCAAGTGTGTTGTTGTTTGGATTAGTTATCACATCCCTCCCTTGAGTGTGTTGTCTAAGTAGTAGGTCACGCTCCTTATAGCATTGATTGAATACTTTCATCCACTATTCGTACCCATCATCCTCCACTTACCCCCAAACTACATCCTTCAATCATCGCTCTATGCTGTGAAGATCGGTCCACCCCGTGCATCTCACATCAGTTGGTATCAGAGCTCCGGTTGACACGGTAGGCATCTATCACCCTCTTTTGTTCCATATATCTATTACCCTTCTCATCTTTCTTTATTATCCACCCATTCAATAAAAAAACCTTTTCTTTGAAAACCTCCAGAATTGGCATTTGTTGTGCAAGATTGAAATATTTTTACATTGATTCAATTGTTCATCCATCTTCTTTTCACATTTAATTCACTATATGTTATTTGTATCCGAAAAAAAACAAAAAAATCAAATTCTCTCAACTCATCATTTTGTGATTCTCAAAATTAAGCACATCCTTTCCTTTGAGAGATTTCAAAAAAAATCGTCTTACTCTCTGTTCATCATCTTGTGCTTTAAAAATCCAACCACAGCACTTTTTGGGGAGATTTGAAAAAAAAAAGCGGATACAATTACTTCATCATCGTGCTTTACATTATTAGTACTTTTCATTTTCTTACATCACTTTTTCCATCATTTTGCTTCATCCCCATATTATATTTGGATCATATTGTTATTAATTTTTCTTATCTTGCACAATCGGGAAAAACCCAAATACCACATTTCTACCCCCTTTTCCATCCACCCTTTATCCATTTTCTTCCCTCTTTTCACCCTTTACCCTTTACCACTCAAGCGGTTTGTGTTAAACCATCCCCCAACACAATCTTGATTGGGGAAATATTGGTGGAAAGTGATCACCTGAAACAAGGTATTATATTTCATAAGAGCTTGGAATTCTAATTGAGTATTGAGAGTGGAGAGAAATAAGCAAAAAAATATATCTTGTGTTTGTGAGTGTGTGCATCTTGTTGTGTGAGTGTGTGTGTGTGTATCTTGTGTGTGTGAGTGTGTATATCTTGCGTGCGTGAGTATGTATCCTTGTGTGTGTGAGTGTGTACATATTGTGTGTGTGTGTGTGTACATCTCGCGTGTGTGAGTGAGTGTGTATCATTGTGTGTCCCCCCCTGGTGTGTTTTTGTGTTTTCATAACTTATCATGGTAGAATATCTTTGGAAGAAAATTGCACATGTTAGCGATGAAGGAAGTCAAAGTAGATCTCCCGCACCCGAAGCTACACAACTCCAAATGCAAGCTTTGGTGAGCCACTTCGAGAAGCTTCTTGATAGGAAGTTGGAAGTACTACATGATAGGATTGATGAATTAGAGAATAAACTGAGCCCAAGGATGATCTATGATAACCCACGACAAGCTTCGGCACCACGTCGTCCCCACATCATGGAGAAGGAAATGGTGAACTTTGATGATGATCTTGATGATGTCCCACAAAGGATGAGGTTGTAGCAACAACCTAGAGGAGGAAAAAAGAGACAACATTATGATGACCCACTTGGCGGGATCAAGGTGAAGGTCCCCTCTTTTCAAGGGAAAAGCGACCCGAAAGCATACTTGGAGTGGGAGATGCGGATCGAGCAAGTATTTTCATGTCATGCGTATTCCAAGGAGAAAAAGGTCAAACTTTATTCTCTAGAATTTTCTGATTATGCATTAATATGGTGGGATCAAGTTCAAAAGGAGAGGTCTAGATATGGTGGACGTCCCATCAACACTTGGGAAGACATGAAGTTCGCCATGCAAAAGTGATTTGTTCCCACACATTACCATAGAGATCTCCACAACAAACTTCAACGCCTCACCCAAGAGAGTAAGAGTGCATAAGACTACTACAAGGAGATGAAAATTGCCATGATTCGGGAAAATATTGAGGAGGATCCGGAAGCAACCATGGAACGGTTTTTACATGGGCTCAATCGGGAGATTTCCGATCAAGTGGAGATGTACCACCTTGTGGAAATACAAGATATGATCCATCAAGCCACCAAGATCGAGCAACAAATCAAAAGGAGGAGCAACATGAGGAAACCAGCTACCCCTTTCACGCCATGGAAAATCCAAGGACGGAGATTAGAGAACCATTAAAGGCAAAAGAGGTTGTTGATCTCAAAAGTGACAAGGTAATTCTTCCACCTAAGAAACCTAATTTTGAGGCTAACCAAACCAGGAATAGGGATATTCTGTGTTTCAAATGTCAAGGAAGGGGTCACATTGCTAATGAGTGCCCAAACCGGTGCACTATGACCATCAACAAGTATGGAGAATGGGAGACCGATGGAGAGAGCTCGGAAAAGTAGGAGGAAGAATCTTCGGAAATTGATAGTGGGGAGTTTGCATAAGATGGTGAGATTCTTATCACTATGAGAGTTCTAAGCGCACAAATGATCGTGGGAGAGAATGAGCAGCGGGAGAACCTTTTCCATACATGGTGCAAGATCCATGGTAAGGTATGTAGTGTTTTTATTAATGGAGGAAGATGTAGTAATGTTGTGAGCACCGAGTTAGTAGAGAAGTTGGGAATTCCTACTTTGAAGCATCAACATCCATATCAGCTTTAGTGGTTGAATGATTGCGGGGAGATGAAGGTAACCAAGCAAGTGAAGGTACTGTTCACCATCGGGAAGTACAAAGATGAGGTCTTGTGCAATGTTGTTCCTATGAAAGCTTGTCATTTATTGTCGGGACAATCATGGCAGTATGATCGGCGTGTTACTCATGACAGTTTCTTGAATCGCCATTCTTTTGTACTCCGAGGGGAACCTATAACCCTCAACCTCATGTCCCCCAAACAAATTCTGGAAGATCACATTTTGAGATAAAAGAAAAAAATGAGTGATGAGGGGAAATAGAGTGAAATGAAAGAGGAGATAATGAGGAAAAGAGAGAAAATGAGAGAAGAAAATAAATGTAGAGAAAAGAAAAATCAAGTGGGAAAAAGAATTTGAGAGAAGAGAAAAGTGTGATGTTGGAAAAAAAGAGTGAGGTTAAGGAAGCTTTGTTTTCACAGAAAACCCTCCTAATACTCATGTACAAAGAGGTGTTTCTAAATACTAACGACTTACCCTGTTTACCAAATTTTGTTGAGTCGTTGTTGTAGGAGTATAATTATGTCTTTCCTGAAGAGGTTCCACTAGATTTGCCACCCATTAGAGGTATTGAGCATCAAATTGACCTCATACCTGGAGCATCACTACCGAATCGCCCTGCATATCGCACCAACCTAAAAAAGACAAAAGAAATTCAAAGGCAAGTTCAAGAGCTATTGGATGTGGGATATGTCAGAGAGAGCCTTAGTCCTTGTGTCGTACCGGTGATTCTAGTACCAAAGAAGGATGGAACATAGATAATGTGCATTGACTGTAGAGACATCAACAACATCACATTCAGGTATTGTCATCATATCCCTAAGTTAGATGATATGCTAGATGAATTAAATGGTTAAACTATTTTCTCAAAAATTGATTTAAGAAGTGGCTACCATCAAATTAGGATGAAAGAAGGAGATGAGTGGAAACTGCATTTAAGACAAAACATGGACTTTATGAATGGTTATTCATGCCCTTTGGTCTCACCAATGCACCTAGTACATTTATGAGGTTAATGAATCTTGTCTTACATGCATATATTGGAAAATTTGTGGTAGTTTACTTTGATGACATTTTGGTTTATAGTAGGAACTTGCTTGAACTTGTAGATCACTTAAGAAAAGTCTTAGAGGTGTTAAGGAAGGAAAACCTATTTGGAAACATAAATAAGTGTGAATTTTGTCTCGATAATATTATTTTCCTTGTATTTTTTGTGTGCAGCAATGGAGTTGAAATGGATACCGAGAAGATCAAAGCAATACAAGAATGGCCAACTCCAACCTCTATTGGACAGGTAAGAAGTTTTCATGGGCTTACTAGTTTTTAAAGAAGATTTGTGAAGGACTTCAGCACACTAGAAGCACCGTTGAATGAGTTGACAATGAAGAACATTCCTTTCAAATGGGGAACTACTCAAAAGAAGGCCTTCCATGAACTTAAGGAGAGACTCACCCACGCCCCTCTACTTGCACTTCCGGACTTCGGTAAGACCTTTGAAATTGAATGTGATGCAAGCGGAATTGGCATAAGAGGAGTACTCATGCAAGAAGGTAAGCCTATTGCTTATTTTAGTGACAAGTTAAATAGCCCAACTCTAAACTATGCTACATATGATAAAGAGTTTTATGTGTTGTTTAGAGTACTAGAGACATGGCAACACTATCTTTCACCTAAAGAATTTGTGATCCATTCTGATCACGAGGCTCTTAAATAACTTAGGAGCCAACATAAACTAAATAAGAGACATGTTAGATGGATGGAATTCATTGAATCATTTTCATATGTCAACAAGCATAAAAAGGATAAATAAAATATTGTGGCTGATGCACTTTCACGTAGATATTCTCTTTTATCCTTGTTGGATTTAAAACTCCTTGGTTTTGAATGCATTAAGGATTTATATTCCACTGATAGTGATTTTAGAGAACCTTAACAACATTGTAAACCTGGAGTTAGTTGGGAAAAGTTATATTTACATGATGGATTCTTATTCCGGATTGATAAGCTTTGCATTCCCAATTGCTATATTAGTTTACTTTTACTGAAGGAATCACATTCGGGTGGGTTAATGGGGAATTTTGGTGTTGAAAAAACTCTAAGTGTTCTTATTGAGCATTTTTATTGGCCTAGGATATCTAGAGATGTTGAGAATTTGTGGGAAAGTGCATTGTCTGCCATAAAACCTAATCGAAACTGAACCCACATGGACTATATCTTCCTCTCTCAATCACCAACACCCATTGGGAAGAAATATCAATGGACTTCATTGTGGGGTTACCACAGACCAAGAGGAGGAGAGATTCCATTTTTGTTGTGGTGGATCAGTTTTCAAAAATGGCACATTTTATTCCTTGTCACAAAACTGATGATGCCACTAAAATTGCAACACTTTTATTTCAGAAAGTAGTCAAAATCCATGGAATTCCAAGGAAAATTGTGTCGGATCGAGACACAAAATTTCTTAGTTACTTTTGGAAGACCTTATGGAGCAAACTGGGTATAAAGTTACTATTTTCCACTACTTTTCATCCGCAAACCGATGGGCAAACGGAGGTGGTGAATCAGACACTATTATCCCTTCTGCGAACAATTGTCAAGAAGAATATCAAGAATTGGGTGGAGTGTCTGCCACATGTGGAATTCTCATATAACTGGGCCAAGCACTCAACTACTCAATATTATCTATTCGAAATTGTTTACGGTTTTAACCCTCTTGCCCCTATTGATCTAGTTCCTTTGCCTTTGCAGGAAGCAACTAATACGGATGCAAAAGGGCATGCAGAATTCATCAAACAACCCCATGAGAAGGCAAGGAAAAGTATCAAGCAGATGACCCAAAAATATGTTGATCGTGCAAACAAGGGTCGCAAACAAGTGTTGTTTGAGCCCAGGGACTTGGTCTGGATTCATATGCGAAAGGAGAGATTTACCGACAAGCAGAAATCAAAACTCATGCCACGAGGAGATAGACCTTTTCGAGTTCTTGAGAAGATTAACAACAATGCTTACAAGATAGATTTTCCAGGTGAGTATGGTGTAAGTGCCACTTTCAATGTTTCTGATCTTTCTCCTTTTTTGGGTGCAGAGGATGAAGAGTCGAGGACGACTCCTTTTCAAAAGGGGGAGGATGATGAGAACCATGTTAAAGACACCAAGTTGATTGCGTGGGAGGAAGAGTTGTATTTGTAAGGACCAATGATGCGAGAGAGATTAAAGAGGTTTCATGCTACAATGGGCGTGCATCTTTCTTCATTAAAGGCCCAATGGATCTTGCCTTTCATAGATGGAGAAAATGGGCCTATAATATCACTTATTCAAGCCCAAAATTGATGTTTAAAGCTTGGCCCACATGGTTTCACGAATTTGGATGCCTTTCCCACATGGAGGATTCTTGAAATGACATCTTTGGACACCAAAGTCAAATCCAATGAGCTATGAACTCAAAGTCAAATATAGCGGGCTATAGTTGGAAAGTTGTGTGCTACTTTTCCAAAAGTCTTTGTTAGATTTTATATTTTTGACTTTTAAGGGGACAAGGTAATTTTAGCCTTTATGAATTTAGGGTATTAGACCCTTGACTATTGTATCACCCCTTGGCTATAAATATCCACCCCATGTCATTGTATTGGCATTCAAGATTAAATTGAGAGCTTATGCTTTGTTTCTCTCCATTGTGTGAGAATTGTTCTGAATTTCCCCCTTTCTCTTGTGTATTCTTGTCTTGTCAATCTACAAGTTAGATTGGTGATTCAAGATCACAAAGCCCCCAATTTCGTGCCTCAACCCAAGTGTGTTTTTGTGTGGATTGACTATCACATCCCTCCCTTTAGTGTGTTATCTAAGTAGTAGGTCGTGCTCCTTATAGCGTTGATTGACTACTTGCATCCACTATCTGTACCCATCATCCGCCACTTATCCCCAAACCACATCCTTCAACCGCAGCCCTATGTCGTGAAGATCGGGTCACCCCATGCGTCTCACATCAGTTGGTATCAGAGATCCGGTTGACAGGGTTGGCATCTATCACCCTCTTCTATCCCATATATCTATTACCCTTCTCATCTTTCTTTATTATACACCCATTCAATAAAAAAACTTTTCTTTGAAAACCTCCAGAATTGACCTTTGTTGTGCAAGATTGAAATATTTTTATATTGGTTCAATTGTTCATCCTTCTTCTTTTCGCATTTAATTCTCTATATGTGATTTGTATCCAAAAAAATAGAAAAAATCAAATTCTCTCAACTCATCATTTTGTGCTTCTCAAAATTAAGCATCTCCTTTCCTTTGAGAGATTTCAAAAAAAATTGTATTACTCTCTTTTCATCATCTTGTGCTTTAAAAATCTAAGCATAACACTTTTTGGGGAGATTTGACAAAAAAAGCGGATACAATTACTTCATCATCATGCTTTACATTATTAGCACTTTTCATTCTCGTACATCACTTTCTCCATCATTTTGCTTCATCACCATATTATATTTGGCTCATATTGTTATTAATTTTTCTTATCTTTCACAATCAGGAAAAACCCAAATACCACATTTCTACCCCATTTTCCATCCACCCTTTATCCATTTTCTTCCCTCTTTTCACCCTTTACACTTTACCACTCAAGCGGGTTGTGTTAAACCAGCCCCCAACACAATCTTGATTGGGAAAATATTAGTGGAAAGTGATCACCCGAAACAAGGTGTTATATTTCATAAGAGCTTGGAATTTTAATTCAGTATTGAGAGTGGAGAGAAATAAGCAAAAAAAATATCTTGTGTGTGTGAGTGTGTGCATCTTGTTGTGTGCGTGTGTGTGTGTGTGTACATCTTGTTTGTGCGAGTGTGTATATCTTACATGTGTGAGTGTGTATCCTTGTGTGTGTGAGTGTGTACATCTTGTGTGTGTGTGTGTACATCTTGCGTGTGTGAGTGAGTGCTCATCATTGTGTGTCCCCCCCCCGGTGTGTGTTTGTGTTTGCATAACTTATCATGGCAGAAGATCGTGGGAAAAAAATTGTGCATCTTAGCGATGAAGGAAGTCGAAGTAGATCTCCCGCACCCGAAGCTACACAACTCCAAATGCAAGCTTTGGTGAGCCACTTAGAGAAGCTTCTTAATAAGAAGTTGGAAGTGCTACATGAGAGGATTGATGAATTAGAGAATAAACTGAGCCCAAGGATGATCTATGATAACCCACAACGCGCTCTGGCACCACGTCATCCCCACATCATGGAGGAGGAAATAGTGAACTTTGATGATGATCTTGATGATTTCCCACAAAGGAGGAGGTTGTGCCAACAACCTAGAGGAGGACAAAGGAGACAACATGATGATGACCTACTTGGCGGGATCAAGGTGAAGGTCCTCTATTTTCAAGGGAAAAGCGACCCAGAAGCTTACTTGGAGTGGGAGATGCGGATCGAGCAAGTATTTTCATGCCATGCATATTCCGAGGAGAAAAAGTTCAAACTTTCTTCCCTTGAATTTTCTGATTATGCATTAATATGGTGGGATCAAGTTCAAAAGGAGAGGGCTAGATATGTGGACGTCCCATCAACACATGGTAAGACATGAATTTCACCATGCGAAAGCGATTTGTTCCCACACATTACCATAGAGATCTCCACAACAAACTTCAACACCTCACCCAAGGGATTAAAAGTGTATAAGACTACTACAAGGAGATGCAAATTGCCATGATTCGGGAAAACATTGAGGAGGATCCAGAGGAAACCATGGCACGGTTTTTACATGGGCTCAATCGGGAGATTTCCGATCAAGTGGAGATGTACCACTATGTGGAAATACAAGATATGATCCATCAAGCCACCAAGATCGAGCAACAAATCAATTGGAGGAGAAACATGAGGAAACCTGCTACCCCTTTCACACCATGGAGAAATCCAAGGATATTGGAGAACCATCAAAGGAAAAAGAGGTGGTTGATCGCAAAAGTGACAAGGTAATTCTTCCACCTAAGAAACCAACTTTTGAGGCTAACCAAACCAGGAATAGGGATATTCGTTGTTTCAAATGTCAAGGAAGGGGTCATATTGCTAGTGAGTTCCCAAACCGTCGCACCATGACCATCAATAAGTATGGAGAATGGGAGACCGATGGAGAGATATCGGAAGAGGAGGAAGAATAATCTCCGAAAATTGATAGTGAAGAGTTTGCAGAAGATGGTGAGATTCTTGTCACTATGAGAGTTTTAAGCGCACAAATGACCATGGGAGAGAATGAGCAGCGAGAGAACCTTTTCCATACATGGTTCAAGATCCATGGGAAGGTATGTAGTGTCATTATTGATAGAGGAAGTTATAGTAATGTTGTGAGCACTGAGTTAGTAGAGAAGTTGAGACTTCCTACTTTGAAGCATCAACATCTATATCGGCTTCAGTGGTTGAATGATTGTGAGGAGATGAAGGTCACCAAGAAAGTGAAGGTATAGTTCACCATTGGGAAGTACAAAGATGAGGTCTTGTGCGATGTTGTTCCTATAAAGGCTTTCCATTTGTTGTTGAGACGACCGTGGTAGTATGATCGGCGTGTTACTCATGACGGTTTCTTGAATCGTCATTATTTTGTACTCCAAGGGGAACCTATAACCCTCAACCCCATGTCCCCCAAACAAATTCTGGAAGATCACATTTTGAGAGAAAAGAAAAAAATGAGTGATGAGGGAAAAAGGAGTGAAAATGAAAGAGGAGAGAATGAGGGAAAGAGAGAAAATCATAGAAGAAAAGAAATGGAGAGTAAAGAAAAATCAAGTGGGAAAAAGAATTTGAGAGAAGAGAAAAGTGTGATATTGGCAAAAAAGAGTGAGGTTAAGGAAGCTTTGTTTTCACAGCAAACCCTCCTAGTACTCATGTACAAAGAGGTATTGCTAAATACTAATGACTTACCCTGTTTGCCAAATGTTGTTGGGTCATTGTTGCAGGAGTATGATGATGTCTTTCCTGAAGAGGTGCCACCAGGTTTGCCACCCATTAGAGGTATTGAGCATCAAATTGACCTCATACCTGGAGCATCACTACCAAACCGCCCTGCATATCACACCAACCCGGAAGAGACAAAAGAAATTTAAAGGCAAGTTCAAGAGCTGTTGGATGTGGGATATGTCAGAGAGATCCTTAGTCCTTGTGTCGTACCGGTGATTCTAGTACCAAAGAAGGATGGAACATGGAGAATGTACATTGACTGTAGAGTCATCAACAACATCACGGTTAGGTATCGTCATCCTATCCCTAGGTTATATGATATGCTAGACGAATTAAATGGTTCAACTATTTTCTCAAAAATTGATTTAAGAAGTGGCTACCATCAAATTAGGATGAAAGAAGGAGATGAGTGAAAAAACACATTTAAAACAAAACATGGACTTTATGAATGGTTAGTCATGCACTTTGGTCTCACCAATGCACCTAGCACATTTATGAGGTTAATGAATCGTGTCTTACGTGCATATATTGGAAAATTTGTGGTAGTTTACTTTGATGACATTTTGGTTTATAGTAGGACCTTTCTTGAACATGTAGATCACTTAAGAAAAGTCTTAGAGGTGTTAAGGAAAACCTGTTTGGAAACATAAATAAGTGTGAGTTTTTTCTCGATAAGATCATTTTCCTTGGATTTGTTGTGAGCGGCAATGGAGTTGAAGTAGATACCGTGAAGATCAAAGCAATACAAGAATTTCCAACTCCAATCTTTTTTGGATAGGTAAGAAGTTTTCAAGGGCTTGCTAGTTTTTACATGAGATTTGTGAAGGACTTCAGCACACTAGTAGCACCGTTGAACGAGTTGACAAAGAAGAACGTTCCTTTCAAATGGGGAACTACTCAAAAGAAGGCCTTCCATGAACTTAAGGATAGACTCACCCACGCCCCTCTACTTGCACTTCTGGACTTCGGTAAGACCTTTGAAATTGAATGTGATGCAAGCGAAATTGGCATAAGAGGAGTACTCATGCAATAAGGTAAGCCTATTGCTTATTTTAGTGAGAAGTTAAATGGCCCAACTCTAAAATATGCTACATATGATAAAGAGTTGTATGCATTGTTTAGAGTACTAGAGACATGGCAGCACTATCTTTGGCCTAAAGAATTTTTGATCCATTCTGATCACGAGGCTCTTAAATACCTTAGGAGCCAACATAAACTAAATAGGAGACATGCTAGATGACTAGAATTCATCGAATCATTTTCATATGTCATCAAGCATAAAAAGGGTAAAGAAAATATTGTGGCTGATGCACTTTCACGTAGATATTCTCTTTTATCCTTGTTGGATTCAAAACTCCTTGGTTTCGAATGCATTAAGGATTTATATTCCACTAATAGTGATTTTAGAGAACCTTATGAACATTGTAAACCTGGAGTTAGTTGGGAAAACTTCTATTTACGTGGTGGATTCTTATTCCGGATTGATAAGATTTGCATTCCCAATTTCTCTATTCATTTACTTTTACTGAAAGAATCACATTCAGGTGGGTTAATGGGGAATTTTGGTGTTGCAAAAACTCTAAGTGTTCATAATGAGCATTTATATTGGCCTAGGATATCTAGAGATGTTGAGAAATTTATGGGAAAGTGCATTGTCTGCCATAAATCCAAATCGAAACTGAACCCACATGGACTATATCTTCTTCTCCCAATCCCCAACACCCCTTGGGAGGACATATCAATGGACCTTATTATGGGGTTACCACGGACCAAGAGGGGGAGAGATTCCATTTTTGTTGTGGTGGATCAGTTTTCAAAAATGGAACATTTTATTCCTTGTCACAAAACTGATGATGCCACTAACATTGCAACACTTTTCTTTCAGGAAGTAGTCAAACTCCATGGAATACCAAGGACAATTGTGTCGGATAGAGACACAAAATTTCTTAGTTACTTTTGGAAGACCTTGTGGAGAAAATTGGGTACAAAGTTACTATTTTCCACTACTTGTCATCTGCAAACCGATGGGAAAACGGAAGTGGTGAATCGGACACTATCATCCCTTCTGCGAACAATTGTCAAGAAAAATATCAAGAATTGGAAGGAGTGTCTGCCACATGTGGAATTCGCATATAACAGGGCCAAGCACTCAACTACTCAATATTCTCCATTCGAAATTGTTTACGGTTTTAAGCCTCTTTCCCCTATTGATCTAGTTCTTTTGCCTTTGCAGGAAGCAACTAATATGGATGCAAAAGGGTGCGTAGAATTCATCAAACAACTCCATGAGAAAAAAAGGAAAAATATCGAACGGATGATCCAAAAATATGTTGATCGTGCAAACAAGGGTCGCAAACAAGTGTTGCTCGAGCCCGGGGACTTGGTCTGGATTCATATGTGAAAGGAGAGATTTCCCGACAAGCAGAAATCAAAACTCATGCCACGAGGAGATGGACCTTTTCGAGTTCTTGAGAAGATTAACAACAATGCTTACAAGATAGATTTTCCAGGTGAGTATGGTGTAAGTGTCACTTTCAATGTTTCTGATCTTTCTTCTTTTTTGGGTGTAGAGGATGAAGAGTCGAGGACGACTCCTTTTCAAGAGGGGGAGGATGATGAGAACCATGTTAAAGACACCAAGTCAATTGCGCGGGAGGAAGAGTTGGATTTGCAAGGCTCAATGATGCGAGGGAGATTAAAGAGGCTTAATGCTACAATGGGTGCGCATCTTTCTTCATTAAAGGCCCAATGGATCTTATCTTGCATGGATGGAGAAAATGGACCTATAATATCACTTATTCAAGCCCGAAATTGATGTTTAAAGCTTGGCCCACATGGTTGTGTGAATTTGGATGCCTTGCCTACATGGAGGATTCTAGAAATGGCATCTTTGGACACCAAAGTCAAATCTAATGGTGCACTCAAAGTCAAATCTGATGGGCTATAGTTGGAAAGTTGTGTGCTACTTTTCCAAAAGTCTTTGTTAGACTTTATCTTTTTGACTTTTAAGGGGACAAGGTAGATTTAGCCTTTATGAATTTAGGGTATGTGACCATTGACTATTGTATCACCCCTTGGGTATAAATAGTCACCCCATGGCATTGTATTGGCATTCAAGATTGAATTGAGAGCTTATGTTTTGTTTCTCTCCATTGTGTCAGAATTGTTCTGAATTTCCCTCTTGCTCTTGTGCATTATTGCCTTGTCAATCTACAAGTTAGATTGGTGATCCAAGATCACAAAGCCCCCAATTATGTGTCTTAACCCAAGTGTGTTGTTGTGTGGATTAGCTATCGCATCCCTCCCTTGAGTGTGTTGTCTAAGTAGTAGGTCGCGCTCCTTATAGCGTTGATTGACTACTTGCATCCACTATATGTACCCATCATCTGCCACTTATCCTCGAACCGCATCCTTCAATCGTCGCCCTACGCCATGAAGATCGGGCCACCTCGTGCGTCTCACATGAAATGGTCTGACAAATTATGATGTAGGTTTGTAGGGGATCACTAAAGTTGAATTTGTAAAGGTTCACCCTAGATAAGCAAGAGAGTGATGATCTCTACATGTCATCATGTAGAACCATTGAATAAATTTAATCCTTTATATAAAAATATAATTGGAAACCATTCATTGATATTTTTAAAATATATTATGATTTTTATAAAAATATTTTGAAAACAAGGGGCAAACATGTTATAGGCATAGCATGAGAATCACATGGTGAGTTGAGACCACCTACCAATATTAATAGAGATATTTTAAAATTTTAAATGGTTGTCAGAAGCCCCTAAAACCATGGAAATGCAATTTCATAACAAAAGAAACCAAATCACAAAAACCACTGCAATTGATGATAAAAAATATCGATGAAACCGGATCCTAAATAATCAACTGATAACCATATTTCCAATACATAACTCAAAAACACACCATGAATTATACCACAAATCATTCATTATATTTCTAATTCATAACCCCAAACTGACCCAAATCAATAAATACTACAAAATTTGGACATCCATAATTATCCCATTAAAATGCAACATAATTCCAGAATCTATAACCTTAAAACCGCAATAAATACCAATAACAAAAATACATACCAATAACTAACAATCAAACATATCCACAAATAGAACCAAAACACCCCACAGATTGAGACATTAAAAAGTTAAAACATGAACCCAACTAGGGTTCAGACAATAGCGCGAAGTAGTGAGGGAGGAGAAAGAACAACATGCATGAAGGATAAAATGGAGGAGAAGGAAACTGCAGAACCCACGAAAGCACCGAGCAAAGAAAACGCCGCACTAACACACACCGCGGAACCTGAACAAGCAAGCAATGAGAGAGGAGGAGAAAAAAATAACACACCTTAGATTTGATGCTTGATTCGTCTGAAAGAAAGTCGAGAGGGAGAGACGGCATCACTAGACTTTCGCGAGAACATGAGAGGCGCGACTGAAATCTGTCCGGTTAACGTTCTTTTAAATAGATCGGGTAGGGTTTTATCAACGCTACCAAAAAAGTACTGAAAAAGAGGGGTTTTATCAACGCTAAATTAATAAACATTGATAAAAGAGCTCTTTATCAGCAATAAAAAAGTGCCGATAAAAGTTATATTTATCAGCGCTGATAAAGATGGATTTTCAATAAAGAATTATAATTATATTTATAAATAAATATATTTGTAAGTATATTTATAAATATTTCAAAATAATTATAAATATATTTATATCGTTATATATATTTATATAATTATATATGTATTTAATAAATATATATAAATATAAATATAAATTTATTAAATATATTCATTATTTAAATATATTTATTATAATTTTATAATTATTTAAATATGTAATTAATTATTTATAATTATATAAATACTTTTAAAAAATATATATTTATTTATTTATAATTATAAATATATGATTTTATAAATATATTTGTAAATATATTTATAATTATTTATTGATACTTATAAATATATTTATGTCATTGTATATATTTAATAAATATATATAAATATAAATATAGTAAATATATTCATTATTTAAATATATTTATTATAATTTTATAATTATAAATATATTTATATCATTATATATTTATATAATTATATATATATGTGCAATAAATATATATAAATATAAATATAAATATAGTAAATATATCCATCATTCAAATATATTTACTATAATTTTATAATTATTTAAATATATAATTATTTATTTATAATTATATAAATAATTTTTAAAAATTTATGTTTATTTATTTATAATTATAAATATATAATTTTATTAATATAGTAAATATACATTTATTAATATTTTTATTTATAAATATTTATTTACAAATATATTTTTATTTATAAATATTTATTTACAAATATATTTTTAACATTATTAATGATATATAATCTTAAATGCATGAATGTTAAAAATGAGTGAAATTGGATAATTAAAAATGAGTAGACTTTAAAAATATTGAAAAAATTGATAAGTTTTATTAATTATACTAATTATTAAAAAAATAAAATATGGATATACAATGAAGATGAATACATATTGAAAATATTAAAATGTAGTAAATAAATATATATAAAAAAATATTAGAAAATGATTAAACTCCATAAAAAATAAAAAAATATTAAAATTAATAAATGATACTAGTTGTAATAATATTAAAAATAAATAAATAAAATTTACTGATTAAAAACATAATATATTAAATATATTATGTTACTAAATGAAATTCTAAAGTGTGTTAAAATTTGAAAAAATTGTATAACTATTAGGTGTATTTGTTTCAATATAATATTTCAATTGCATAAAATATTTGTGTGTTTGAAATTAATGTGTGTACAAGTTTGGTATATGTTAAATTGAATAACGATATTATATAATATGTAGCGTTTATTAATGAAATAAATAAGAATGAAAAAAATTAAAAAATAATAATATCTGTTATTAATTATATAGATAATTTAAAAAAAATTAAAAATGAATATTTATATATGTTAATGAATACATGTTAATTATATAAAATACACCCATATTCAAAACATTAAATGTTGGTGAATAAACATGTATAAATAAATATCGAAAAAGGATAAAATTACAAACATATTGAACAATGAAAAATTGAAAATGAATAGATTATAAAAATATAAAAAACAAACAAATTCGAGAAAAAAATATTAAAAAATATTAAATAGTATATATTGAATAAAAATATAAAAATAATAAAATTAACCAATTAGAAACATAATATATATTAAATATATTATGTTAATAAATATAATTCTAAAATGAATATTAAAAATTGAATAAATTACAAAAAATAGTATGTGTCTACGTTGTATATAAAAATGTATTAATTACATATATGTATGAGTGAAATCAATATAACACACGTTTGATATATGTTAAATTGAAAAAACAAACACTCAATTAAATGTTCATTACTCAATACAATTAGTCAATATTTTCAATTAATACTATTTTTTAATTATAAACCATTTTTCATTTAATATATGACTTGTTTAATGTATAGATATTTTGTATTATATAAATCGTATTTTTGGGAATAATATATATATATATTGATATATATTTCTATAATAAATATATTAATTATATTAAACAATAATTATGTATAAAAACCAATAAAATAAATATGTTTTTAATTATTACATTTTATTCATTTTCTATATTTATATTTAATATATATTATTTATTACCATTTATAATGTGTATATATATATATTAAATTTATTCACTTTATTAATAATTTATTAATAATTGTTTTATTAATAACTTTTTTAATAATTTTTTAATTTATTCATTTTTAACTTTTTGTTTAATTAATACAATTTAGTCCTTTTATATATTTGTATTTAATATGTACTATTTATTAATATTTATAATTTATATTTATGTATATTAAATTTTTTCATTTTTATTAATAATTATTTAACTAATAAAAAATTTAATATTTTTTTTTAATTTACTCATTTTTAATTCTTATTTGTTTAATTATTTCAATTTTTTCATTTTATATATATCATTTATTAATATTAATAATTTATTTATTTATTTATTTATTTATTAAATTTATTAATAATTATTTAATTGAAAAATAATATTTTTTAAATTTATTCATTTTTAATTTTTATTTGCTTAATTATTTCAATTTTTTATTGTTTTTAATTATATAAAAAATCGGGGCATGGACCGAGTAAATGCTCTGATAGGTGGATTGGGTCGTGTAGTCGGTTGGGTGTGCAGCATTGGGCCAAGACCCGGGGGATGCATAGGGTGGGCAAAGGCCCGTGAACGAACCCATATTTGTATATGGAGTGTGCGGGGGTTTATCTCTGCAGCAGACTTCTGAAATTGGAATGCAGCGGAATGATATATAAAGAAGTGGGCTCTCATGCGGTATTTTGATGTGGGACTCGCACGTGCGATCGAGACTTTTATCAGTGCTAAAAAAAAGTGATAAATGTAACACTTTATCAACGCAAAAAAAAACAATGATAAAATGTATCTTTTTCAACCCTTTTTTCAACGCTGATAAAAGGTATCCTTTATCGGCGTTTATTTAGCGCTGATAAAGACTTCTTTTATCAGTGTTTTTTTCAGCGCTAATAAAGACTTCCTTTATTAGCACTTTTTGCTAGTGCTGATAAAAGCCAACGTTGTATATTGCATGTTTTGTAGTAGTGAAGTAACCCTCTCGTAGGATCATGACACGAAATCTCCATCCCTGAGGTGCGAGCCCTCTACCTGTAGAGGTTGGTGTTTTCCTATGAGATTGTTGGTTCTTCCTTAGGGTATGGTACCCCCTGGTCTAATGTGCTTTGCATAGCTACATGTGGGGCCCCTGTCTCAATTAATGAGGTAGCATGAGAGTTTAGAGGTTTGACTAGTTATAGCAATGTATTGTGCAAATGTCAGGAATCTTGCGATGTATCAGGCATGTCTGGTTGCCTTCGTGGTATGGCCTACAACTATGCTATCAACTTCAGGTTTTGTGAGACTTAGGTTACACTAGGTATCTTCGAATGCACGTGGGATACGACTCTTAGTGAGGTTGTGTTGAGTTGATTGAGACTCTTCCTTTTACCATGGTTGTCTTAAGCTTGGAGCATATCTGGTTCTCTGGGTTTCATCTGTTTCTCTCAAACCTAGATTTTGAAATGACCTATTGTTTATCTATGTTTTGTGTTTTCAAGACATCCTACTGAGCATGTCTATCCCCACCCCAGCACAGGCGCTATACCCATGCCTGTTGTGTTCGTGCATATATTATACGGTATGATGGATGTGGAGCTACTAGAGCTGATGCATTGTGGTGAATAGAGGTGCACATGGAGATGGGTATTACTTGCACTTTTCCAATGTGGAGGTGGAGGTGTTTTCCATTGTCACATGTTGGTTGTTGGTGGTGATATTGCCAGTTGTATACTTCCCCTTTCGAATTTTACCCTCATTTTGATGTTGTATTGTATAGTTATCACATTCATGCATTGTTGTACAATTCAACTGATTATATATATTGTTGGTATTGATGCTTATTTTTGTGTATTGGGATGCATTTTGTTACAAGTTGATATAGGCTAAGGACTCTCATGTATGTTTATGTCTTCTTGGTGCTTATCACTGACCCATGACCTATTTGAAAGCGAACTTGGGATAAGCACACTCAACTTGTAAAATATAGATGATAAATGCATATGAGATGGGTCTCACGAAACAGATAATATATATGTTTGGCACTCACTCTATATTAGTTTGTCTACTTGTGGAATATATATATATATATATAATATACAAAATATACAATATATATGTTTCATACTACTCAATTTCAATGGACAAAAGGACAATGAAAGTCATTGGATACCATGGACCATAGCATCCACAGATCATCATTTAGCACTACAGGATATTTAACTACATTTCAAAACTCCAAAACCAAAAAACACCAGAAATACCGGGCCCGGTGGAATCAGATTGTGAAAATCATAATTTCCTATCATCAACAAACTCCTGCCCCTTAACACCACTCCCAAATAGTTTTTTTTTTTACACATACCCAATACTAGTTTTTTAGTTTGTATATATATATATATATATATATATATATTTATATAATTCTTCTAAAGGGTTTCTTGCTATATGCAGTACAAATATACCTCAACTGAACTTCATCTTCGACCCTCATATCAGCCACTTCAAGTTTAATTGAGGTTGGATAAGCATGGAGAACCATTACCCGACCATATCAAAATCACCCCCCATTTGGTAAAGATTGAAACCCCCTGCATCTTCCATTTTTCCAATCAACTGATCATACCCTGTGACAACAAAAAATAACGAACTTCAATGAAGGGTTTAAAAATATTAAGATTTTATGACAAGCAGTTAAAAAAAAAACAGTGTTTGTTCTGTTTATGAAAAAAAAACACTTAAATTCCATGGGAAATTAACTTAAATAAATGACAGAAAAACACTTTTTGAATAAACAATCTAGAAAGACTTATACAAAAGCACTTATTAAAAACTAAGTGTTTATAGCAAGTACCACTTATGATAATCAGTCCGAAAAAATAAGTGGTGTTTGTTTTGTTTTTAAAAGAACACTTGAAACACTTAAATTTCCGAAGAAAATCAATTAATTAAGTAGCAGAAGAGCACATTTTTAATAAGAAACACTAATACAAAATCACTTATAAGTGATGAGTGAGAAGGGTCCGTTTGACAGCCTTTATCGAAAACTGCTTATAGAACTTGCTGCTTCTGATGTGCAGTTTGAAAAATTAAGTATTGTTTGTTCTCTCTCAGAAAAAAACACTTCCAACACTTAAAATTCCAGAAGATAAGATGCAGAATATGACATTTTCAAAGAGCAATATGAAAACACTTATACAGGAGCACTTATCATAAGTGATGGGTGCTGTGGACAGGTGGTGTCAAAAAGAGACTAAGCATAATCCCTCAGCAGCTCACCATCAAAATATAACAAGTCACACAAAATCTTCCCTAGGATATGCAATGGGGCAGTAAAGACAATGAAGGCAAAGAGGTAGACCAGAAACGTACTTCGACTGTCGCAGAAGGATAATTCACCCAAGTTACTGGATGATCTTAAGCCGTGGTCAGCTAGAAACATGGCTTCCGTTTTATCGGTCGATGCATCCAAACAAGAACTAATCTCAGGGTTTGAGAAATATATATCTTCAGCCATCGGTCCCAAGTTCTTCGGGGACAATATGTTCTCCGGCTTCGTCTTCTTGTCATTAGGAGACACCGCTTCTGCCTCGGCTTCCGATTCGCCACCATTTGGCGTGACCACCAATTGCTTCCTCTTGGACCGAGCCCGTCTGTTTTGGAACCAGTTATAGACATTTGTATCCGCAATTGGCCCATGCTGTGACAGTTCTGCCGTTATGTCCTTGATCTTCTGCTTGTTTGGAGTCCCATTGCCCTGTTCAAACACGCGCTCCAGAATTTGAAGCTGTGCCGGAGTCGGGGTCCATCGCTGTCTGGCACTGATCTTGTGGGCAGATGACGTCAGAGATTCACAATACCCAAATCCCATTCCTGTTAGGGGGAAGAACAATAATTCACAATAAGATCAACGCATACAAGCCAAGAAAACAATATACTTTTTTAGGGTTTTTCAATTCCTTTCGAACGAGGCTGAATAACCAGACAATTACCCCAGATAATTCACGATTACAGTAGATATGATCAAGAATACAAGAACTCGGAAAACATAAATTAGTAAAACGATCGCTGAAGGCTCGGCCCGATGAACGCCAACTTAAACGCAAGGATCAACAATTTCGAAATCAACGGAGGCAATTATTAGATGGATAAGTGACAGAATCAAAGTATACCGGCAATGTCCTGTTGAGCGGTGACGGCCTTGTGCATCTCCACGAGCTGCTCGCAAATGGTGGCGTAGACGGCGATCTGGCGCCTGAGAACCTCCATCTGCTCGTCCGTCATCACCTTCACATACAAACCCCCTCCCACCGCCCCGTTCTGCTCCATTTGAGGCTCCATCTGTAGCCTCTCTTGTGTTTGCTGCTTCTCCCACCCCGTCATCCTCGCCCCGCCTTCTTGATTTCCGCCTCCAGCTAACAAATCATGATTCCGGGCAATACCCATATCTGAGTAAGATTCGCTGTATCTCACTGCAATTCCACACGACGTCGCCCGCTTATTTCTCTGCAATTACTCAGTCCGATAAGCAAGGGAACAAAAACGAGTCGCCAAACAGGGAGGGATTACAGTGACGAGACAGAGTGAAACCGAAGCAAAGTGGAAATGGGAAAGGAGCTGCGCATATTGGCCTCGCCGTGTGGGTCTCGTCTCGCGTCGCGCGTTTGATGGATAAATCTAAAGATTTTATTTATTTATAATTTTTGGTTGTATATTAGCCGACAGATCCAAAAATTCAAGTTATTTACCAATACATCCAAGCCGGGGAAAAACAAAATATTTTTAAAAAATGTATTAAAAAAATCATAAAATATGTCATATGATTTTAAAATGATTAAAAATGTTCTAAAAACTTAGTAAATAATATTTAAAACGCATAACCTCCCTTTTATGTTAAAAAACTAACTATTTAAAGGAAACCGAATCAAAATATTTTCAAAAAAACTTAGAACAAAACAAAATAAGAATTTTCATTAAAAAAACTGCAAACAATTTATACACCATAAAATTGAAGAGCCTTCATTTAACGCTTAAAAATGATTTAAAAAAAACATGGACATTTAAATTTCTAAAAATCTATTTTTTCAAAGGTCCCCCGGCTTTAAAAAAAATCATTGAATGACAATCATTACAATATTAAAACACCTGTTATTCGTTCATGAACTTTGCTATAAAAACTGAAATAAATATATCTTATTAAAAAAACTTGCAAAAAATAATCACAGGACACATATCTTTTTTTAATCAAAAATAATAAACAACCCCAAACATTTGTTTTGTGCTTGATTTTGTATAAAAAATATAGTAAAAACACCGAGGACAAATCATTTTTTATTTAAAGTGATGAAAAATACATGGATCCAATGTTTTGTACTTTTTTTTTGAAGGGGAAAATTATATTTTTTAAAATTAAACAAAATAATGTTATGAATGATAATGAGTACCCGTTATCCGAGTATTCTACACTACCCAACCCAATTAAATAGAGTTAGAGCATTGATTAAATAGATATTTATAGGGTTAGGGTGTAAAACTGAAAACCTCATTAATAAACAAGTATAGTTGTAGTGGTACTCTTAGGGTACCATAAATCCAAACCAATTATTCAAATTTTTATTAATTAATCAATAATAAATTTTTAAATGGCATTACAATTATAAAAAATATATCTATTTATTTTGAGTCGGGTTTATGTTATATTTATAAGTAGATTTTAAATTTGAATTTGTTGACTATCTTTTATAAAATAAAGTACAATTACATAACATATTTACTTAATTTTTTTACATGTTTATTCTGATTTTATAAATAAAATTTAAATATTTGAAATTAGGGTAGTTAAAAATATAATAGGGCAGTGTTAGAGTGGTGAGTCAAGGTTAGAGTTTTGTAAAACTAAACGGATTAGAGTTTGGGTATCCCAAATTTCACGAGTACTTGACCCAGTGTCATGCCTAAGAATGTTAAACAATTGATCTTCATTTAGTTTTATATTAAATAACGTAGTAATACGAATTAATTATTTTCTACTTGACTTTATATTAAAAAATCCGATAGACAAAACATATCAATTGTTTTAATGCTGATAAAAAATGACAAAACAATTGTTCTGTACTAAAATTTATATTAAAATTGCAATTTAGATATATAAAATACAACATTTTATATTAAAAACTAAAAAACACCTCATAAAAATTATTTTGTGTTTACTTTTATATTAAATAAATCAATAATTGATACATAATTAAAGAAGATGGGAAAGAATTAAAGAGAAATAATTAATGAGATATTTACGAGAAATTAATATTCATGAGAAATAATAAAAAAACATTTAAAAATCAATGAAAATAAAATAAATGGGTATTTCTTAAAGAAAATGAGAAATAGTTTTATGAAAAAATAAGCAAGGTCAGTTAAGAAGGAAAGTCGATAGATAATTAAATAAGATGAGATAATGAATGAAATAAAATGAGAACAAAAAAACATGTAAATAAACATATAAGAGGGAGAGGAGGAGAGTGTGCAATGACCAGATTTTGGAGAAAGGAAGAGATTTGGGGATGGTTGATTTAGATTGTTGGGAGAGGTGGTTGGGATGTTTTGGAAGTGTTTGGAGGTGTGTGAGAGGTTAAGGGAGCGTTTGGAGAAGTTTGGTGGGGCGTGGAGTGAATTTTGAGTGTGAAGTGGGAAATGCACTGTCATTACAGGGTCCTAGAGGCTGTGTGGTCGAGGTGTGCAATCTGAAAAATTTGCAGGCGGGATGATTTGCACGGTTGACGCGCAATCACCCAGGATAATGCAGTCGAGCTATGTACCCTGAGAGTTTAGAAAGTGGGGACTGCACGCTCGATGCACGGTCTTTGGGAACGTGTAATCAGGTCATGCATCCTTTAAAAATGTCCCAAAACCTTTTACTTCACCCCAAAACCCACTGGGTCTCCCCCATTTCGACCCCCCCACTGAAGAGCTTCTTCCTTGTGTTTTTTGAGTGATTTTGATGGATCCCTTGATGGATGTGTAGTAAAACGAAAACCACCACGCCGTGGTGGTGCATGTGAAGTCGTGGTCAACAATAATGCTTGTTTTGACATGCATGTGATACATTCGTGGTGCCACATCCCTCTCACATGATTTCATCGGTTACGAACCAGGGTGTCGCACTGTTTCATCGGTTACGAACCAAGGTGTTGATTCGTTTATGATCGAGGCACCTCATTTATTGAAGTGTTCAATGAATGAATACTCAAACAGTTTGCGTTTGAGTGTCATTTGATGATACTTAAACCACACTACTACAGATTTGGGTTTATTTAGCGTTGGTTTTTATTAGTGTTAGAGAAAAGCGCTGATATATGATACTTTTAGCAGCGCTAAAAAAATGCTAATAAAATGGTACCTTTTATCAGTGCTAAAAAAACATTGATAAATGTGACCTTTTATGAGCACTAAAAAAACGCAGATAAAATCTACCATTTATCAGCGCTTTCTTTGTAGCATTGATAAAATTCACCCTTTATCATCGTTTTTTTTCCACAGTGATAAAATGTCCCTTTTATCAGCATTTTTTTGTAGTGTTGATAAATGATAATCTTGATCAGTGCATTTTCTAGTGCTAATAAAGGTCACGATCACGCGAAAGTCCAATATTGAACTTGCGAATGTTCAACCACTTGTTTTTATATGATTCTGCCGCATGACAACTCGAGAAGCTTACTGTGAGGATGAGCTCCTGCATACATTCTTCACACACCTAAATGAGCATGTGACTACACGCATAGGCCCACACGGGCCTTGGCCCGCCCTATGCTCAACGTCGACCTTGGCCCACCCTCTGCTCAGTAGGTCTTCCTTATTGGGTTGTCTAAATGGCTGACCCATCAGGTTGAGGGCTAGCCGACTTCCTAATTTTTTTATAATTAAATTATTCTTTCATATATAAAAATATACATGAATATATATGAATATATTAACTAACTAACTAAATAAATAAATAAATATAAATATATATATATATTAAATTTGTTTGTTTTTAATTTGTATTTATTTAATATTTTTTTAAAATTTATTTGTTTTTAAAATTTATTTATATTTATTCATTTATTTATAATTAAATTCTTATTTCATATATAAAAATATACATTGATATATATAAAAATATATTGATATATAGTAAATATTGATATATATCAATATACATATTAATATATATATATATTGACATATATTAATAAGTAGTATATTAATTATTTAATTATATATACACAATTTATTAAATTTAATATATATATAGTGATAAATAGTAAATCAATTATTTAATTAAAAATTAATAAATTATATATATATATATACATATATAATTAAATAAGTATTACACTGTTTATAATTAATAAAAATGAATAAATTGATTAAATACTTAATGTACTAATTAAATAATTAATATACTATTTATTACTGTATATATATATATATTAAATTTATTCATTTTTATTAATAAACATTTCATTAATAGATTTTTTAATAATCTTTTTAGCATTTAATATTTTTAATACAGTTGTAATTTACATAATTAATATATATTCATTTTTTTAAACATATATTCATGCGGGCTCACGAGTTGGATCGAACCAACCCCCAAATTTTTTATAGTTAAATTTATTAAATTTAATATATATATATATATATAAAGAGCAATAAATAATATATTAATTATATATATATAATTAAATAATTAATATACTGTTTATAATTAATAAAAATAGATAAAATTATTAAATACTTAATATACTAAATAAATAATTAATACACTATTTATTGCTATATACTAATTAAATACTCAATATACTAATTAAATACTTAATATACTAATTAAATAACTAATATACTATTTATTTCTATATATATATATATATATTAAATTTATTCTTTTTTTAATAATTTTATTTATTTTTATTAATTATAAATAGTATATTAATTATTTAATTATATATATACAATTAAATTTCACTCATTTTTAACATGCATTCATTTAATATAATTTGTTCAATGATAATGTTAAGTGCGTGCTTATTTTTTTAATTTATAGAATTTAAATATTTATTTATTTAATATTTTTGTAATTTATTCATTTTTAATGTTTTTTATACATAATTATTCATTAATATATTTAATATTTTTGTAATTTATTCATTTTCAGTTTTTCATTGTTCAATATTTTTGTAATTTTATCCATTTTATAATATTTATTTATACATGTTTGTTCATTAACATTTAATGTTTTTAATATGGTTGCAACTTATATAATTAATATGCATTCATTTCTATTATATACAAATATTCATTTTTTTAAATTATCTATATAATTAATAAAAGTTATTCATTTTTAATTTTTTTTCATTCTTCTTATTGTTTATTTCATTAATAGACACTACATATTATATAATGACATTGTTCAATTTAACATATATCAAACTTGTATATATATACACACACATTAATTCCACACACACAAATATTTATGCAATCAATGAAATCTTATATAGAAACACACACATCTAATATTTATGTAATTTATTCAAATTTTAATATCCATTTTAGAATTTCATTCAATAACATAATATATTTAATATATTAAGCTTTTAATTGGTAAATTTTATTTATTTATTTTTAATATTATTTCAGTTAGTATTATTTATTCATTTTTAATAATTTTTATTTTTTTTGGAATTTAATCATTTTCTAATATTTATTTATCCATATTTATTTATTATGTTTTAATATTTTCAATATATATTCATCTTTATTTCAATATATATCCATATTTTATATTTTTAATAAATTTTATAATTAATAAAACTTATCCACTTTTTTAATATTTTTAAAGTTGACTCATTTTTAATTATTCAATTTCATTCATTTTTAACATTCAAGCATTTAAGATTATATATTCATTAATAATGTTAAAAATATATTTGTAAATAAATATTTATAAATAAATATATTTATAAATGTACATTTACTATATTTATAAAATTATATATATATATAAGTATTTATATAATTAAAAATAAATAAATATTTATTTAAATATTTATAAAATTATAATAAATATATTTAAATAATGAATATATTTACTAAATTTATATTTATATATATTTATTAAATATATATATAATTATATACAAATATGTATAAATATATCTACAAATGCATATATTTATAATCATTATTTTAAATATATATTTATATTATATTTATAAATACATATTTACAATTATTTTAATATATTTATAATTATATACATTTATATTTATTTGTTTATAATTATATAGATTTAATTTTTTTAATCATATTAATTATATTATTAAAATTAATTACATATATTTTATGAGTGCTAAACCCTTAACGCTGATAAAGAGGTAATTTATCAACGCTTATTATTTTAGCACTGATAAAACCCCTCTTTATCATCGTTTTTTGAAAGCGCTGATAAAACCCTTCCCGATCTTTTAAATAGAACCCTAATCGAACCGATTTCTCTTGTGCCGTTCAAGCTCTCGTGGGAGTTCAGCTATGTCGCCGCTCTCCCTCGACCTTCTCTCAAATGAATCAACTCCCAAATATAAGGTATGTTATTTTTCTCCCCTCTCTCGTTTATCAGCATCATCGATCATCTCTCTTCATACTGTAAACTCAATTGCAGTGTGAACCGAACTCCGTGAGTATCAAGGATCTCTCCTGCTCTCTCTAACATGACAACACTATGGTGGATGAGCATTGCCGATGCCACCCTGCATCAGTCCTCATGGACAACACCTCCACCCGTCGGGCGGTCCTCTTGCTTCTTAACACTCTTGCCTAAAGCTGACCCATGCAAGGATCACTTTTATAATGTTGGCTCCTTGTCTGCCTTTGGATGACTGTCAATGTTCCATTTTTTCTTCTCCTTATAAAACATTTTTTTCCTTTGAGAAATTCTTCTTCAATTTTTACATTTTTCCTTTCTTCCAAAGTTCCCATTTAAAAGTTCCCTGACATCCATCCAAATCCATTTTTTGAAAATTTTAAAAATACATTTTCAAGTTAAGTGCAAACTTGCACAACCAATATATCTCCAAATTCACTAAATTCTAAAATATAAAAAACAACTTAAATGGGTTAGAGGGAACCCTTACATCTGGACCAAGACCTAGTAGTAGATGGGTTAAAGTCAGGTAATAGGGATCAAACTTCCACATTTTTGAAAGATGATGCTTATACTATAACATCCCGTCTTTTTATAACATAACTTTCATTTCATTACACGGAACTGAGGATCGTTAAGGTTCAGTGTCTTGGAAACAAGGATCATAATACATAAAAAAAACATAAAACATTCTTCTTAAACACTTGAAAGGCTTCTCCTTTAGTTCATCCTATGTTCATTATGCATCTCATAACCTGGGTACATACATCAAAAGAAAGGATGAGCAGAAGGCCCAGTAAGGGAAACAAGAGAAACATTTTACAAGTGAACTTGAGATACTTTAATAAGGACACGAAAAGAACTTTAAGGCATGAGAAAGAAATCATGAGATACATCATAATAAAAATAACATTTTTCATAACTTGAAGATGTGGCTGCAACATTTAATATTGACAATCGTTTCGTTTCACCAAGGTCCATCCCCAAGGTGTCGTTAAAAATTACCAAGGTTATTCACCAAGGCGTCGTTAAAATGGTCATCTCTAGAGATTAAGTATTTACCCAATGCATTGGAGCGCTATCAGGGCGCACCCTTAAATTTACCTTTATTATCATGTGAGCCACATATATCATCATCAAACATTTCATAAATAACCCATATAGCATAAAATAAATGAGTTTCATTTCATAATCATAACGTTTTAAAAACTGCTTTAAAGACATGATCTTTACGTTACTTTAAACCCACGGAAAGGGAAAGCGGGTATCATGTATGTAAATCCCAGAATTTAAAATAGAACATTTTTATATATATGTGAATACCCCTGTAGAAATGGGAGCTTTGAGTATTCACTTTATAACATAAAATAATTTTGAGAAAAGAGAGGCATTTTGAGACGAAAATTCTGCAGCATAACGACTATGTTACACGGTTTTAGAAAACTTTGAAAAGAGAGGGAACATGGGTCGAACAACCATAATTGACCCATAAAACAGTAGAGGGACAGAATAAGAAGTATATATGGACATGGTGATGCAATTTTAAGGTCATACCATTTGAAATGAAAAACATGGAAGGAAGACAAAAATTTGATTTCTCTTATGAAAATTCGGCAGCCTAACGACGTCACTTAAACTTCAACAAAAATGAATTGAACAAATCAAATAGGGTCTCTCATCATATGATCATAAGAGATCAGTATGATAGATATAGAGATCATACCCCAACATAATAAAAAGGAACTTGAAAGATTTGACATGAAAATCGAACTTGAAAAATGAGAAGGGTGAAAGAATCACTTAAACATTCGGCAGCCTAACGACGTCACTTAAACTTTCATAAAACGAAATGATGAGAGTAAGAGGGGATCTATCATCATATAAAAATGAAAGGGGCAGTAAGAGGAATATAAAAGAACATCCTCTCACATAATAACATGGAGCATAAAAGGAATGACATCAAAGAGATTACATGAAAAGAAAGAGAGGGGTCGGATCCCTTACCTTAAAACGTGACTCTTGAAACTCAAAGGTTTGGACCTTGAGGGCTTGGGGGCACCTTGGGAGGACTCATTGGGAGGTAAGGAGACCAGAACTTCGTTGGGGGAGAGTTGGGAGTGAAAACTAAAGGAGGAAAGGGTGGATATTTATAGGGAAAGTGAGGGGACAAGGCATTAATGGCCAAGGGACACCTCACAAGTGCTTTTCTCAAACCCATGTGCTCTCTCATGATATTTTTCATAAAGTTAGGCCACATGGGGCCCCCAAAACAATAATTCATCACCCTTGGCCGGCCAACCCTTGAAATATCTCATGACATCATCATGACACAATTATGATGTCATTAAACATACCGAAACCCTAAAACTGTATTTTTACTATTCACTGAAAATTCAACTTTCTCAGAATAATCCCAAAATTTCACCTTAACCAAATATCAATGCTCTGATTTCAAAAATGAAATCCATTTTATAAAAATAATTTTCTAAATATCTTTAATTTAATTTTTAAATAAAAACACTATTCATCGAAAATTCATTTTTTTCAGAAAAATCCCCAAAAATTACCTTAACATAATATCGATGCTCTGAGTTCAAAAATAAAGTCCTTTTTATAAAAATAATTTTCTAATAATTTTTAATTAAATTTTTAATTAAAAAAAACACTATTCATCCGAAAAAACTAATACCTGACTAATAATTTATGAAACCGTTATTTACCCATTTTATTGAATCACATTACTTAATCTAGGTGTCTGAATTATATTAAAACTTTCTTTGAGTGAAATTACTAATCCATTTGGTCACATTACGAATCCTAAGCATAAAATCACTATTCATAATTTACTATTCATCAAAAATTAAGTTGATCTTATTAGACTCCAAATTCCTTACTGAACACTTTTGTAGAAGACCTTTTTTTGAAAATCATTACACATCATTAGTTATTTAGGGTTTACATAAATATTTTAAAATATACCTTTTTCAAAATTCATCAATAAAATACATTCTAAAATTATCTAAACATTTGAAATTTCACAAACATCACTAAAGGAAGAAATCTCAATTTATTCACCCGAAAGGATTACACAAGGAAGCTAGGGTCTCGTCACATAGCCCCTTATAACACCGGCATAAGACCTAAGTGTAAGGTGTGCTATGGTGAGAGAATCTGAGGGAGGCTCAGATAACATTGCCCTAGTAGTAATCTCTACTAACTTGAACTTCTCCCGTAGGCGTTTACGTTCAAGCTTGACACACTGGAGTTCGGCTTGGGCTTGGTCTTAAGCGAAGCCCACAGATGCTACCTCCTTCCCAAGCTCTGATAAGTGGGCTTCATAAGGGTCGAGTCTACTGGATGAAGCCATCGACTCCTCTTTCTGCATTAACCATTAACATCTTATTAAATCAATAAGAGTAAGTTAATATACTACTCAAAAAGATTGGGTCGTTACATTCTTCACCCCTTAAGAAATTTCGTCCCCGAAATTTATACTTGAGGCCTAGTCGAAAAGGTGAGGGTACTTTTGCTTCATTGTTTCCTCCGGCTCCCAAGTCGCCTCTTCATATTTATGATTCCTCCACAACACTTTCACAAGGTGGGTAGTCTTGTTTCGTAGGACCTTGTCTCTACGGTCCAAGATCTCCACTGGATGCTCCTCGTAAGAGAGGTCATGTTCCATTTGTACCACCTCTGGGTTCAGTACATGCGAAGGGTCTGGTATGTACTTCCTCAAGAGAGATACATGGAAGACATCATGAACTTGAGCTAGGTTCGGTGGAAGCGCTAGACGATAGGCCACTGCTCCTATGCGATCAAGGATTTCATAGGGGCCAATGTACCTAGGGCTGAGCTTCCCTTTCTTCCCAAACCGCATAACTCTCTTCCATGGAGAAATTCGAAGGAAGACTTTGTCACCAACACCAAACTCCAAGTCCCTTCGAAGATTGTCAGCATAGCTCTTCTGCCGACTCTGAGCAGCCTTTTTGTGTTGTTGGATGGCATGAACCTGTTCCGTCATCTCTTGCACGAGATCAGGCCCAAGAAGCTTCCTCTCACCAGTTTCATCCCAACAAGTAGGAGTTCTACACCGCTTTCCATATAGAGCTTCATAGGGTGCCATCTGAATACTCGAATGGAAGCTGTTGTTATAGGAGAACTCAACTAATGGGAGGTGTTGATCCCATCCACCTTTAAATTCCATTGAGCATAATCTCAACATGTCTTTGAGTGTCTGAATAGTCCTTTCAGATTGGCCATCAGTTTGAGGATGATAGGCCGTACTAAAATTCAATTCAGTATTCAGAGCATGTTGAAGACTTCTCCAGAATTTTGATGTGAATCTTGGGTCACGATCAGATACGATGGATAGTGGTACCCCATGAAGCCTTACCACTTCCTTCACGTATATCTTGGCAAGCTGATCCAGAGAGAAATCTTCCCGAATAGAGATAAAATGGGCTGTCTTGGTGAGACGGTCCACAATAACCCATATCGCATTGTTTCCTTTGGATGTTTTCGGGAGACCAGTTACAAAGTCCATAGTGATATTATCCCACTTCCATACTGGTATGGGTAGCGGTTGTAATACCCCTTTAGGAAGTTGTCGTTCTGCCTTTACTTGCTGACACACCAGGCACCTTATAGTGTAATCAGCAATCTCCCTCTTCATGTTATCCCACCAATAATGATCACGAAGGTCTCTATACATCTTAGTGCTTCCCGGGTGTATAGAGAATGTAGAGCTATGAGCTTCATCCATCAGTTCTTTCTTTATCTCCGGAATAGATGGAACACATAGTCTTGTACGAAATTTCAATACACCTTCTTGATTAATATTGAAATCAGGGAACTTCCCATCTTTTACAGCCTCCAACTTCTCCTACAGCAAAGGATCTTCTTTTTGAGCCTTCTTGATCCTCTCTAGTAATGAAGGTTAGGAAATCATTTGGAATAGGGTTGATGATGTCCCTTTCCTTATAATTCCCATGTCCAGTTTTACTATATCTTTAATCAAGGGATCTCCTACGATCCTCATTGTTGCCAGAACAATAGGATCTTTCCTGCTTAACGCATCCGCGACTTTGTTTGCTCTTCCAGGGTGATAATGAATTGAACAATCATAGTCTTTAATAAGCTCCAACCATCTCCTTTGTCTCATGTTCAATTCTTTCTGTGTGAAAATATACTTTAGACTTTGGTGGTCAGTGTATATATCACATTTCTCCCCATAAAGATAGTGCCTCCATATCTTTAGAGCAAAAACAACTGCCGCCAGCTCTAGATCATGCGTAGGATAATTCTGCTCATGATTCTTCAACTGTCGAGATGCATAAGCAATTACTTTGTCATTTTTCATGAGGACGCACCCAAGCCCTTTCATAGATGCATCGCTAAAAATAACGAATCCTTCTCCGATAGAGGGTAGTGTTAACACAGGTGCAGTAACCAATCTCTTCTTCAGCTCTTGGAAACTTTCCTCGCATTCCTTTGTCCAGATGAACTTAACCCCTTTTCGAGTCAACTTGGTTAGTGGATTAGAAAGCCATGAAAAGTTTTTCACAAACCTCCTATAATATCCTGCTAAACCAAGGAAACTACGAATCTCAGTTACTGTTGTGGGTTGAGGCCACTCCTCCACAACCATTGTCTTTGCAGGATCAACCGAGATTCCTTCATTGGTTACGATGTGCCCCAAAAAAGCCACCTGTTGTAACCAAAACTCACACTTGCTGAACTTCCCAAAGAGCCTCTCCTTCCGCAGAGTTTTCAATATAACCCTTAGATGATCTTCATGCTCCTCACGACTTTTTGAATATATCAAAATATCATCAATAAAAACTACCACAAAGTTATCAAGGTAGTCCTTAAAGACTCTATTCATCAAATCCATGAAAATAACAAGAGCATTAGTCAAGCCGAAGGGCATAATAGTAAACTCATAATGCCCATATATTGATCGGAAGGCAGTCTTTGGAATATCTTCCTTCTTCACCCTCAGTTGATGATAACCAGATCAAAGGTCAATCTTAGAGAAGAATTGAGCCCCACGAAGTTGGTCAAATAAATCATCAATTCTTGGAAGAGGATATCTGTTCTTCACCGTGATCCCGTTCAGTTCTCTATAATCGATGCATAGCCACATTGATCCATCCTTCTTCTTCACAAAGAGAACTGGTGCTCCCCAAGGAGACACACTCGGTCGGATAAACCCCTTCTCCAACAAGTCTTGGAGTTGTTTCTTTAACTCTTCTAGCTCCACATTTGCCATTCTATATGGAGTCTTTGATATCGGTTGAGACCCAGGTATGAGTTCAATGGAGAAATCTACCTCTCTTTCTGGGGGAGGTCCATGTAACTCCTCAGGAAATACATCCATGTATTCCTGAACAATTGGAACATCTTCAATTTGTATGCTCCCTTTCCCTTCTTCATCATCACCGATTAACTCCATAAAGAAAGCTATGGGAGGTGCTTCTAGATAGGGATCAGTTCGGGATATCTCTCCTTGGAAGATAACTGTAGGTCGTTCATTCAAGACTACTGAGATTTCCTTACTTCTACATTTGATCTTAGCATTATACTTTGAGAGCCAGTCCATCCCTAGTATAATGTCGAATTCCATCATGGGAATGACTACTAGATTTGCGATAAGATTGTGCTCACCAAAGTAAACACTAGAGTCTCTAAATACTGTTGATGCAAGGATAATCCCACTTGGAGTCTTGACAGACAACTCTACCTCAAGAAGTTCGGGGATTGATTCTATATTCCTTGCAAACTTGGAGGAAATAAAGGAATGCGTAGAACCAGAATCAAATAAAGTACTTGCTAGTTTTGAGAGGACGACAAGAGTACCTGCTACCACATCGTTCGGGACTTCAACTTCAGCTGTTGTGATAGTGAAAGCACGACCTTGCTCTCTTGGCCTCTGCTGAGGTTGATGGTGATTCCCCTCCACCACCCTCGGATTTGGACATTGGTTAGCAAAGTTCCCAAGCTGTCCACACTTGAAGCATGTGACTTCGGGTAGGGCCAAAACCATCTTTCCTCTGTCGTTAGTGTTGGGAAGCTGAGGCTTCACCTCACTATGACAATTCCGAGCAATATGGCCTCCTCTTCCACACTTGTAGCACTTGCCACTTCCGTTCAAGCAGTTCCCCAGATGATTCTTCCCACATTTATTGCATGTGGTAAGTTGCATTTGCTTTCCACCTCTTCCCTGATCAAAATACTTCCCTAAACTGGGCTCCAACGATCTCTTCTTTTCATTTGGTTTACGAGACCACTGTGTCTCACCAAACTCCAGCTCGACTTTCATAGCACTTAGAACTATTTCTTCATAGCTATCACAGTCCCTGTTGGCTAGATTCTTCCGCAGATGAGGTCGTAGTCCACCAAAAAATCTATCAACCTTCCCATTAGGGTCCATGACAAAGCTTGAGGTATAACGGGAAAGCCTTGTGAAGTTCATCTCATAGCTTCCGACAGATTCGTTCTCCTTCTGCTTCAGATCGAGAAACTCTTTTTCCATTCTCGTTCTCATGGAACGAGGGAAATACTTGTTAAGGAAAATTCACCAAAATTCTTCCCACTCCATAGCTTCTATCTCTCCTCGTGGATTCGTGTTTTTGATCAGTGACCACCACTGATCAGCTTCTCCCTCTAGGCGGTAAACAGCAAGGGTGACTTTTTCTTGTTCCGAACAATGAAGTACAAAAAAGATATTTTCAATGGAGCTTATCCATTGTTCCGCAACCAATGGGTCAGTAGATCCACTAAATGTTGGCGGTCGTTGACGCATGAAGGACTCAACAGAGTGTTGTTCCCTTCGTGGTGAGGTCAGCCTCTCAGCTTGATTCAAGTTATTACTCATAACTTGAGTTAGTTGGTTCATCATTCTCATGAATGTTTCCATTCCGGCTTCCATCGGAGGGCCGTCAGCACATGGTGCATTGTGGTCACCATCGGCACGGTTCCTCCTATTGCCCGCCATTTTCTAAAAGAAAAAAAACCTTAGTAAGAAACTTATTTCATTTATGAATCTTTTAACTAAGACTTCATGCTTAGACAATTACACTTTTCTATAATTCCTTCATAATGATTCATAAAAAGCTTGTGATTAACCAAACATATCCCCCGGGAGTGTCGTAACCAAGAGTGCAGCAAGGCCCGTTATCGTGCACCAGTTCCTGTTCGAGTCTAGCTCAAAGCGGTGTTTTCGGGTTTTACCCCTATGTACATCTGTGCCAGAGCCGCCTCTACCTGCTCGTATCCAGACAGGGATGTATTTGTTTGATAAACCACTTACTCAATACTTACCAAAATACCAGGAAGTTTTTCTATATTTAAAATTTTCTATAGGGTTATTCCTAAAGTTTTTATATCCTAATTTACACAAATAACTAAACCATCCTTTGATACCAACTATAACATCCCGTCTTTTTATAACATAACTTTCATTTCATTACACGGAACTGAGGATCGTTAAGGTTTAGTGTCTTGGAAGCAAGGATCATAATACATAAAAAAAACATAAAACATTCTTCTTAAACACTTGAAAGACTTATCCTTTAGTTCATCCTATGTTCATTATGAATCTCATAACCTGGGGACATACATCAAAAGAAAGGGTGAGCAGAAGGCCCAGTAAGGGAAACAAGAGAAACATTTTACAAGTGAACTTGAGATACTTCAATAAGGACATGAAAAGAACTTTAAGGCATGAGAAAGAAATCATGAGATACATCATAATAAAAATAACATTTTTTATAACTTGAAGATGTGTCTGCAACATTTAATATTGACAATCGTTTCGTTTCACCAAGGTCCATCCCCAAGGTGTCGTTAAAAATTACCAAGGTTATTCACCAAGGAGTCGTTAAAATGGTCATCTCTAGAGATTAAGTCTTTACCCAATGCATTGGAGCGCTATCAGGGCGCACCCTTAAATTTGACTTTATTATCATGTGATCCACATACATCATCATCAAAAATTTCATAAATAACCCATATAGAATAAAATAAATGGGTTTCATTTCATAATCATAACGTTTTAAAAACTGCTTTAAAGACATGATCTTTACGTTACTTTAAACCCACGGAAAGGGAAAGCGGGTATCATGTATGTAAATCCAAGAATTTAAAATAGAAAATTTTTATATATATGTGAATACACCTGTAGAAATGGGAGCTTTGAGTATTCACTTTATAACATAAAATAATTTTGAGAAAAGAGAGGCATTTTGAGACGAAAATTCTGCAGCATAACGACTATGTTACACGGTTTTAGAAAACTTTGAAAAGAGAGGGAACATGGGTCGAACAACCATAATTGACCCATAAAACAGTAGAGGGAAAGAATAAGAAGTATATATGGACATGGTGATGCAATTTTAAGGTCACACCATTTGAAATGAAAAACATGGAAGGAAGACAAAAATTTGATTTCTCTTATGAAAATTCGGCAGCCTAACGGCGTCACTTAAACTTCAACAAAAATGAATTGAACAAATCAAATAGGGTCTCTCATAATATGATCATAAGAGATAAGTATGATAGATATAGATATCATACCCCAACATAATAAAAAGGAACTTGAAAGATTTGACATGAAAATCGAACTTGAAAAATGAGAAGGGTGAAAGAATCACTTAAACATTCGGCAACCTAACGACGTCACTTAAACTTTCATAAAACGAAATGATGAGAGTAAGAGAGGATCTCTCATCATATAAAAATGAAAGGGGACGTAAGAGGAATATAAAAGAACATCCTCTCACATAATAACATGGAGCATAAAAGGAATGACATCAAAGAGATTACATGAAAAGAAAGAGAGGGGTCAGATCCCTTACCTTAAAACGTGACTCTTGAAACTCAATGGTTTGGACCTTGAGGGCTTGGGGGCACCTTGGGAGGACTCCTTGGGAGGTAAGGAGACCAGAACTTCGTTGGTGGAGAGTTGGGAGTGAAAACTAAAGGAGGAAAGGGTGGGTATTTATAGGGAAAGTGAGGGGACAAGGCATTAATGGCCAAGGGACACCTCACAAGTGCTTTTCTCAAACCCATGTGATCTCTCATGATATTTTTCATAAAGTTAGGCCACATGGGGCCCCCAAAACAATAATTCATCACCCTTGGCCGGCCAACCCTTGAAATATCTCATGACATCATCATGACACAGTTATGATGTCATTAAACATACCGAAACCCTAAAACTGTATTTTTACTATTCACTGAAAATTCAACTTTCTCAGAATAATCCCAAAATTTCACCTTAACCAAATATCAATGCTCTGATTTCAAAAATGAAATCCATTTTATAAAAATAATTTTCTAAATATCTTTAATTTAATTTTTAAATAAAAACACTATTCATCGAAAATTCATTTTTTTCAGAAAAATCCCCAAAAATTACCTTAACATAATATCGATTCTCTGAGTTCAAAAATAAAGTCCTTTTTATAAAAATAATTTTCTAATTATTTTTAATTAAATTTTTAATTAAAAAAAACACTATTCATCCGAAAAAACTAATACCTGACTAATAATTTATGAAACCGTTATTTACCCATTTTATTGAATCACATTACTTAATCTAGGTGTCTAAATTATATTAAAACTTTCTTTGAGTGAAATTACTAATCCATTTGGTCACATTACTAATCCTAAGCGTAAAATCACTATTCATAATTTACTATTCATCAAAAATTAATTTGATCTTATTAGACTCCAAATTCCTTACTGAACACTTTTGTAGAAGACCTTTTTTTGAAAATCATTACACATCATTAGTTATTTAGGGTTTATATAAATATTTTAAAATATCCCTTTTTCAAAATTCATCAATAAAATACATTCTAAAATTATCTAAACATTTGAAATTTCACAAACATCACTAAAGGAAGAAATCTCAATTTATTCACCCGAAAGGATTACACAAGGAAGCTAGGGTCTCGTCACATAGCCCCTTATAACACCGGCATAAGACCTAAGTGTAAGGTGTGCTATGGTGAGAGAATCTGAGGGAGGCTTAGATAACATTGCCCTAGTAGTAATCTCTACTAACTTGAACTTCTCCCGTAGGCGTTTCCGTTCAAGCTTGACACACTGGAGTTCGGCTTGGGCTTGGTCCAAAGCAAAGCCCACAGATGCTACCTCCTTCCCAAGCTCTGATAAGTGGGCTTCATAAGGGTTGAGTCTACTGGATGAAGCCATCGACTCCTCTTTCTGCATTAACCATTAACATCTTATTAAATCAATAAGAGTAAGTTAATATACTACTCAAAAAGATTGGGTCGTTACATATACTCCCTTTATTTTCATAAAATGACTTGTCTCAAGCTGATCCTTACACCAAACTATCATAGCAACTGCTTTCAACTTCCAGCATAGCAAACTAGTTCTTGACTTCCAATGGATAATTCTCTTTATTCCCTCCAGGTCTTCCTTCCATCCCCTTGAATTTATGAATAACTATATCCATGTCATGAATTAATATAAGAATATTGTGAATCATTCTCCCATGTATCATTAATTAGTGATAAATAATGACCATTAAAATAAATTGAATTACCTGCAGAACTCATGGGCGGTGAAAAATTATAATCCATACTATGCATTGTGGATGGGTAGGGTGGGTGTTGATTGTAGACATGTGGTGCTTCCCATTCCATTTTGAACTCCTAGGCATCTTGAATTTTCTTACAATTACTAAATTACCTAGAGTAGTAATATTTTTTTAACCTAAATCAATCTCTATTGAGGATCTCTTAATGCTACAATTCTTCCTAGTCACAGTGTTAGAAATTTGGTATGCATTGTCGCGATGCACCAAATTTAGAAAATTGATTTCTAAAGGGAATACTTGATCAAATGGGTAAATGGTCATTTTTGTGAAAATAAACATTGAATTATTTTTTTAGAGTTAAAAATAAGAACATGTTGTTTTAAATGTAAACACATGGTTTTGATTAAGCTTATCTATGATTTGAGAGACCTATTAAATGGGTTTCTTACAGGGGTTTATCGTGTGTTTTATTTTAGGTATTTTGGTTATGATCATGTTAATATGTAAGGGTTGTGGTATCGAATTTCTAATATTATGCTATAAAGTTTATATCATGTTCAAATAGATTTTAAAGGGTTTGGGGTTTTTCCCATTACGCGAGGACACAAAATCAATTTTTTGATTCAACATATTTTCACCTTACATTCTGGTAAATAGTTATATAATCGGACTATCAATTCATAGGGAGGTTTCAAGGTGTTTTAGAGTGTTCTATTTCTTTTTTGTATTAGAATAGGAATCCTAGTATTGAAGGTCTTGTGAGCTTTCCTTGGTTAATATAGATGTTGAGAAAATGATTTTTCAGATTCATTTTATTATCTAGTTACCTTAAATATGAGGGGTGGACAAGGAGAAATTTAGTCATGGTTTGAGGTGTGTGGGTATGTGTAAGTTTCATCTTCTTATTTATAACATTATTTTTATTTATCCATGTGCATAATAATATTATTATTTTGATCTATTGTGTATCATTAGGAATGGTTTGAGTGTCACCCATAAAAATTTCTAATTTAAAACACATTTATCTCAGACACATACAATATTATAAGATAGTGGAAGATTTTTATAAAGTTTATTATAATATACCCTAACCATACATGTGGTATGTATTTTATTAAGAACGAGTATACTCTTTTGGATATACCTATGAAGGTTTTGACTATTAGATGTGAGAGATAGATTACAGTGATCTATGTCATTGGTAGTGTTAGAGTTGGTATACTAAGACCAACTGATTGTACTTTGATTACATGTATATACGGTGTATTGAATATTAATTTAACATCTTATTACATACTGTTCATTGTTATGTATGGATTTAATATAATAATGTCCTAGAGTATTTGTCACATTGATAAGCTCACAACAGTTCCCCACTCTGATAAGAACATTGAAGTGTTATGAAAATATTCTTAATATAGTTTTTCGGTTGGATAACGTACTACGATGAGACACATAGTATTTAGACAGTCAGGTGCGAGTACTCATCAGCGGATGAGGCTTCTTCTCATGAAGTTCAAATTTGGGAATCTCCAAGACAAGAGATTATAAGAACAAACCCGTAGGAATTCCACATGTTTTGGTGTTATTGGATATTCATAACTGTGAGTGTGTGTAATGGTCCTTGAAATTTAATATTATCATTAATACATGTCATAACCCTCTCACTTAGATTTACTAACAAAAACTGCCATGCCATATGTTGGTGGGAAGTAGGGTACATTGGGTGCATCACGATTGACATGTCATTAGTGGATAAGTTGAGGAAGGATTTATCCCTTCTGTATTTATAGGAGTTGATTCCCATCCCTTTGATTGTAATATAATTATTGACTAAATTCCATGGTCATGGTATACTGACGTTTTTATTTTAGATAGTCAAAGAAACACGTATCAAACATATAGGTTGATGAAACCATTGTGCAACCTGTTTGATGAGATATTGTGACAAAGAGATTATATTACAAAATTATAATTCATATGTTTTTTTCATCATTGAAACATTAATTTCTTTCTCTTGGGTGCCTTGACCCATTGCTAGAAAATAATCTTGGACTTTAGGCAAGCCTGCCTAATGCCAATGAGAAAGAATCCTAGAGGGTCACACACTAAGTGTTTCCGTTGATCTCGACTAAATTATATTTGAATTTAATTAATAGAATAAATATTATTCTCAAGACTGAGGAATAATTTTATTCAAGTTATATTGATCACATAAATTAATTAAATATTTATTCAATTACATGTTAATAAAAACATATTTGTTTATTTTATTGAATATTTAATAAATATTTATTTTGCAGTATATGAATGAAATATTTATTTATGAATAAAATATTTATTCAGGTATTCAATAAATACTGAGGAGTTTGAATAGACCAAGACTGTGTCTGGTGATAAAATAATTATTTATAAGTCAGTAAATATTATTTATCAATTTGCGCAAGTTGGTACACCACAAAATAATAATAATAATATTATGTGGTATGAGGTTTATTAAAGGTTTTAAATGTTATTTAATGGATGACATACAATTAAATAATTTTTAACATAAACCCTAACTCTATAAATAGATGGTTATGCCTATTGTGTATTGCATCCAAAATTGAGAATAGAGAATTGTTGTACACAATAGATTCTCTCTCAACTCTTCATTCTCCCTCCCTTTTAAGAACGATAAATGAAAGAGTGATTTTTTCAATACCGAAGAACGAGTGACCAAAAACAAACAACACAAGACATTCGATTCACTGTGCTAGCACCTAGAGATCAAGTGGTGTTTCTCAAAGATCATTGGAATACATGTGGATCACCACTAGAGGGATTCTATCATTGTATCATCACAACATAACAAAGGTAATCCGAAGGGGTCTTTTCAAATGATCAACATTCACCATCAAAGAAATTTTCTAAGTCCAGGTATTCATTTCTTTATATATTAAATAAATTAATTATAAATTTGATGTGCAGGATCTCCACCAATGGTTTCAGGTAAGATGATTAAAAGAAATTTTAATATATCACCCACCATCACACACTTCCTCTACTCCTAGAACCAACAAGTGGTATCAAAACAACCACATTTAAATTTATAATTATTTATTTTATTATTGATCTATGAATAATTGTGGTTAGAATTTAATTTAATATTATTCATTCTTTAATCTGATTTTAATTAACATGATTCTACATATTAATCATATTTGTTCAAGTTTTTTATTTTTCTTAAAGTTTTAAGAACAGATGAAGAATGACCAAAGATTCCATTGGTAAACTGCCAATTTTTGGTCAGTAAGACAGGGTTAAATGGTGTGTACTCGGAAGTACACATTGTGTACCATAGTGTGCTACATCTGGATGTGCCGAGGGATACATGGCACAACACGCAGTAATTACATGCAGTGTATGCCGCGTGTTGACCAGACAACCTGGCACATAGTTGTTAGATTACACGACGTGTATCGGTATACACACCCTATAGTCTACACAGGTTAGCAGACTAAATCGCACAATCTGTGTGGTCATTATAAATGGTCCAAACCATGTGAGACTGAAAACCTGGACCATTTTTGATATAAACAAAGAATATAAAGTGTACACAGTGTGTAGTTCATCAATTCCCGTGTTCGAAGAACACATCGAGTGACTCAATGAGAAAACAGACACATGAATCAAAGAGATACACAACATGTAACTAGTTTTTACACACCGTGTAGTCTACCAAGACACACACTGGAGACCTAGGCATGTATCCTAAAAACATGAAAAAAAACACACAACGTGTAACTGGTCTGTAAATGTTGTGTAGTCTGTCTGAGGTACACGTCACATACCCATGCATGTACCCTGGATACATTAAAACCAAGATACAAGGTGTGTAGATGGATATACACGCCGTGTAGTCTCCCATTTATGCGAAGAATTAAAAATTACATTAAATTTGAAAATTTTAGCATTAAAACCTTATTTTATTGATTGAAATACCATTGTGTGTTTGACAATTTAATAACGGTTTTAAAGAATTTTTAAATGCTCAATTAATTTATCATAATAAATATGTCATTATTGGTTCTACTGTTTATTTTTCATGAATTACATAAATGATTGGTATCTCCAATTATGTTCGAATGATCATTAAGATGAATGAGAAATAAATAAATAAATAAATAAATAATGCAAACATATTCATCTTAATAATAAAGAACGAATAAAGAAATGAATGCCAACCAGTTACTTTTTGTGTATTCATTTCATGTATGACTGTTCACGAGTTTAACCAAAACCTGAGTATGTGTTGGATGTTTTAATTTAATTTATTACATGAGTTTTCAATTATTTAATTAAATGATGGTCTGTGAGTCAAAACTCCCTCTATTATTATGTAGGACCTGCATGTCGAATGATATTTATGTAATAACATTTTAACCAATCCTTTGGTTCCCCTCACCTTCACGTGAGTCATAAATGAATGTAATTAATGGAGTATCCCAAGGCACGTGAAGGAGGTTCAAGACAAAACCATTATGATGCTAACTCAGGTGATACATAAGTGCATAGGTGGGATTCTATAACTCATTCCAAGACCAACAATAGGAGTTATTTCCCCTAGGTAAAAGGTTGATTTAATGTCCACTCATTAAATAAACCATTAGATAAATCTCATGAATTTTTCATTTATTTTTTTATTTCTATCTATTTAATTATTTATTTTATGGATATGAAGTCATGATCATATAAATAAATGAATTAATGTGTAAAGAAAAAAATTAAATAAATGATTTATGCATAAATGTTTTATCCAACAAGGTTAATTAACTAAGTAACAACCACTTAATATTAAAAATACATGTAAAGGATAAAACAAGATAAAATTTATGCATAATAAATTAAAAAATCCCTCAATTAAATATTAAGTAATACTTAGCCTTCCATTACTTGATTAGGAATGAAACTCAATAGAACTAAGTGTTTGACCAACCCTTGTTGGGACACTTAATTTTATAAGGAGAGTTATTATGAAGGTTTTAGGTTGACTTAAACATTTTACATCAAGAGGAGTAACACTTGTTAGTCTTGGTGTAATTTGGAGACAAGTATTGAGGAAATCTAAGTTATGATTTCAGGATAGGGGATTTTTCTCAACAGATCAAGGAGTTGAAATCCCATAATTAGAAAAGACTTTACTACCTAAATAACTTCAAGTAGCTTGACCAACCCTTTCTGGGATTATGTGAAGGGGAATATGGATCCTTTCTACTAGAATTTCAAAGCAACTAGACATCCGAGTTCAATGGTGAGGGATATTGGAACTTGATAAAATAGCAGGAGATTAAATAAAATCAATCAATTTATTATATCTCACACAATTTTTAATCAAGAAAATTACTAATAATATGTTATTTTAATTGTATAATAAAATGGAAATCTCATCATCCACATTATCCATACAACCAATATTGGATAATGACAACCTACTAACTAGCAGTAACTTCTTGGAATGGTACGAATGCCTTCAGGTTGTGCTACACCATGAAAGAAAATATTATGTACTATAATTCTCATTTACAAATCTGCCTGCTAAGGGGAAAAGCTATGAAGATTTTCTAGTCTATGAGAAACATACGAATGATGTGGTTGACATTCAATGTTTGACGCTTTTTTCTATGTTTATTGAACTCATGAAGTCTCACAAAAACATGGATGTGTATAGCATGCTTGATCAGCTTCGTGGTATTTACTAGGAGTGAGTTAGACATGAATAGTTTGATATTTACAAGGTGTTATTTCAGAGAAATATTAGAGAGGGTGCCCCATATAGGCCTCACGTAGTCAAGCTCATTAGCTACATTGAGTTGTTAGAGGTTCTAGGGTTTAAAATCCCCTAAGAACTAGACACTTATCTCATTCTGGCATCACTCCCTTAGAAATTCTCTAGTTTTATTATTAATTTTAATATGAACAACCTTGAAAAGTATATGCTAGATCCTCTTACTCTTCTTCACCAAGTAAATAAGGATATGAAGCATGAAAATCCTTCCATATTTATGGTGAAAAAATGGAAAGAGAAAGCGAAGAGATTTAAACCTAAAGATTCTTCATGCCCTTACAAGAAGAGGAAGATCAAGGGGAGAGTAAGGGAATAACATGTTATCTATTTCAAATGTGGTAAGAAGTTCCACTAGAATAAAAACTACACCTAGACAAAGAAGTAAGGAGAAGTTTCATGTGTATTTTTTATTGAGTGTAATTTATCTATTTCTAAAAATTGGATATTAGATACAACTTTTTGTGATCACATATGTATTCAAATACATGAACTAAGTATATTAACAAAGATTGACCAAGGGGAGGTAGATATACAAGTATCCAAAAAATATAAACTTGATACTATAGATATGGGGGACTACCACATCACACTGCTAACCAAAATGATCTTGGTTTTTAAAGGTTTTTATTATGTTCCATATGTTACCAAAAACATTATTTTTGTATCCAAACTTGATACTAATGGATTTATTTTCAAATTTGGGAATAAATTTTGCTTATTTTATAAAGATTTAATTTATTATGGTAAGTAAAATTTAAATAACAGTATTTATGTGTTAGATTACATGAACCAAGTAACGAAAATCGATAATGAAGTTACTTAACACGACTCATACTACACCCAACTTTGGAATCACTGGATAGGTTGTGTAAATGAAAAATGCTTAACTAAATTACATCAAGATGGATATTTAGATTATTTTGAACTAAAACCACTTGGTGTATGCAATATATGTTTATAAAGAAAAATGAACAAATCCTCATTTAGTGGGAAAGGTGAAAGGGATAAAACAATTCTTGAATTAGTTCATACCAATGTGTGTGGACCATTTCCTATTAAAACAAGGAGAGTGTAATCATACTTCATAACTTTTACTGTTGATTTTAGTAGATATAGATATGTTTACTTAATGAGGTATAAGTTTTGTTTTTTTGATAAATTCAAGGGATACAAGAATAAATTTGAGAACCAGCTTGGTAAGATGATTAAGAAACTATGCTCAGATCATGGTGGAGAATATCTTAATCAATAATTTATTGATTACTTACGGAAGTTTGGAATCCTATCCCAACTCACTCTTCCTTACACAACTTAGTGGAATGGTGTAAGGAAAAGGAGTAAGCACACCTTACTGGACATAGTGAGATCAATGATGAGTCATACGAGTCTTCCATTATCCTTTTGGGGATACACGTTACAAACATAAGCACATATACTAAATCAAGTACCGGCTAAATAGATAAATGGTATTATAAATGAATTTTTGATTGTAAAGAAAACCATGTTATCAAATTTACATGTGTAGATAAGTGAAGCATTTTTTAAGGCCTCTTTAGGTAACAAACTTGCACCCTGAGGCATAAAATGTACCTTTACAGGACACCCCAAGGAAATGAGGGAATATTACCTATACGACCCCTCATAAAAAAGGTTATTGTGGAAATAAACACCATATTTATTGAGATAGATCACATATCTAAAATATATAGTGGGAGAAAGATAGAATTTTATGAAATTGAGGCTCAAGGAATACAAGAATTGGTATATGAACATATTCCAAAAATCCCCATGGAAGAAGAAACTGTTTTAGAGATACAAGTACTGTGTAGGAGTAAAAGAGAGGCTAGAGAACTAAAATGTTATAGTTTTATAGTCACTAAGGATGGTGAATCATCATTAGTTGATAATAATGATCCTCTAACCTACAAGGAAGTAGAAAATAGCACAAATGTTGCTAAGTTGAAAGAATCCATGAATTCTGAAATGGATTATATGTACCAAAACCAAGTTTGGATTTTGGTAGAACCTCCAGTAGATGTAATGTACATTGATTGAAAATGGGTATTCAAGAAGAAAATGTACATGGAAGGACAAGTTAGTACCTATAAGGCATGATTGATTGAAAAAGGGTTTAAACAATGCTAAGGCATTGACTACGATGAAGCCTTTTCACTATTTTTAATTTTGAAATCCATCATAATTCTACTCTCCATTGCGGTCTTCTATGATTAGAATATTTGGAAAATAGATTTAAAAATAACTTTACTTAATAGGAACCTTCAGGAAGATGTCTATATGACACAACCCGAAGGGTTTGTGTCTCCAAAGGATGCCAACATAGTATGAAAGTTGTAAAGATCCATTTATAGATTAAAGAAAGAATATAAATCATAGAAAATTCATTTTGATGAGGCTATAATGGAATTTGGTTTCATAACAAATGAATGTGATCCACGTGTATAAAAATGTTTTAGTGGGAGTGCAACCTTTTTCTTGATAGTATATGTCAATGACATATTACTTATTGGAAACAAAATACCAGTATTATAGTTTGTTAAGGAATGGTTTAATAAATGATTCTCTATGAAGTACTTGGGAGCGACAACATATATTCTTGGGATCAAGATCCATCGTGATAGATCTAAGAGGTTACTAGGCCTAAGTCAAAGTATATACATTGACACGATACTGAAGAGATTTAGTATGAAACAATCCAAGAGGGGATTGTTTCCATCATCACATGGAATTAATATTTCCAAGAAAATGTGTCCTCAAACACATGAGGAAAGAAACAAAATGGAAAGGATTCCATATATGTCAGCGATTAGGTCTATCATGTATGCTACGATGTGTACTAGGCTAGATGTTTCCTACACATTAAGTATGGTAGGTAGATATCAAGATGATCTAGATGATCACTGTTAGATGGTATTCAAGACTATCCTTAAGTATCTAAGGAATGATAAGGATGTGTCCCTAGTCTATAAAGGATATAAGGAACTAGTCATTATAGGATATTAAAATTCTAGTTTCTAAAATGATCAAGATGGCATGAAGTCACAAAAAGGATACATCTTCACTTTAAATGGAGGTACTGTGAGATGGAAGAGCTCAAAAAAGGTTGTGGTTGCAGATTTTATAGTAGAGTCTGAGTGTATTATGGATTTTGAGGAAACTAAGGAATAAATGAATGAAAAAATTATTCCAATATATTGACATGGTACATAGTAGTAAAGATCCTATCACACTCTATTGTAATAATGCTACAACGATATCTCTCACAAAAGAGTCAAGGTCACATCAGCGAATGATCACATACTTCGGAAGTATCATCTCTTGATAGTTTTTTATCAAAGAGGTGAGATTGAAGTGAGAAGTATTTCCATAGAAGACAACATGGTGGTCACCTTGACTAAATCCTTGACTTAGTAGAAACATGATTATCATGTGAGGTCCAGTGGACTAAAATTTGTAGTGTAATGTTCCAGAATTCCTTATATATATATTTTTAAAATTATATGGGATTATTTAAAGACCAAACACTTAGACATAACTTGATTCTGTGGCCCGGTGAGCCTGGAACAATTGTTCAATTTTTTTTTAAGTTTATTTAAAATAGCACACGTGAACAGTTTTGAAAACTTCTAAACGGGTGCCCGGATTAAAAATCTGAGGGTATTGTTATGTATGTAATGATGAATTTACCTAAGAATGGACTTACTATTGACCGGAGCGGGTTGAGTGAAAAAGTTAGTTTTCAGAATTTTTAAGAAATTTTATTAAAGTAATTTCTTAATGGAAAATAAAATAAACATCAAGTTTATTTTATTTTGAATTTTAAATTCATTGCAACGTAACATCATTTCAAATCAATGTAACTGAAACACTGTTTTATAAACAAAACACAATTTCTATCTTTAATGGATTGACTGAGATCAATCATTGGCACATTGGATAAATGATCTGAACCCTTGGAGATTTTGAGTTGGAGAATGGAGACCGAAGAAAGACTACCAACGATGAATTGTGGAGCGATGAAAACAGTGACACTAATCATCTCCAATGAACGATCCACCAATTAGGTAGGGTTTGTTATTGATTTTTTTCTTTCCCATTCTTTGAATAAATGACAAAAAGGTCAACCCACATACAGGTTGACCTATGGATCATCGTTCTTATGGGAGGTTCTTTATCGGGTTTGATTCTGGGGGATTAATTCATGTTTTTATTTGCTCCGATTGATCCTTCTAACGAGAGAAGATCGACGCCGTAACGAACAAAGACAAAGGTTCATTACTCAACTTTGTTCTATGATTTCTCCTTCATTTTACCCCGATTTCTTCAAATTCTTTTTAGGGTTATGAACAATGAATCGTTGTGCACCCATTTCTTGGCTCAACGATCCCAAAATGTAGATCGCGGTAGCGGTGGAATGTGGCAGCGTGCACTGGCAGTGCACTGTAGCGGAGGAGGCCACGACGGTATGGGATCACAGAACTGGTGGGGTTCCATGTCAGGAAGAGTAGGGCCACGACAGTATGGAGGTAGCACGTCACGGTGGTGAGAAGGGGGCCCACAACATCAGCTGCCGGTGGTGGAGTAGGCCACCAACATCGGGCCGACGGTGGTGCATGCGGACGCAGTGACCACGCCGCATCACATAGCTAGAAGGCCGTGATCCCTCGGGAACACGGTGGTGGTGACCCTGTGATGAAACATGGGGTGGAGGGGGAATGCAACACACCGACCATGTCTTGGCCAGGCAGGCTGGTCCGATCACAGCGGGCCAGGCAGGAGGCGAACTTCCCCAGATGGCCGAACCCGAACTGGGTTGGATCTGGGTCAGTTCAGACCTAGCTTGGGTTGGGTCGGTCTGACCAGTTCAGACTGGACCCAGACCCAACCATACCCTTCTCATTAAAACATTTCTAACCTACAAACCATATATCCGATTGATGAGTCATTTACAGCGTTGGGACCCATGTGACAAGGCGGTCCTTTTGACATACTCTAAGTGAGTTTCTGTGGAGGTTGAGATATGACTGGTGACTTAAGGAGAAGATTCTACTCGAATAAAGAGAACTACAAGTGAGAATCTTGTGACTGGATGTGACAAGAAGGAAGTGTTGAGTAGACCTGTGTGTCCTGGTAGACGAGTAGCCATGCAGACCTGTGTGACCCAGTGGACAAGTAGACGTGCAGACCTATGTGGCCTGGAAGACAAGTATCCGTGCGGACTTGTGTGGCCTGGTAAACAAGTAGCCATGCAGACCTGTGTGGCCCGAAAGATGAGTAGCAGTGCCAACTTGTGTGGACTGGTAGATGAGTAGTCACGTGGACCTGTATGGACCGGTAGACAAGTAGTCGTGCGAACTTGTGTGGCCTGACATACATATATCCGAGCAGACATCAGTGGCCTAGTAGACAAGTGAACTTTAGTATCCTAACACAATTCAATGAATCATTGGGGATGCATCCATCAATAGTACAAATTTTTCAACTTTACGACTGATAATCCTGCTTTTTATGCTTTAGGTTATAACTGCATGAGATATCCATCACTTCATGTGCACCTTTTCTTTGTGGCATTTCTTTGTGGTTTAGGGACCTTACTGAGTATTGTGTTACTCAATCCTGCACATGCTTCACTCACACTTGTCGTGTTTTGTGTAGAAAATCGATGCTTTGACGAATACCTTGGTGGTCCAGGACCAGGCATCACCTGGTGATATCATATAGGTGAGGTGTACTCCTAAATCTAAGACAACTACTCTACACCTATCCTTTAGGTAGGGTTTTCTGCAGACAGACTTTTCAGAGGCCTTTGTACTTTTCTATTTTCATCTTGTCTTGTTAGGCTTGTATTATGGACCCTTTACTTCAGCTTGTACTTTATACTCTCAGTGGTTGTCTTAGTGGCATTCATGTTTTCCCTTTCAACTTTGTGGGTTGGGGTTGTGAGTGTGCATGTGTAAAAGTACTCAAAAAATTCCCCCCAATTACAGGTTATTGCCTTTGGTGCTGGTGGTCTCATCATATATTACTATATGTGATCCAGTGTAATGATCCTTAGACTTTAAGATTATCATTAATATATTTCATGACTCACACACTTAGATTTACTGACAAAAACCTTCATGCTATATGTTGGTGAGAAGTAGGGCACGTTGGGTGAGTCACGATTGACATGTCATTAATAGATAAGTCGAGGAAGTATTTGTCCCTTCCATCTTTATGGGAGTTTAAATCTCAACCCTTTGATTGGAATATAATCATCACTTAAATTCTATGGCCATGGTGTAATGATGTGTTTATTTTAGACAATCAAATAAAGACATATCAAGCATATAGGTTGATGATGCCATCGTGAAATCTATTTGATGAGATATTGTGACAAATGGATTATATTAAATAGTGAGAATTCATATGTGGTTGTAATAATTATGACATTAAGTTCTTTCTTTTATGTGTCTTGACACGTTTCTAGACATTAATCTTAGACTTTAGGTAATCCACCCTAATGCTAATGAGAAATAATCCTAGAGGGGTCACACACTAAGTGTTTCTATTGATCTCAATTAAATTCTATTTGAATTTAATTAATGGAATAAATATTAATCTCAAGATCGAAGAATAATTTTATTCATGTTATATTGATCACATAAATTAAATAAATATTTATTCACTAGAACGTGAATAAAAATATATTTCTTTATTTTATTGAATATTTATTAAATATTTATTCACCAGTATGTGAATGAAATATTTATTTATGAATAAAATATTTATTTGGGTATTCAATAAATACTGAAGAGTTCAAATGGACCAAGACCACATCTAATAATAAAATAATTATTTACAATCCAGTAAATATTATTTATCAATTTTTTCAAGTTGGCGCACCACAAAATAATAATAATATTATTATACTGCATGAGGTTTATTAAATTTTTTAATTTTTTTTAATAGATGACATCAAATTAAATAATTTTTTAACATAAACCCTAACTCTATCAGTAGATAGTTATGTCTATTGTGTACTGCATCTAAAATTTATAATAGAGAATTTTTGCACGCAATGAATTCTTTATCAACACCTCCTTCTCTATCTCTATTTAGAACGAGAAACATAAGAGAGATTTAATCAAGTCTAAATAATGAGAGATCAATAACTAACAATACAAGACATTCTATTTTCCATGTTAGAACCCATAGATTGAGTGGTGTTGCTTGGAAATCATTAGAGCACATGTGGATCACTATTAGAGAGATTTTATCCTTAGATCATTACAACCTAATGAAGGAAATCCAAAAGGGTCTTTTCAGATGACCAACATTCATCAAAAAAGAAAGTTCCTAAGACCAAGTATTCATTTCTTCAAATATTAAATAAATTAATTATAAATTTGATGTGAAATATCCTCACTCATGGTTTCAAGAAATGATAATTAAAATAAATTTTAATATATCGCCCACCACCCCATGCTTCTGCTGTGCCCAAAATCAACAGTTAGAAGTGGAATTAGAATTTTTTGGACCTCAATGATGTGAAATCCTCGCTAACTGATTTTTTTAGAATATATATTAATGGAAATATTTGTAGAATTTTTAATGAAATTGAATATAGGTTTTGGGTATTGTAGGATATGTGAAATATAACTAATATTGAAAAATATATTATTTTTAAAATAGGGGTTTGTTAGTGGGTTATAGTAAAAACATATTTGTTGGTATTACTATAATACATGGTTTAGAATAATCTATAAAAAAAGAGAGTAACATGGAATCCAACTTCACTTCTATCATCAATAATAGTTTCATCCATTCGCTTCATGAAATTCAAAGTTCCTTGAACCTATGTCAAAATTTGGTGATTACATGACCTTGTATGTTTTGAGTAAATATATCTTTACAAAAATTTAGAAATCTAGGTCACATTTAAATGACAAGAAAGAATAAAAATTTCTAATTGAAGTCTTCCATCCAATAATAAATATTTTTTCCCATAATATTTATTACCACTTTTTTATCCCACACAACATCAAATTGAGAACCTGGACCAACAACCATATGTTTACCCCAGGTTGTTTCTTTTCATGTCACCCTTGTGTAAACTGATAACTTTTATAGAATAATAACTGATAAAATTCAATTGTTGGGTTCCCCTTACTAGAATTATCTATAACTTTCTCCTTTTATTATGAATATCATATATTCATTTGTTTATTTTTTGTAAAAAATGAATATTTTATGAACCTAATAGGATGTATATGAATTAAAAATGGATGCACACTATTCTTATGATAAAATAGTATGAATATGGAGTTAATGAGTTCATCAATTTTGCAATAGTTTATACATACAACCCTTATCAAATCCCTTTTTAGTGTTTAAGTTATTTTTATTGAAGAAAAATTAGTCCTAAAGAGTTGGAATAAAATTTTATTTTTCACAGAATAGTTCAAAGCTATAAAGGTTAGACCAAAAATGGAGAAAATCTGAACATGCACACCAATTGGGACGATATTTCAGTTTATGGATCATTTGATATGAATAATAGTGTAAATTATGATGGAGATCATATTAAAGAAATGAAAATGGAAATTAAATATGAACTTTGTGATTGTAAAAAGTTGTTTAAGAAGTTAAATAGCCATGCTAAGAGACTATTGTATACTGGTTGTACTAAATACACAATATTATCACCTGTATTGAAGTTATATAATTTTATAGCTTACAATAGATGAAGTAATTTTTTTTAAAGAACTAATTGGTCTCTTGAATGATATGATACCAAAATAAAATGAACTTCCTTATCAAACATATGACGCTAAACAAATTCTATGTTCAATGGTCATAATATATAAAAAAATATGTGATTGTCTAAATGATTGCATATTATTTCACAAAGACCATGAATCACTCATAAAATTCTCTAAGTGTGGTTTGAATCGATACAAGAAATATGAATCAAGTAGTTATAAAGTTTTATGGTACTTTACTATCATTTTATGGTTTATAAGACTATATGGATGTCAGGAAATTGTGAGACAATTAACATGGCACACGAATACAAGAATTAAAAATGGGAAACTATGTCATCCAGAAGGCTCTCCTTAGTGGAATAAAATTGATAACGAGTATCTTAAATTTGTAAATGAGTCAAGAAACTTTCGTATTGTGTTATCTATAGATATAATAAATCCATTTGGTGTACAGAGTATTACTCACATTACATGGCTAGTTATGTTGGTAAATTATAACTTGACATTATGGTTATGCATGAAGTGAAAATACATTATGTTTTCTCAACTTATATCTGGACTAAAAAACCCAGTAATGATATTGATGTCTATTTGTATCCATTGATATAAGATCTAAAATTGATGTGGGATACATGTGTTACAATGTATGATGCTAGTAGAAGTGAAGAATTCACATTGAGGTCCATGTTGTATGGGATGACAAATAAATTTCCTGTTTATGAAGATTTATCAGGATATAACATTAAATGAATGTTGGAGTGTCCCATTTGTAAATAATGCACACACTCAGTTTGATTGAAACATTCCTCAAAGACTTTGTTTTTAGGACATCATAAATTTTTACCTCAATGACATAAATACCAATCCTGGATGATAACATTCAATGGGAATACCAAAAAAGGTACAACACCACATATACTAATGGGTGACCAATTGATTAATAAAGTAAAATATATTGATTTGTTTTTTGTAAACCATTTTTGAAAAACCTTATGAAATTAGGTTGGAAAAAGAGATCAATTTTCTTTGAATTACTGTAATAGAATTTTTTGTATGCCATACATTTCTTTAATTACATGAATGTGGAAAAAATGTATTCAATAGTGTTATTGGAACATTACTAAATGATTTTGAAACAAATATGGAATCAAGGCTATGCTGGACATGATTTAAATGGTGATAAGGGAAGAGTTGGCATCGATGAAGGGTAAAAGGTGGGTTTTTCTTCCTCCAGTAACTTACACTCTATCCAGATATTAAAAATTTCATTTTTGAATTTTCCTTAAAGGTGTAAAAGTTCTATAGGGGTATTAATAAAATTTCAATAATGTCATATCAATGACTAATTTGAATTTATTGGGACTAAAATCACATGAATGTCATGTTTTTATGCAATGTTAATCACTTTATGTTGCATTCTACCTAAAAATGTACGATATAAATTAACCAAACTCTACTTCTTTTTAAAACCCATATACAGTAAATTTATAGACCTGAAGAAGTTTCTAATAACAAATAAGATGGTTACAATCATATTATATGAATTATATATGTTATTACCACCATTATTCTTTGATATAATGGTCTACCTAATGGTTCACTTGGTTGAGAGGTTAAACTATGTGGTCCTGTCCATTATATATGGATGTTCCCCATTGAATGATATATGAACATTTTGAAAGGGTATGTCATGAATCGAAGTCAGAAAAAAGGTTGTGTTGAATAATAATATATTGTTGAAGAATCTAATGAATTATGTAATGATAACCTATTATATGTTGATAACATCAGTCTCCCAAAGTCTCATCATAGAGTATGCCTTATGGGAAAAGGGATTTTCAAAAGATATGTTGTTACAATTTTCATTATAGAGTGGGAGAAATATCACCCTTACATTTTACATAATAGTGAAGATGTTGATATATATGTTGAATCCCACAAAACAATTCTTATACATTTGAATCCATCAAGGGATAAAGGATGGATATCAAATACACAAAATCAACTGTTTATAGGATGGTTTTAAAATCAAATTTATAAGGAGTTATCTAAAAATATAAATTCAATTATTGAATGAATTACCACTAAACTTTTTTTTATAAATAAAACCACTTTATGGTTAAGTGAGAACCGTACAAGTAAAAACATCAATAGGAAAGTTAGTGTGGCTCAATGGGATCCTCCATTATAGGCATGATCCATACCTTGGGACCACTGCACACACTATCCCCATCAGATCACATCCCGCATTATACCTCAGGACACACAACATTGAAGTAACTTTGACACACTAAAAGAGACTCAGACATTGGTGAGGCACATTGAAAAACCACACCACCAATAATGGTCCATCCATGAACAAAAACCCCAAGAGTAGGACCACCATCACTGGAACCACCAACACCATCCCAAATCGCCATGGAAACCTTCAAACTAGACTAGTGTGGGGTTGTGTGCAGAGGAACACAATTTTTTTTTCAAAACCAAATATTTCCTCTTAAAAAATTGATGGGTGAGGTGATTAGTTTTAGAAAATCAGGTTTTGGTTTCATTCTTCATCAAAACCCTCTCAATATTTTTTTACTTGGCAAGGACTAATAATGACCCGTTAATCTTCAACCAATCTGTAGGTTTAGGCATCATAATCACAACATAACCTTCTTGATACACCACCATACTGAGAAATTTTGGGCACTTTACTAATCTATCATTCACTTTTAGTAACAATCTCTTTACATAACATCTCACAGTGAAACAATCATTAGAAGTGCAGAATTCACATAAAGACGAGTTGTGTTCCAAGACTCAGGAATTATTCTTATGTTTCCCAATGAACTTAATCACACTATGATCGGACTTTTCAACATTTAAATATATAGTGGTGACATATTTATTCATAAGATCATCATGGGATGGATCCAATCCAATGAAACAAAATCCGTTAGCATGGAGATAAACATACTTTTCATATCCAAGATTGATAAAATCTAGAGAAAAATACGTGGTAAAGCTGGACTCCACAACAGAGGGAGGAACATCAGGAAGTTTTCAGAGATCTAGAACTTGAAGCTACTTTAACTTTTCCTCTAATTAGTTTATGTCTTCTCACCCTTTCTCTTTTCACAAGGGACCAGCTGCACAAGGAGTAATTATGGAGAAAGAACCATCGATTCCATTCAACACTAACCATTCAAGGGGACTATAACTTTCATTGGGATAAAGGATTTGTTCCTCAATCATGGATGGGGGGAAAATGTTCTGGTGATTCCCTCACCCACAAATTTGTATGTCACATCTGGATGTCCACTGACACCCCCATATTGTCAAATGAATTCGATGGCTAGCGAGAGGAAAAAATGAAAATGTTATATCTTAAATTGTTTTTGTAATTAATGTTTATACATTCTATACAAAATAACATGATAACTATAGTATAATACAAAACAAAAAAGTTATTTTTATGGAGGAAGCGATCCACATATCTGATTCTAAGGATATAAATCCAATTTATGCGAATATTTAATATTTCAGAATCATTGAATAGATATGTGATTTGGATTATAACATATTTCTAGTGCTGATTTTCTGTTTCAAATGAGCTGACAATAGGAGTGTAGTGAAAGTTGATGAAATGAGATTTATGAAGGTGAATTTAAGTGTGTAAGGGTATAAAAATGAGTCATTCATAATGGAATTACAAGCAGTGTAGGTATTTTACATCTAAGATCCAACAAACAAGAATTGGTCAATTGTACCACTAATGACTAAAACAACTATATGGTCATATGAAAATTCAATCAAGAATGACCCTTTTATTGGGAGATAACAATCATTTCATGGCGGTCTCAATATAGACAATGTATTGTATTTTATATGGGACTGTAAAGAGGGGATTTGTATTCTTAACAGAGGATCCAAATCCCTTCAACCTTTAAAAAAAATAAAGAGAGTTCAATGAGAAAGTTATTTTTTTAATATAATATGATTTTCCTCATAATATTATGTGTTATCTACTATATTAACATAATCTAAATTAAATGTTTCACTCCTCATGCATATAATGAATTTTTCACATGATGATGTTACCAATCTTGGGGAAAAACAAATGGTTGATGCTGGAACTGCACAATTATTAGGGGATCAACAACATGTTGATGAAAAAAACAAGAAATACATAGTATCATTGTGTTGACTAAAATTACCAAGGAAATAAGTAAGGGTATAAAATTTTAGGTTGGATGGAATTAACATGGACAAACTGTTGACCCCAATAAGTCAATGTTCATTAGTTATGTTGGGGTCATAATGAGAATGAATGTTCCAATTGATATATATTCGAGGCTCCATGTCCAGCCTATAATGAAAGAAAACCTTTGGGAAGATATTAAGGTAATTTTATGATATAATTTATCCATTATACCAAAAAATTATATAATGAAATTTTGATTTAATTTTCATTATCCATTACAAATTTTGTATATTTTTGATGATTTACATAATAAATATGACTTAACATCAACTAGAAAAGACCATATAGGCTTTCAGACACTTCTTACAAAGTTTCATCTTAAGTATGTTGAGGGGAAAGTAAAGCCCCACCCACCAGTTACTTATAAACACATTATAAAGTAGGAAGCATGGAATTATTTCATCAGTTGTCATGATGAAAAATAATTTCAAGTGCATTATAGTTGATAATGTATTATTTGGAATTATTTATTTTATCTAATTTGATTTAAAATATTTAATTTATAAAACAAAAAAGGAGTGATGAAAATAAAAAATGTGCATCAAAACCAATGCACCCCCTATCACAAAGCAAGGATTGGGTACATTTCACTAGTGAAGAAAATGGTATGTATTTTAAATATATAATAAAAGTTTTATGTGATATGAAACAACATATGTTACTTTTTTATATGTATATTTATGAATCAAAATATGAAGTCACTTACATCCCACATCATGTGATATGGAAGGAGGCCCACGTAAATAAATAGGGTAAACTAGTTGATGAAAACACACAAGAAATATAGAAAACATGTATAAGTATGATATAATAGTATTTTTTTATGAATTATAGCTGTATTATATAAAAATATCTATTTATATTTATATATTTTTATATAGTTTAGACATAAGAATGAGTAGTGACCGTACATGAAGAAAAACTACTTTCAGTAGCTTTAAAGTGGCCATAAAAATATAGTTTCATTAGAGGTGTAGGTTTTGGAGTGTCACCTCAAACATATTCTAAGAAGAAAAAACTACAAGAAGATACATATTAGATGATGAATGGATTTCATGTGTAAATAAATTATTTTCAAGATATTATTGTTTATTCTGGTTTAGTATACCATTATATGTGTAAGGATCAAAACGAATCGAAAGTGGCACAAAGATTAGTACATGAACAACCAAATGACCCACTAGATTTGAGGATTTTCATTCCCCTCAACCATATAACTTACCTAGGATAATCAATTTTTCCATTACTCTTTATCCTAAATGTGAATCAAACAACTTCTGATAACTTTATATTACTAAAATTATATAGGGTAAAGTTGAATGTGATTTGTATCTATCAACACCCACACATCACCTTTCTATGAGGGGTACTATATAAAATATCTTGGGAGACATTCTATACAACAAAAAACTCTCAAAAGATCATATTATAGTGGGTATTGAAGTATATCAAGAGTCAATAATTGAGTTGTATGTTCCACTTTATGATTAAGATATTACAATGGTCAATGATACTATTGTAACTTTTATAGCATGGACATATAATCTTATAAATATACATGAGATATGTCCTTTAATTTTTTTTAAAATGAAAAACCTATAATAGTTGATGAAAAGAGGTCTGAAGTGAGGTATGTTATTAAAGATGGATAAAATGATGGGGAAATAGAAGGTCAGATCAAGACAATCCAGTGAATCTTATAAGAAAACAAAAGGACCTTCCAGGAGTACCTTCTCCTCGTTAGTTCCACTACAACATAAATTAACACTACAAGTTTATATAGACACCACATTAAAAGATATATATTTGTCCTACATTCAATACAAAAAATAAATATTTGGATATTTCATTACATATGCAGTTGGTCTCGAAAGTATAAATGAGATTCTCAGGTTTGAATAGTTGGGAGTCTCAGTTGTGAATACATACATGAGATACATTTTCATAATCTGTATGTCCAAAAAATGAACTATTATGTTCATTAAATTTAATAACTACTCATACTTTCTATAGGTTTTTATATTACTACTATATAAAGGGAAAGCCCTACAAAAAAAGATTTGGATTCATTAATCCCTGTATCATTTATATGGAAAAAATTTATTTGGGGTTAGAAGAAATTGATAAGAAAAAATATGATCTAACCATGGTGTTTGAGAAGAAAATAATATAATACAGGCTCTTGTTGATGCATATAATGTAGGGGTAAAACTCTATAATCTAACCATATAAAATATATTTTTATTTTTTTCATTACTTATTTGATTTTGTTTTTTAGGAATCACTGGATGCTGATCGTAATCAATTTGGATGCCCAAAATATTTATTTTTTGGATCCAATACATGTATTCCCATCAAATCAAATACACATGATGTGTATTGTGAATTTGTAATGCACTATAATCAATATTTTACTAATAAAATTAGAATTATATGTTTTAGTTTGTGTTTTAATGATAAATGTTTTATGATAGGGTGATCTATAAATATAGGCTAAATCATGGTATAAGGTCGGTAACTGAACAAAAGAAGCCTATGGATTTATTCAAATGGAAAAAAATTAAGGTATACATAGAATGATTAACTATCAAAACATATTTCAAAATAATTTACTTATTTTGGTCAATGTTTTTACAGTTTCTGAAGCAAGATAACATCAATGATTGTGGATATTACATTTTCAAATTTATGAAATATATTATATACCATCAAAAGACTATCATTCATGAACAAGTAATTTCTGAAGGTAATTAAAAATTCATTAATAATATTTATTAATAATTTGTTTTTCTATATTTTCTTAGTACTACTAAGATTTCCAAAAATCTATGTACTCAAAAAAGAAGTAACTTTATTTAGAGATGAGTGGGAAGAGTACATGGTGTCAGAATGTTTTCCAGCATCAAATTTTGGTGATTACCTATTAGGTTTGTGATTTAGTATGGGCAACGATCTTATAAATATATTTTGGATGTGGAGTATTAGTACCATAATTATTATTTATTATTTTCGATCTTTTTCTCAAGGATAAGTATAATGGAGGAAATAAATTTGTTTAGAAATGAATGGATAGAATACATGGTGTTAGAGTGTATATAGACACCATGAAGAGGTGTATTCCTATTACTCATTTAGTTAATTTTATCATTATTTTATCTACTTTTTTAATTAATTTCTTTATCATTTTTATCTGACACTTATTTTGTTAAATTTATAAATTAGTTCAAAACACACATCACATGATCAAAACCAAGAAAAAAATTCAAATTATTTTGATACTTTAGGAAAATGATCCATAAGTCATTTTTGATGTGTAGAAATTGACCGCACATCAATCTGATACACAATGTGGTCGGTATGACTCAAAGTTCATGTTTTCAATACAAAAGTTTCATTTTAATTTAAAACACATATCATATAGCCAAAACCGATCAAATGAGATCATATTATTTTCAAAATTTAGTAAAATGATCCATAATTAATTTGTGACATATATGAATTTACCACACACCAATCCGACACCCAATGTGGTCGGTATGACTTGAAGTATGTGTTTTCAATACAAAAGTGTCATTTTAGTTTAAAATACGCATCAAATAGCCAAAACTGAGAAAACGAGCTTAGATTTTTTTTCAAAATTTATGAAAATGATCGATAATTTAATTATGATGTTTAGGAATCATCTTCACATCGATCTGACACCTAATGTGATTAGTATTACTCAAAGTGCATGTTTTCAATAAATAAGTTACATTTTAGTTTAAAACATATGTCACATTGCTAAAAATGATAAAAAAGATCAAATTGTTTTCAAAATTTATTAAAACGATCCATAATTCATTTTTCACATGTAGTAATTGACCGTATTCCAATCCAATACATGATGTGGTCAGCATGACTCAAAGTACGTTTTTCAATATAAAACTATCATTTTAGTTTAAAACACACATCAAATAGCCAAAACCAATAAAATGAGATAATATTGTTTGTAAAATTTATAAAAGGTCCATAATTTATTTGTGATGTGTATGAATCAACCAAACATAAATACGACACATGATGTGACTAATATGGCTCGAATTATGTATTTTCAATACCAAAGTATCATTTTAATTTAAAACACATGTCACTAGACAAAATCGAGAAAATGATCTCATATTGTTTTCAAAATTTAGGAAAATTATCAATAATTAATTTATGATATATAGGAACCAAACACACATCAATATGAAACCCGATGTGGTCAGTATGATTCGATGTGCATGTTTTCAACAAAGAAGTTCCATTTTATTTTAAACTACATTTCACATTGCCAAAACTAAGAAAATGATCTTGTATTATTTTAAAACTTTATAAAAATGATTCATAATTCATTTTTCACATGTAGGAATTGACCTCACACCAATTCTACACAAAATATGGTTAGTATGACTCAAAGTATGTGTTTTCAATATAAAAGTGTTATTTTAGTTTAAAACACACATCAAATATCCAAAACAAAGCAAAAGATCTCAGATTATTTTATAACTTTTGGAAAAAGTCCTATAATTCATTTATGAAATGTATTAATAGACCATATATCAATCCAACACACAATGTGACTAATATGACTAGAAGTGTGTGTTTTCAATATAAAGGTGTCATTTTAGTTTAAAATGCATGTCACTATCCAAAAATGAGTAGATGAGATCATATTATTTTAATTTTTTTTGGAAAATGATAAATAATTTATTTTTGATATTATGAATCGAACACACATCAATTCAACATCTGATGTGTTAAGTATGAATCGAAGTGCATGTTTTCAATAAATAAGTGTCATTTTAGTTTAAAATGCATTTCACATCACCAAAACTAAGTAAATGAGCTCAAATTGTTTTCAAACTTTAAGGAAAAGATTCATAATTCATTTTTCATGTGTAGTAATTGACCACTCGCCAATCGGACACATGATATGGTCGGTATGACTTGAAGTATATGTTTTCAATATAAAAGTGTCATTTTAGTTTAAAACTCATATCAAATAGCCAAAACTAAGAAAATGAGATCAAATTGTTTTAAAACTTTAGAAAAATGATCCATAATCTATTTATGAAATGTAATAATTGACCACACATTAATTTGATACACCGTGTGATCAATATGACTCGAAGTTTATGTTTTCAATATAAAGATGTCATTTTAGTTTAAAATGCACGTCACTAGTCAAAACCAAGAAAATGAGCTCAGTTTGTTTTCAAAATTTATAAAACTAATCTATAATTTATTTGTGACATGTATAAATTGACATCATATCAATCTGACACCTTATGTGATTGGTATGACTAAAAGTGTGCATTTTTAATAAAGATGCACCATTTTAGTTTAAAACACGCATCATATAGCCAAAATTGAGAAAACACATTCAGATTGTTTTCAAAATTTAGGAAAATGATCCATAATTAATTTTTCATGTATAGAAATTGACCACATGCCAATTAAACACACGATGTCATTGGTATGACTTGAAGTACATGTTTTCAATATAAAAGTGTCATTTTAGTTTAAAACACACATCAACTAGCTAAAACCAAGAAAATGAGATTTGTAACATCACGTTACGTTTTCAATTACTTTTGATGTTTCTAAGTACCTCTGTTTTAGAGTAGTGACTTGGGGTGTGTTTGGGTGAACTTTTAAGTAAAACTAAAGGGCAGCGAGTTGTACACGGTTTGCGCATGGTTTGAAAAACCGTGCGACCAAACCGTGCCAACCATGCAGAACTAGACAGAGAGGTCCACACAGTTTGCGCATGGTTTGACAGACCGTGCGACCAAACCGTGCCAACCTTGCAAACCTGGATAGTGGGTTCCGCACGGTTGGCCCACGGTTTTCCTAACCATGCGCCTCTGTCCAGGTAACCATGCGCACGATTTTTTAATTCTGAAAATCCTTTTTAAAACCACCTGAACCACCATGAATTCCATATTTCCGGCCTTGGCTTGGTCTTGAAACATTCTAGGTGTTTTCAAAGCCTCCCGGAGAGATTCCAAGGTGATATGAACTTCTTCCTTCGAGATTGAAGGCTCAGATTGAGGATCCACTCTCCTCCTGGTAAGTGGATTTCAACCTGTTACTTCTCCCATTCTTTCCTCTATCTTTCCTTGATCATTTCATGGGAGATTTCCACCATTTTTCGTGTATTTAAACCTATGAGTTGAGATCTAGATCTATAATTGTGGATCTAGATGTATTTTTACAAGATATTGATGCCATTGATCTTATTTTTTTTTGGTTTTAAGGATTTAGATCCAGAACTTGATCGACGACGTTGTGCCACTTGGTTTTTGGGGTTTCTCATTGGGCTAACTTCCGTCAATAAATCAAGGTAGGTGGTTCCGTCCCGACTTTCCAAATTGATCATCCTTGTATTTCTTGATTTATTTCAATTGTTGATTTAAATTCAATTGCTCAAATTTGCTTTCAATTAAATTGATAAAAATTCGATTCCAGTGAATCGAGTTATTTGAAATGTTTTTGGCATGAAAATTTGGAAAACCCCCAATTCCATTTAATTGGGTCTGTTTTATGGAAATTTACTGATTTAAATTGTTTAATTTAAATTGTAGATTTTATGGAAATGAGTTCAATTAAATTGTTGAATTTAATTGTGGAAATAAACTGTGTGATGATGGAATTAGTTTTGATTGGATTTTAAACTGGTGAAAATGGCTTAAAATTATTTGATAGAAACCCATTAGTTTTATCTTGTGAAAAAGGCATGTTTTTGAATAAAACATGTTTTGGTTTTAAATGGAAAGAAATTGGAACATTTGAAATGGAAGAATGAGATTGATCATATTTTTAATCATTCTTAAAATAGTTCTCCCATCATGTAAGAGCGCATGCAAGCCTTAGGTAGTTAGTGAGTTATTTGGATACACTCAATGCTACGACAACGTTCTAAAACATACTTGCGGCGGGTCACTATAACACCCCGAGATTTTATGAGATATATTATTTTTAATTTATTTTTTTTCTTCTATTGTACACTACACCAAGATTATATTGTACTATATGCAACACTGTATTAGATTTCAGTATACAAAACACTATTCTTGGCTCGTGTTATACACAATTTCAAGTTTGTTTTGTAGAAATTATTCTACGCAACATTAAGTATATATTTTGTTTAATGCATAAATGAAATAAGTTTTGATTGTGTTATATGAAACACCAAAGGGAGATTTCACTACACTCAGCCCTGACTTGGCTTGCATTACACGCAATCACGACCTTCCACGATAGCGTGTGTAGTATGCCATACCGGGTTTCACTAAACAACGATATATTGTTATAATATTATTATGAACTAGATTTTATGACCGAATTTTTAATTTTATAACATTATAGTTCATATTACACATTTTCTAGAATGAGGTATGAGAACAAAATCATTTTTTTGAATAAAAGAACTATTTTTCAAAAAATCCAGTTTTGCCGCCTTTTGTTGGCGAACCCATTTTAAATATAATTTTTGAAAAGTTTATAAGATCAATTTTACAAAATAAACTTCTTCTTTTGAATCAATATATAAAAATTTACATTGGATAAAGTTTTGATATTTTTCTGACAACGTTCTTATTTTGATGAATAGTAAAAACACGCTAAATTTTACTTAAAAATAACTTTTTTCATCAAGACAATTTATATGGTTAAATTATAATAGTAAATTGTTTTAAAGCCTAAATAGAATATATTTTTACCATTTAATATAATTTATGTCATTATAATTGATTTTACATTGAATTCATAGGATAAATCAATTCAATCTTTTGCAATATTTTAAACAAAAACCCGTTTTTTTCAACAACGAGATTAATTTTAAATTAATTACTGAAACTTATGTGTTTTGAATTTGGAAAAAATGGATTCCATATTTGGAATCAGTAGGTCCAAATTATGTTAATTGGCTACTTTTTATTTTTTTGGGCATTATGAATAGTAACTACGGTAAATTTTATTTACCATAGTTAAAGGTAAATCAGGTAATTAAGGGAAAAAATAAGATTATAAAATTACCCTAACACCTGAAAAAATTCTATTGGATGAATAAATGTTGAGAAATATCACCTAAGGGTCTAAATAGATTCATTTCATGGACTTTTGACCATGAAAATGATGTAATTATTATTAAAACCAAAGAAAGTGACAACATGTCACTCTCTTATATCTTATAAGTGTAATAATTTTAATTTAGTGATAAACTTCATAAAACCTTGAATATAAATAGTCTCCAAAAATATAATAAAATTATATACATCATGAGAATTTATTTATAATTTTTAGGGATTAAATAATTGTCATTAATGGTGACATAATAGTGATGCAAAAATTGTTTATTTAGTGAAAAATCAATAATATAGTTTTTATTAAACTAATAGTGACCATAAAAGGCACAAAAAAACCTGAAAAAACTTATTGGTCATGTACATGTAAACCATAAGAATACAATGGTCGAATATTTGACCATTTGGAGCCTTATAAAAGAGATTATGACATTTATATTATTTTATTTTAAATGATGTCAAAGTTGTCACCTTCATACTTTAATAAAGATAAAATTTTAAAAGTGGGTTGTTTTAGAAGATAAATTAGAATAAAAGTTTTATTATGAAATATATTATATTTATATTCATCATAGTATTTTTTTTAATTTTTATACAACAAATAAGTATATTAAATAATTATACAAAAATGTTGTATTAATTATTTTATTAAGAGAAATATCAAATAAATGATTTTAAAAGTATTAAAATAAATATTATATGAACTAATTAATGTGCTCCACTAATTTTATAGATGAATATGAATTGTTATAAATCTATTAAATAGTTTTTTTTAGAAAATATATTCTCTTTGGATTTTATTTAAATTCAATTAAATGAATTGTGTCAAAATTAACACTATTGATATTTTATATTATTAAATTGTTTAAAAATCACAAAAATATTTAAAAATTAAAAATTAAAAATTATATTATCTAAAATATCATAAAGTATCAAATTATATATAATTAACAACACATAATTAAGTATTTATAACCATATAAAATTTATAACATTATTACCACAAATAAAATTAAATAGATAAAATAAGGATAAATCAAAATGATAAGGTTTAAAATAAAATAAAAACATGTCTAAATTTAATTTGTTGATGATATTACAACCCTATATTATCTAATATCCGAATTTGAGTCACTTTGGATGTTTTTAAGTGGGGTTTGGGTTTATTATAAATTAATATTTTAGAGGTTTCCAAAAGTGCCCCTCTCCTCCCTTATAAAAGGGAACCTCCACCCTCTCCTCTTCACAAAAATTTGAGCCTTAAATATTGGAAAAACCCTAACCATTTTACTTCTCAACTTCCATATAAACCTTCTAGAGGTACTGGTCTTCTTCAAAGACCAACTTTAGTGCCCTAAGAGAAGGTTAAGAGGAGGCGCGTCAAAGAAGGGGTAATCTCTTCTACCGATTCTTTCAAGTTTCTTTATTCTTATAATTCCTATTATTTAGTTTTTCATTATAAAGTAATAAAATCAGTATAACTAATATACTGATATGTTATTATAAATATTAAAAAACCTCATTTCACCTTCTATCCATCCTACGGAAAATGAAATCACCGCGCGTGCGTACGTACGGAATACTGTCTCCACGCTGTGGTGTAATCTGTTTTTCCACCACCACCTTACTTGGATGAGTATAATGGTGTAAAGAATAACTATATATTGTTATTATAACATCATATAGATTCTGAGATATTGTATCATCCACTCCAATTCCATTCAATAATTATGGGAACGATATCATCGCTTGTGCGTACGCACGGATTACCGTCTCCACGACGTAATGAGATTGATTCTCCATGTTAACCATTCAAGAATGATTATAAAGTATATATAATGAATAATAATATATATGAGATAATAATTCTACTGGATTTATGTATATATATTTCATCTAATTACTTCCATTCAATTCAATAAGGAAAGGAAAACATCGTTCATGCGTACGTACAACCTACCGTCTCCATGAACGGTGTATTTCATTCCATTTATCGATATATTATATATATTTATATGATGAATACATATTATTTTTTACATTCTGGAAATATTTAATCATGATCTAAGTAATCATATGAATAATTACAAGTCAAAACATGTACGATAAATGAAACAATTTTATCCAAAACGCTGCTTTAACATGGAATTAACAAAAGAACGGGTAATATAAAGTCGTAAGTGAATCATGTATGATATCATAAATATTAATATGGTTCTTTTACAAGTTAATAACATGTTTAAACCCACTATACAGAAGTCTCATACCCATATGGAAGAAATTGGACATAAGGTAAGGGATAATTCTTCCAATCTCGTTCTTATCTGGGATTGTTTATTCGTAAGTATTTACTGGAGTTATTGTTATCATCCATGTACATGTTTTCTAAAAATGTTTTAATTTATGTTTAAATTCCTTTTTACCCATTTTTGTCTTTTACCACATGTTATTTAAGTAATCATTATTTTGTTTACCATACAAGGAACTTTTTGACTTTTCCGGCAAAAGTACGAGGAGAATGTTTTTTTTAACTTATACGGCATGAACGGATTTTTACGGTTTCATAACGCCTAATTTTCATGAATATTACTCTACAAGATTTCATGATTATTTTCAAAAAAATCATTTTCTTTTAAAATTGAATGAAATTTTGTGAAAATAAAATTATTTTGAAGAAGAAAGGATATTTTCCTCAAGAATTCATTTCAAGTGTTTTGTCAAAACTATTTTCCATCTAAGATGACATTATTTTTTATGATTATGTTTGAAGTATAATATATCTATTATTTACATGGTTAGATTCTTCTTATTATTAAATGATATCCATTTGTTTTATATGGATTATGTTATGATGGGATGATGTTTATGAAACCCATTTTATTCTTTGGGTTATGATGAATGATTTATGTTTATTTTGTGGCACAAGTAAGAATGATTTCATTATGAGATGGGTGTGACCTATATCTCCCTGCAATTCATTGGGTAAAGATTTATATCTCATGATATAGAAATGGATGAAACAGAAAGTAAATCCAGTTCAGTAATACAGGGATGGAACGACAAGTAAACCAGGTTCAGTAATGGACATTGTCCACTATGATGGTCTTGGTAGAAATTCCTTGGCTACTATGGAAATAATATCATGTGCTTAATGATTTTCCACAATTACATGTTTTATTCCCATGATATTTTATCATGATTGATGTTCTATTGTGATCTATGCCTTATGTACTGCCATGTTTTATGTCATTGCTCAAGATTTTGATGTTTAAACATTATGTTATGTTTTTAAGTTCAAATTTATATGGATTTTTTTATTTTGTCCATGCTTTCCCTTACTAAGAATTTTATCTCACCCTTTATATGTTTTATTTTACCTAGGATTTAAATAAAGGTTTTAGGTAGAAAAAAGAAGAAGATCATTATGGGAGATGTTTAAGATCTTTCACCATGATTAGAAGATTATGTTTTGAGTTTCCAAAGAAACTAAACTAATACGATCTTTGGGTGTTTTTTTGTTATGTATTAAGTATTCCGCAAAAGTAATGTAATATCCATGTACATAAAGCTATGGGTCTCTACAGTTGGTATCAGAGCAAAGGTTTAGTTAACCTTTGGAAACTAGGATGCGAAAACTTTAGTGAAATCCCTAGAGATATTTCTAAGGTATGTCTAGGGATGTCCCTAAGGTTTAGTATAACTATAGGTTACAGTCCTATAACTATGTTGATGATCATGAATAACCTAGGGTGCACCTAGGGTGTCATGGATTAAAGAATGTCTGATAAGTTAGACATCTTATAAGTGACTTTTTATGATTATGTGGTTCCCTATTATTTCAACTATTTCTTACACCATGGTTTTTGGTTTTAGTCAATGGAGGGAGCCAGAAGGAATTGGGTCAACATTTAATCCAATGGACAAATTGGTGACTATGATCAATGAAATTGCATAATTCCTAGAAAGAATGATTTCGTGATTATGTCGAATCAGTCATTGCGATATATGATTAACAAGGTGAACTTTAGTGGTATTCCTAATTCATTAAGTAAGAGGAAGATGGACTTTTATGCATGTTTTCATTGTGAGGAGCATATAGAAAGGAAGATTGATATTTCTAAAGAAGGGAAGAAGAACCTTGATGAATATATCAAATAGAGGGGGAGCTGTTATCTATGTGGAGAGAAGGGTCATAGAGTGGTAAACTGTTATGGAGTTCAATGTCTTATCTATGGAGAACATGGGAATTACCCAACTCAATGCCCTGACCTAAGAGGTTACTTCTAAATCAAGGAAGGACTTATTCCATGACAATCATTGAAGAGGATGTATTTAAGTGTTTATGTATTGGTATTCAAGAATAATTTTGTTAAGGTACTTTTATGGTATATTGGAATATCTATGTATTGGTCCATTATGGTTTCCCATAAGAATATGGTACCAGTAACCATGAAAAGTGATTGAAATATTTTTAGAAAGCAGATGATATACACATAATGAAGGGATAAGAAGAAAATAATATGTTTGATAGTATTCATGATCTCATGATTGAGATAAGTACAAATTGATATCATGGTTTGAGTATATAGATTTTTTGGGATTTTGGTATGTGGAAAGAGTTAACTTTTGATAGAATTCATGTTTTCACTAAGGTTCTATGGTAATACATGTTTCAAAAGAATACATGATTAAGGTAATAAAATGTTTGGAATGTGACCAACAAGATATATCTTGTGATATATGAGGTATAAATGATGGTATTCACGTTCTTGTTATATAACCTTTTTAGTAATCGTTCTCTTTATACTATGAGTTTGGAAAGGAGTATTTTGGATAATTCTTAAGGTTGGAATGGATTAAGTTGAACATCAGATAGTATTGTTTAAGGCTAGAACTTTTTTTTTGATTTTATTTCTAGAATGTTATAATAGTATTGTTTAAGAAAAGTGACAACTTGCAGAACAGGTGACAACTCGTCGCGTCGGACAAGGTTGCAGGAATCAAACCCACAACTGAAGTGCAACAGGCCTTTATCCCCTACCACTGGCCTACAAGAAGTCCCTGTTTAGTATAAATTAGTTTTATTTTATTAAGCAGTATGATAGTTAAGTATAAGTCCATTTTTGGAATCATATACGGTTAATCTCACCATAAGATGGAATTATGTATATAACTTTTTCTAACCTTATGTTTGAGACAGATGGAATGACCTATCATTCTATCGCATGATCTGCTAACACTTCACAGAAGACAAATTCAACTTCATTTCTTTAAGATATGAAGTGGAAATTTTTCAAGGTACAAACAATAGTGATATTGTACTAAAATCAAGTAAGTATTTATTTTAATTTTTCAACATTAGGGAAATGATATTGAAAACCAAAAACTTTGTCCTAGTACCCTCATATTCAATGAATCATATGTTACCTTAGATCATCACAAATTTATGGCTTTGTGATTGTTGTCTTTTTCATTGCCATGTTCTCTACCACTCTTCATCAGATAATGATGGTTAGATTTATCTTCCATATCCATATTTTCAACTATGTTCTCCTATATAAAAACCCAATGATGAGTTAATTTGGGTAACCATTATGTTTCATACTTCACTTTTTAAAATTAAGTTTTAGTATTCCTTTTTACGATGTGGGTTTCTATGAAAGAAACTATCAAGTAGTAAACGATTTATAACCCCGATGAATTTCGAGGGCAAAATTCATTTTAAGGGGGGTGTAATGTAACACCCTGAGATTTTATGAGATATATTATTTTTAATTTATTTTATGTCTTATATTGTACACTAAAACAAGATTATATTGTACTATATGCAACATCGTACTAGCTTGCATTATACACAACACTATTCTTGGATCATGTTACACACAATTTCATGTTCGTTTTATAGAAATTATTCTACACAACATTAAGTATAGATTTTGTTTAATTCATAAATGAAATAACTTTTGATTATGTTATATGAAACACCAAAGGGATCTTGCACTACACGCAACCCTGACTTGGCTTGCATTACACGCAATCACGACCTTCCACGATAGTGTGTGTAGAACGCAATACCAGGTTTCACTAAACAATGATATATTGTTATAATATTATTATAAAATATCCATTATGAATATTATTAACCTAATTTTTAATTTTATAACATTATAGTTCATCTTAAACATTTTCTAGAATTAGGTATGAGAACAAAATCATTTTTTTCGAATAAAAGAACTATTTTTCAAAAAATGCAGTTTTGCCGCCTTTTGTTGGAGCACCCATTTTAAATCTAATTTTTGAAAAGTTCATAAGTTAAATTTTATAAAATAAACTTCTTCTTTTGAATCAATATATAAAAATTTACATTGGATAAAATTTTGATATTTTTCTAACAACGTTCTTATTTTGATGAATAGTAAAAACATGCTAAATTTTACTTAAAATCAACTTTTTTCATCAAGATAATTTATATGGTTAAATTATAATTGTAATTTTTTTAAAGTATAAATAGAATATATTTTTACCATTGAATATAATTTATGTCATTATCATTGATTTTACATTGAATTTGTAGGATAAATCAATTCAATTTTTTGCAATATTTTAAACAAAAACCCGTTTTTTTCGACAACGAGATTAATTTTAAATTAATTACTGAAACTTCTATGTTTTGAATTTGGAAAAATTGATTCCATATTTGGAATCAGTAGGTCCAAATTATGTTAATCGGCTACTTTTTATTTTGGGGCATTATGAATAGTAACTATGGTAAATTTTATTTACCACCGTTAAAGGTAAATCGGGTTATTAAGGGTAAAAATAAGATTATAAAATTATCCTAACACATGAAAAAATTATATTGGATGAATAAAAGTAGACCCATATCACCTAAGGGTTGAAATATATTCATTTCATGGACTTTTTACCATGAAAATGATGTAATTGTTATTAAAACCAAAGAAAGTGACAACATGTCACTCTCTTATATCTTATAAGTGTAATAATTTTAATTTAGTGATAAAATTCATAAAACCTAGAATATAAATAGTCTATAGAAAGATAATAAAATTATATACATCTTTAGAATTTATTTATAATTTTTAGGGATTGAATAATTGTCATTAATGGTGACACAATAGTGATACAGAAATTGTTTATTTAGTGAAAAATCAATAATATAGTTTTTATTAAACTAATAGTGACCATAAAAGGCACAAAAAAACCTGAACAAAACTTATTTTTCATGTACATGTAAAACATAAGCATCCAATGGTATAATATTTGACCATTTGGAGCCTTATAAAAGTGCTTATGACACTTATATTATTTTATTTTAAATGATGTCAAAGTTGTCACCTTCATACTTTAATAAAGATAAATTTTTAAAAGTGGGTTGTTTTAAAATATAAATTAGAACAAAAGTATTATTATGAAATCTATTTTATTTATCATCATCATAGTATTTTATTTTTAATTTTTATACAAAAAATAAGTATATTAAATAATTATAAAAAAATGTTGTATTAATTATTTTATTAAGAGAAATATCAAATAAATGATTTTAAAAGTATTAAAATAAATATTATATGAACTAATTAATGTGATACACTAATTTTATAGATGAATATGACTTTTTAGAAATCTATTAAATAGTTTTTTAGAAAATATATTCTCTTTGGATTTTATTTAAATTAAAATAAATGAATTGTGTCAAAATTGACCCTATTGACATTTTATATTATTAAATTGTTTAAAAATCACAAAAATATTTAAAAATTACAAATTAAAATTTATATTATCTAACATGTCATATAGTATCAAATTATGTATAATTAAAAACACATAAGTAAGTATTTATAACCATATAAAATTTATAACATTATTACCACAAATAAAATTAAATAGATTAAATAAGGACAAATCAAAATGATAAGGTTTAAAATAAAATCAAAACATGTCTAAATTTAATTTTTTGATGAGATTAAAACGCTATATTATATAATATACTAATTTTAGTCACTTTGGAAGTTTTTAAGTGGGTTTTGGGTTTATTATAAATTAATATTTTAGAGGTTTCCAAAAGTTCCCCTCTCCTCCCTTATAAAAGGGTACCTCCACCCTCTCCTCTTCACACAAATTTGAGCCTTAAATATTGGACAAACCCTGCCCATTTCACTTATAGACTTCTATATAAACCTAATATAGGTCTTGGTCTTCTTCAAAGTCCAAATTTAGTTCCCTAAGAGAAGGTTAAGAGGAGGCGCGTCAAAGAAGAGGTAATCTCTTCTACCGATTCTTTCAAGTTTCTTTATTCTTCTACTTCATCTTCTTTAGTTGTTTCATTATAAAGTAATAACATAAGTATAACTAATATACTGATATGTTATTATAAATATTAAACAACCTCATTTCACCTTCTATCCATCCTACGGAAAATGAAATCACTGCGCGTGCGTACGTACAGAATACCGTCTCCACGTTGTGGTGTAATATGTTTTTCTACCACCACCTTACTTGGATAGGTATAATGGTGTAAAGAATAACTATATATGGTTATTATAACATCATACATATTCTGAGATATTATATCATCTACTCCAATTCCATTCAATAATTATGGGAACGATATCATCGCTCGTGCGTATGTACGGATTACCGTCTCCACGACGTATTGAGATTCATTCTCCATGTTAACATTTAAAGAATGATTATAAAGTATATATAATGAATAATAATATATATGAAATAATAATGCTACTGGATTTATGTATATATGTATATATATTTCATCTACTTACTTCCATTCAATTCAATAAGGAAAGGAAAACAGCGTTCATGCGTACGTACGACCTACCGTCTCCATGAACAGTGTATTTCATTCCATTTATCGATATATTATATATATTTATATGATGAATATATATTATTTTTTACATTATGGAAATATATAATCATTATCTAAGTAATCATATGAATAATTACAAGTCAAAACATGTACGATAAATGAAACAATTTTACCCAAAACACTGCTTTAACGTGGAATTGACAAAAGAATGAGTAATATAAAGTTGTAAGTGAATCATGTATGATATAATAAATATTATTTTTGTTCTGTTACAAGTTAATAATATCTTTAAACCCACTATACAGGAATCTCGGACCCATACGGAAGAAATTGGACATAAGGTAAGGGATAATTGTTCCAATCTCGTTCTTATTCGGGATTGTTTATTCGTAAATATTTACTGGGGTTATTGGTATCATCCCTGTCCATGTTTTCTAAAAATGTTTTCATTTATGATTAAAGTCCTTTTTTACCCATTTTTTTCTTTTACCACATGTTACGGAAGGAATCATTCTTTTTTTTATCATACGAGGAACTTTTTGACTTTTCTGGCAAAAGTACGAGGAGAATGTTTTTTTAACTTATACGGCATGAACGGATTTTTACGGTATCATAACGCCTAATTTTCATAAATATTAATCTACAAGATTTCATGATTATTTTCAAAAAAATCCTTTTCTTTTAAAATTTAATGGAATTTTGTTAAAAGAAAATGATTTTGAAGAAGAAAGGATATTTTCCTCAAGAATTCATTTCAAGTGTTTTGTCAAAACTATTTTCCATCTAAGATGAAATTATTTAGTATGATTATGTTTGAAGTATAATGTCTCTATTATTTACATGGTTCTATTCTTCTTATGATGAAATGATATCCATTTGTTTTATATGGATTATTTTATAATGGGATGATGTTTATGAAACCCATTTTATTATTTGGGTTATAATGAATGATTTATGTTTATTTTGTGGCACAAGTAAGAATGATTTCATTATGAGATGGGTGAGACCTATATCTCCCTCCAATGCATTAGGTAAATATTTATATCTCATGAGATATACATGGATGGAATGGAAAGTAAATACGGTTTAGTAATATAGGGCTGTAATGACAAGTAAACCCGGTTCAGTAATGGACATTGTCCACTATGATGGTCTTGGCAGAAATGCCTTGGCTACTATGAAAATAATATCATGTGCTTAATGGTTTACCACAATTACATGTTTTATTCCCATTCTATTTTACCATGATTTATGTTTTATTATGATCTATGCCTTACGTACTGCCATGTTTTATGTCACTGCTCAATATTTTGATGTTTAAACTTTATGTTCATGTTTTAAGTTTAAATGTATATGGATTGTTTTATTTTCTCCATGATTGAACTTACTGAGCATTTGAGCTCACCCTTTATATGTTTTCTTTTCCCCAGGATTTAAAGAAAGATTTTAGGTAGAAAAAAAGAAGATAATTATGGGAGATGTTGAAGATCTTTCACTATGATTAGAAGATTATGTTTTGAGTTTCCAAAGACACTAAACTAATACGGTATTTGAGAGTTTTTTTGTTATGTATTAAGTATTCTGAAAAATTAATGTAATATCCATGTACGTCAAGCTATGGGTCTCTATAGTCACATCCCTAACGGGTTGGTGATGAGTCTCCTTTGGCCAGTGTCATAGGGACGTGTTTGTACACATTTTTCTGAGTTCACATAGAGAGTGTGGAATCCTATAACTGGTTAATACTATCGTACCTTTTGGAATATGACCATGTTGCTTGCTTGTTTATTTATATTTGAGATATAAATGTATGCCAATACTTTTGAACTGCTTTACATGACTTCTGAATTTATATAAACTATTTTATATAAATGTTTTATTTAAGCCATTGTTTTAGAAATATTCCATAATTTGTAAAATCATTAATTAAAATATTTATTTCCATCATTTGAAAATGTATAGTATGTTTTGTTAAAATATGCTTTTGAATTTCCAAACCTGTTTATTTGAAAATTGAAAGTTTTTCTTTGGATAATCTATATTTGGAATCTATTACGGAATCTTTGGTGGTATCCTACTGGCCTTAGGCTCACACCCTACTTTTGCCTTCAGGTGTTTGTAGAATTTCTTCTTCCAGGTTCAAGCAAAGGGAAGGGATCTCTTGGAGGTGGATCCAGATGTTGATCTTTGGTCTTGGTGAGTTGTGTCCTTAGGGACCTTGGGGCTGTTTTCCCATCTTTAGTACTTGGGTTGTAGTACTTTGGGCTTTTTATGCCTCTTTGTATTCTTGTGCATTAATCCCGGTGGAGTTTCTTTTGTTATGCATACTGTCTTGTTTCTTTTATTCCACATTTTTGGTGGAAAAATCATTCCCAATTGCATGTTATGTGATGCCAAGTACTATTCTCCAACTTGTGGGGATCGGGAATGCCCTTCGGGCTATGTTAGGGCCAGCTCAGTTATTGGGTTACCAGGGTACCTAGGTTGGTTCATGACAAAATGGTATCAAAGGGAGGCTAAGAATATTTCCTTGATAACAGTATGCATTTGAGTATTCTTATCGGGACTTAGGAGGTAGTTGTGATTGAGTGCCTAGTCATCTCTCACCGCAATGAACCTTAATTCACCAGGGTTGGTTAGGGAAATACGGCTTGTGGATTAGTTCTAGTATTTTCCCTGTTTTTATTTGGATAGAGTGGAATCCAAATCTTGTTTATCCCTTCTATTAAGAATAATTTTCCTTGTTACTTAGTTTGAGTGTTAATCTAATGTATTTTTATGTTGTGTAGCATCATGCCTCTGAAAAGACGTGGGAATCGGATCTAAAAAGAGGCTGCTACTGAATCTCAGGAAGCGAGTCCTATTGTGGATCCGAGTCTAGTTGAGGTGATTGTTCGCACTGTCTAAGCTCTGGGATAGGCACCACCTCCTGTTCCTGTTCAGGCTCCAGCTATAGATCCTCATAGTGATATTCTCTAAAGTAATTCTCAAGAGTTCCTACGCTATAATCCACCAGTTTTCAAAGGCTCCACTGACCCTCAACATGTTGAGGAATGGTTGAGTAATATTGAACGTCTGTTTGGGTTCTTGGAGACACCTGATGTGATCAAGGTGAAGTGTGCCACCTTCGTGATAGAGGGGCCAAGTAAGAGATGTTGGGACACGATGGTGATGGCTGGGAAACATGAGGGTTTGGAGTGGAAAGAATTTATGGTTCTTTTCACTAACCATTTCTTACCAGAATCAATGGTGTTGTCCAAGTCTGTGGAGTTTTTCAAGCTTGAGCCGGCCAACAAAACCATGAATGAGTACTCAAATCACTTTTCTGAGTTGGTACAGTTTTCTCCTGAGATTGTATCTAATGAGAAGATGAAGGCTTGACGATTTGAGTTGGGACTTTTATTAGATATCCGTTCTCAGGTTTTCTTACTGAAGCTACCCACTTATACTGATGTGATGGATATGGTGATGATGGTTGAGATGGACCTGGCAGGAAATTTAGGGTTGAAGGAAGTTCCTTTACCTCCTAGTGACAGTGTTGGTTACTTTAAAGAAAAATGGAAGTGTGATGTTTCTCATGGTAGTTATAGACAATAGAGTCATTCCAGACCTCCGGTAGCACCAGGAGGGGATTCTTTGACTTGCTATCAGTGTGGAAATCCAAGACATTCTAAGAGGGTTTTCACTGAGGCACCCAAGAATTGTAGCTCCTGCAGACGTTTAGGGAACTTACAAATATTCTTCCATCACTTGTCTACTCCATGTAGTGTAATATGATCATCAGAACCTCCAAAAACTATGGGGCAATCAAATGCTTCACGTACAAAAGGGTTCCAGCCACAGGCATCCAGAACAAAGCTTTTTCATACAATGGAAGAGTCACCAGAGGTAGCTGATACTGGTCCTACAACTATGAGAGGTACCATTACTATAGCTTCATATTTATTGATTTCTCTTTTTGATACTAGTGCATATCACTCATTTATTTCAACCCATATTGTTAATATGATTAATCTACCTATGGAGATTTTATCTTGTGTGATGGATATTACTACACCCCTTGGTACAATGAGAGAGAAGGGTCTCCGTAGTCCTACTTGTGTCTTCTCTCTATCAGATGTTGATCATGATTGGAGTTTTTTGGTTCTTGACATGAAATATTTTGACATCATATTTGGGATGGATTGAATCATTTACAATAAAGCCCGGATCAATTTTTATCTTCGACGGGTTTACCTTACTGCACCCAGTGGTGTGCCTCTTGTTTTTCAAGGAGAATGGGACCCAAGGTCAACCAGAGATGGACCCTCTTATCCATAGTTGGGTAAAGTTATATTAGTGTTTTATTTTGATCTAGATAGAGATTCAATGTGTGGTGATCTTCCTCTAGTCATTGCTGAGTTTCCCGATGCGTTTCCTTCTGACTTCTCGGGTTTTCCACCAGTAAGGGAGGTTGTTTTTTCTATTGACTTATTGCCTGGTACTCAACCGGTTTCTATTCCCTCTTACTGAATGGCTCCAACAGAACTAAAAGAACTAAAGTCTCAGTTAAATGATATTTTTGAGAAAGTTTTTATATGCCCGAGTGTGTCACCTTGGGTAGCACCAGTTCTCTTTGCCAAGAAGGCTGATGGTTCTCTTCACTTATGTGTTGATTATCGAAATCTCAATCGAGTTATGATAAAGAAAAAATATCCTTTACCATGAATTAATGATTTTTTTGATCAATTGAAAGGGGAAAAGTGGTTTTCAAAAATTGATCTTTGATCTGGTTACCATCAGTTGAGGATAAAAGAATTTGACATTCATAAGACCGCTTTTCGGAGTATGTATGGCCATTATGAGTACCTTGTTATGCCCTTCGGCCTAACAAATGCTCTTGAAGTTTTCATGGATTTGATGAACAAGGTTTTCCATGAGTATCTAGATACTTTTTTGGTAGTCTTTGTGTATTACATTCTTGTCTACTCCATGTATGAGGAGGATCATGTGCATCATATAAGAACAGTTCAGAGTCTTCTAAGGAATCATAGACTTTATGCCACTCTTTCAAAGTGTGATTTCTGGATTTGGGAAGTAATTTTTTTGGGAAATATCGTGTCAGAACAAGGAATATCAGTTGATCCTAAGAAGGTGAAGGCTATTATGACTTGGGAACAACCACGAAATGTTTTCAAGATTCGGAGCTTCTTGGGATTAGCAGGATATTATCATCGATTTGTTAAAGACTTCTCAAAGTTAGCTTCTCCAATGAATACTATGACTTAAAAGGGAGTGAAGTTTTCCTAGAATGATAAATTTCAGAGTTCTTTTGTTAAGATAAAGCATCTTTTGACTACTGCGCTTATGTTAACTCTTCCTAAGGCTGAGATAGGTTACATGGTCTTCTGTGACGCATCGGGTTCAAGTTTGGGATGTGTCCTTATGAAAGGTAATCATGTTGTTGCTTATGGATCTCATCAGCTTAAGCCTCATGAGAAGAAATATCCTACCCATGACCTTGAACTTGTAGCTATAATGCACACACTTAAGTGTTGGAGGCATTACCTTTATGGAGAAAGGTTTACTGTGTATTCAGACCACAAGAGCTTGAGTTATATCTTCTCTCAAAAATATTTGAATCTCCACCAAAGGCGTTGGGTAGAGTACCTGCAATCTTTCAACTTTGACATTGCCTATACCCTGGGGAAAGGGAATGTAGTTGCAGATGCGTTAAGCATGAAACTTCCATCACAGGATGTGAAAGAATCTTCAGAAGAGTGGAGTTTGATGGATCTTTTTGCTCAGTTTCATATTGGATTTCAGTGGAAGGGGAATGAAGTTTATTCAGCCAGTGTCTAGTTGACATATACTATTCTCGAGTTTACTCTTCAGGAACAACAACTGGATGATGAATTCCATAGTATTAGGGACTCTCTTTATGGTGGGGAGACCGACACCTAGTGGTCATTCTCCAAAGAGGGTGTTATGTGTTATCGAAACTGTTACGTTGTGCCGTTATCAGCAAGGAAGTATGTGATGGGGGATTTAAATAACTCTCAATGGGATGTGCACCAAGGAACTACAAAGATTTTATATGACATGTAGAGATAGTTCTGGTGGCCAAGTATGAGATGAGACTTTTCTGAGTTTGTATCTTATTGCTATACACGCCCAAAGGTGAAATCCGAGTACCAGAAACCTTTGAGTTTGCTTCAACCACTTCCAGTCCCTACATGGAAGTGGGATGAAATCTCTATGGACTTTGTGGTTGGGTTACCTCAAACCTAGAGGAAGAAGAATGTGATATGGGTTGTGATCGACAGGCTGACCAAGTCGACTCACTTTATACCTATTCGAGATACAACCAAAGTTGAGGAGTTGGGAAATATCTATATGAAAGAAATTGTTCGTTTGCACAGAGTTACATCTTCTATAGTCTCTGATAGGGATCCTCGGTTTACTTATCACTTTTGGAGAGGCCTTCAGGAGGCACTGGGATCTCAGGTCCATTTGAGCACGACCTACCATCCACAGTCAGATGGCCAGACAGAGAGATCTATTCAGATCCTTGATGATATACTCCATGCATGTGTTCTCGACTTTGGTGGGTTTTGGGATGATCATCTGGGGCTAGTTGAGTTTTATTATAACAACAGTTATCAGTCTGCGATCAAAATGGATCCTTTTGAGGCATTGTATGGCCGTCCTTGTAAATCTCCTTTATGTTGGTAAGAGATTGGTGAAAGTTCCTTGGTAGGGACGAGTTTGGTCCAAGAGACAACAACTAAGATCCAGTTGATTTGTCCGAGAATGTTGACAACACAGAGTTAGTACAAGTCTTATGCTGATCATCGCCATAGACCTTTAGAGTTCTCAGTTGGTGACCAGGTGTTCTTGAAAGTTTCACCCCGATTAGGTCATCGACGTCTTGGGAGTCAAGGGAAGCTTGCTCCTCGTTTTGTGGGACCTTTTGAGGTTGTTGGTCATGTAGGGAAAGTTGCTTTCCGTCTAGCTCTACCACCACAACTGAAGTCGATACATAACGTGTTCCATATATTGCAGCTATGAAAGTATCTCTCTAATCCATCTCATGTTTTGAGCTGGAGTGATCTTGAGATTGAACCAGATTTATCTGTGAGTGAACGAACAGTCAGGGTTATTGATTATGAGACCAAGGTACTTCATGGGAGAATGATACCTCTGGTCTGTGTACTATGGAATCATGATTCTGATTCTCATGAGACATGGGAAAGGGAGGAACTAATGAGAGAGTAGTGGCCTCATCTTTTTGACGTGGAGGTTTCTTCATAGGCTTTCTGGGGAAAGAAAGATCTTATGCTGGGGAGGTTGTAACATCACGTTATGTTTTCAGGTACTTTTGATGTTTCTATGTACCTCTATTTTGGAGTAGTGACTTGGGGTGTGTTTGGGTGAAATTTTAAGAAAAACTAAAGGGCAGTGAGTTGTGCACGGTTTGCTCACGATTTGAAAAACTGTGCGACCAAACTGTGCCAACCATGGAGAAATGGATAGAGAGGTCTTCACGGTTTGTGCATGGTTTGACAGACCATGCGGCCAAACCATGCTAACCTTGCAAACCTAGACAGCGGGTTCCGCACAGTTGGCACATGGTTTTCCTGACCATGCGCCTCTATCTAGGTAACCGTGCACATGGTTTTTTAATTCTGAAAATCATTCTTAAAACCACATGAACCCCCAAGACTTCCATATTTTTGACCTTGGATTGGGCTTGAAACATTCTAGGTGTTTCCAAAGCCTTTTGGAGAGATTCCAAGGTGACTCAAACTTATTCCTTCAAGATTGAAGGCTCAGATTGAGGATTCACTCTCCTTATGGTAAGTGGATTTCAACCTGTTACTTCTCCCGTTCTTTCCTCTATCTTTCCTTGATCTTTTCATGGGATATTTCCACCATTTTCTATGGATTTAAACCTATGAGTTGAGATCTAGATCTAGTATTGTGGATCTAGATCTAGTTTTACAAGATCTTGATGCCATTGATATTATTTTTTTTGGTTTTAAGGATTTAGATCCAGAACTTGATCGAAGACGCCGTGCCGCTTGGTTTTTGGGGTTTCTCATTGGGCTAACTCCCATCAATAAATCTAGGTAGGTGGTTCTGTCCTGACTTTCCAAATTGATCATCCTTGTATTTCTTGATTTATTTAAATTCAATTGCTCAAATTTTCTTCCAATTAAATTGATAAAAATCCGATTCTAGTGAATCGAGGTATTTGAAATGGTTTTGGCATGAAAATTTGGAAAACCCCCAATTCCATTGAATTGGGTGTGTTTTATGGAAATTTGTTGATTTAAATTGTTTAATTTAAATTGTGGATTTTATGGAAATGATTTCAATTAAATTGTTGAATTTAATTATGGAAATAAATTGTGTAATGATGAAATTAGTTTTGATTGGATTTCAAACAAGTGAAAATGGATTAAAATTATTTGATAGAAACCCATTGGTTTTATCTTGTGAAAAAGGAATGTTTTTGAATAAAACATGTTTTGGTTTTAAATGGAAAGAAATTGTAACATTTGAAATGGAAGAATGGTATTGATCGTATTTTTAAGAATTCTAAAAATTGTTCTCCCATCATGTAAGAGAACATGCAAGCCTTAGTTAGTTAGTGAGTTATTTGGATACACTCTAAACTACGACAACGTTCTAAAACATACTTGCGGTAGGTCACATCCCCAATGGGTTGGTGATGAGTCTACTTTGGCCAGTGTCATAGGGACGTGTGTGTACACATTTTGCTGAGTTCACATAAAGAGTGTGGAATCCTATATCTGGTTAATACTATCGTACCTTTTGGCAGATGACCATGTTTCTCGCTTGTTTATTTATATTTGAGATATAAATTTATTCCAATACTTTTGAACTGCTTTACATGCCTTCTAAATTTATATAAACTGTTTTATATAAATGTTTTATTTAAGTCATTGTTTTAGAAATATTCGATCATTTGTAAAATCATTACTTAAAATATTTATTTCCATCATTTGAAAATGTATAGCATGTTTTGTTAAAATATTCTTTTGAATTTCCAAACCTACTTATTTGAAAATTGAAAGTTTTTCTTTGGATAATCTATATTTGGCATCTATTACGGAATCTTTGGTGGTATCCTACTGGGCTTAGACTCGCACCCTACTTTTGCCTTCGGGTGTTTGTAGACTTTCTTCTTCCAGGTTCGAGCAAAGGGAAGGGATCTCTTGGAGGTGGATCCAGCTGTTGATCTTTGGTCTTGGTGAGTTATTTCCTTAGGAACCTTGGGGATGTTTTCCCATTTTTAGTACTTGGTTTGTAGAACTTTGGGATTTTTATGCCTGTTTGTATTCTGGTACATTACTCCCCATGGAGTTTCTTTTATTATGCATACTGTCTTGTTTCTTTTCTTCCGCATTATTGGTGGAAAAATCGTTCCCACTTGCATGTTATGTGATTCTAGGTGATAGTCGCCAACCTGTGGGGATCGGGAACTCTCTTTGGGCTATGTTAGGGCAAAATCAGTTATTGAGTTACCAAGGTACCCGGGTTGGTTCGTGACAAGCTTGGATTATTTTAAAAATTTAGGAAAATAGTTCACAATTCATTTTAGATGTTTAAGAATAAACCACACATAAATCTGAAACATGATGTGACTGATATGAATCAAAGTGTGATTTTACAATATAAATGTGTCATTTTAGTTTAAAATGAGCATCACTAGATAAAACCAAACAAACAAGATCGTATTGTTTTCAAACTTTAAAAAAAAATAGATAATCCATTTATGATGTGTAGAAATTTATCACATGTCAATCCAACACATGATGTGTTTGATATGACTCAAAGTGTGTTTTTTCAATATATAAGAGTCATTTTAGTTTAAAATGCGTATCATATCGGCAAAACTAAGTATAAAAATATTATATTGTTTTTAAAATTTAGTAAAATGAACTATAATTCATTTTCCACATGTAGTAATTGACCACATTCCAACCTGACACACAATGTGGTTGGTATGACTCAAAGTATGTATTTTCAATATAAAAGTGTTATTTTAGTTTAAAACACACATCAAATAGTCAAAACTAATAAAACAAGCTTGTATTGTTTTAAAACTTTAAGACAATAATCTATAATTCATTTGTGACATGTAAGAACCAACTTCACATCAATCTGACACACGATGCGACTGATATGACTCAAAGTGCGCATTTTTAATATAAAGGTGTCATTTTAGTTTGAAATGCATGTCACTATACAAAATCAAGAAAAAGATCTTAGATTATTTTAAAAATTTAAGAAAATGATCCATAATTCATTTGTGACATGTAGAAATTCACCCCATATAAATCCAACATATGATGTGATCGGTATGACTTGAAGTGCGTGCTTTCAATATACAAGCGTCATTTTAGTTTAAAATGCACATCACATAGGAAAAAATGAGCATAAAAATATAATATTATTTTCTCATCATTTTATCTGCTATTTCTTAATTAATTTCTTTATCATTTTTATCTGATACTTATTTAGTTACTTTTCATAGATAGAATTCTTGAAGACAAATAATAAATGGTGTGATAGTTGAAGGCCTATTCTTAAAAATCAAGTGATCTTGAATTGACTTACATCCATAGTGAGTTTTTATCACCACATATATGAGTTAATTCAAGAGCACCTAATTTTGAGAATAATAAGAAATGGAGTGATGTGTAAGAATCAGCTGCAATTTAATTCGATAAACAATTTTCCTAGTACGATTCAAAGAATATGTTTTTAGTTTAAAATTTACACTTTGTGTTTAATTTATTTATCTATTGTATTAATAAAATAACAATTTTTTTTGTATATGGATGCATTATTTTACTCAATATGGGGTGATTTTTTGGGAAACTAATAGCATGATCGAGGTTCAGAATCCAAAGAAAAAGAAACAATGATATTTTTAAATGTTTTTGATAAATTGTACTTACTCATCTAATTGTACAAACCATTTTTTTAAATGTATATAAACTAGTGTTTTTATTGTATTTGTATTTTAAATTTTATTTCAATTAAATTCTCATATTTTCTCTCCCTGCATTTTCTCTCTGATCCTATTTTTTCTGACGCAATGTGCTAAAATTTTAGCAGCACACTACAATAGTATACCCCTTTATTAGCACTAGAAAAAGTGCTGATAACGATATTATTTATCATATCTAGGAAAATCAATGATAAAGGAATAGATATTTTAAGGGAACTCTTATTTTCAACATTTTGTTTCACTGAAAAATCTCTATTTTAGCACTATTAAAGGCCTTATGTGTAGTAGTGCCATTTCATATGGATAAAGTTATTCATTTAATAAGGAACATTTAATATTACTATAAAAAATGTGATCCTTATCTTATTGGTTGGGATGTGTGTGTGTGATATTTTCTAATCGTTCACAAGCTAGCCGAATCTCTCTTTCATTATTGAAGCTTGTTCACTACTCGAAGAAGGTAATAACACCCTTTCGAGCATTCAGGAGTCCCTACAAAGAGTTTTTGGATCCATTTACTAGTGTATACTCCTCATAGGTAAGATAATTTCATCTAATTCTACCCATGATTTTTATCAAGAAAAATCCTTTGAATAACAAGGATGATTGTTGTTGAAATTCAGGCATTTTAGGTATACATTTTACACTCTCTTTTTAGAACACATTCACACATTTAATTCATTGGAAATAGATTGTCATTGTTTGGGTTCACTTATATTTCAAAGGGTCATTAGACGATCTAATGAAACCCATAAATGGTATCAGAGTTATTTTCTTCAATATTTAAACATGTTTCATTCAAGTTTTTGAAAAGTATCATCATCACTATATCTTTTAAGTTCCTGTGGTGTAGCCATGATGAATCTAAAAAACCTAAGTACTAATACAATGGTGTAAAGACAACTATGGTGGTTCTTTATAGGTAAAATGACTAGAGTTTGACCACCATAACATTTTTCAAGCCGTGGGGAATCTTAAAATGTTTTAATTTTATTAACATTTTTATTTAAATGAATTAATTTTTTTATAAATAATTTTAAGGTATTTTGGGATATTTTAATTTATAAAAGTTTTATAAATTCATTAATTATAAATTGTTTATAATTAACCGAATGTTTTGAAACATTTATAATATTCCAAAAATATTAAAAGTTGACATTTGAAATTCCATATAGTGATAATATGAAATAATTCATAATTTGTTTTGAATGTAAAGTGTTTATATTCACATTTTAGCTAATTTATAAAATGTTTATAATTAATTTTTTTTATGAATAGTTCATAAACATCACATGTTTTAGAAAATAAATAATTATTTATTTTTTAAATTCAATTTATATTCATGTTTAGTATTTTTTTATTAAATCTGAATGTTATGTATGCTGTAATTTAATTTTTAAACTAATTTTAGCATAAAGCCTTTCATGTCATGCTAGGTTTGATATCATAAAATTTAGTTTTCATCTCCCTTGACCTTAGTTTTTAATTATAATTATGAGATTGAGAATAATTGTTGAATATAGTTTGTGCATATTGGGTGTTAGAGATATCGTGAATTGAATTCTCTCTTGATTAAAGTTTACTTAGGTAGAGAGACTTTGGATTAGACCACCTACTGGCCTGGAGGCTATGCCTTATCTAAAAAGGTGAATGAGGTTGGTTATGTAACATCCCAAGTATTTATAGAATAATGAATTTTCATATCTATTAATATTTTTGAATTAAATATTAATTTTAGTTTAAAGGGGACACTATATATGATAGCATACCTGACACACAACAATGGGTTTCTCTGAAATCTTACAATGTACACAACACTGAGTTATACCGAAAAATAATACAACAACAATATTATTATTTTAAATGATAGTTAACACCTATATGTTGTATTGAAAGGAATGAACATAATTAACTATTTATGATTTTACACAATTTTTTTAAATGTTTTTACATTTATCTAATGAATTTTAGAGGATTAAAATGGGAATGAATCCAATTTTAAGCATAAAATACTCTAATATTTTTAAAAGGTCATTTTACCTCCTTTTGATGGCGATTTTTTTTTTAAAAATAGCTGTTGTCAGTTTTATATATTTTATTTGATAAAATAAACTTCTTATTTATAACCAAGACATTAAAATTTACTTCAGTGGAAATTTTGGTATTTTTCTGATAAAGTCCATATTTTTATGAATAGTAAAAAATACTGCATTTGAATTCAAAACTGCATTTTCATATAATTTATTTATATAGGTAGATTGTTATTTTAATTGGTTTTAAAGTATAATTGGATTATTTTTTTATCATTTAATCCAATTATGTTCATTTTAAGTAATTTCACATTTAAAATGGACATAAACACATGTCAATTTTTTGATAGTTTTTACTTATTAAAAACCCATTTTCTAGTTTTGACAACATGAATTAATTTTAAAATAATTATTTCAAATTTTTTATTTTGAATTTGGAAAAATGGATTCTATATTTATAATCATATGGTCCAAATTGTGAAAATAGGTACCTTTTATTTTTGGACATTATGAATAGTAACTTCAGTAATTATTTTTATTTACCATGGTTAAAGGGAAAATCAGGTAAATAAGGGTAAAAAAATAATATTATAATAATATTTAAATATTTTGTCATGGGTGATCTCAAATTAAGTGTGATATTTGGGGTACTTGGGTGCATTAGAGTGGCTGACCAAGGTCGTCTCTCAAAAAAAATAAAATAAAAGAGAATAAAAACACTACTTGAAAGGATGGGGGGGGGGGGTTTGTTTATCGTTTATAAAACTAGAATAAGTTTTCTAGAATAATATTGCATTTTTTTTATTTTTAATTTTGAAATGAAGTTTGATTAAAAAGACGCAACAAGAAGATGTTTTTTTAGAAAATATTTTAAAAGGCCTAATCGATCTACCTATACCTCTTCACTTAACTATTTATCATTATCATTTAAATTAATATCCACTTAATTATAATCCCCTAATTTGTTAACCCTATAACCCTACGGGAGTTAACTTAACCAAAAAGATGAAATTACTTAAACCCTAGGCTTGCTTTGGAACATGCAATCGCAGCACCCTGCTTTGATTGATGTTCTTAGGTTAGATTATGGTCATTGGTTAATTAGAGAACATATACACTTTGTAAATTATAATTAATTGAGTTTAGGGATTATATTTTAACTCTACAAATTTATCCCATGTGGTTTTGTATTACCGATTAAGATCACACTCTCACAATTTACACAAATCCTGACCTCACGTGTTTTTGTGTCAATTATTCAATTTATTGCTTAGTTTCATTTAAATTAAAAAATAAATTAATATATCATATTAAGTTAATTACATTATCTCATTTATTAAAAATAAATAAATGAATAAGGTAAGATGTAGACCGATTACTAAGAAAATTACTCTTTTATGGGCGGTGTAGTCATCGTAGAAACATTTTGCTTTTGCAAGAGTTTAGAAAGGGTATAAACCAATCTTGTTTCTACTCTTGAATTCTAGACCAAATAGGAATATTAAAAGAATAATAATTTTTAACAAAAAAAAATAAAATATAATAAATAAAAGTAGAACTAATAAGTATATTACCCAAACGCAAACATTACAACGCGAAGAAAAAGAAGTAGGCTTCGATAAAGGGATCCTTGCTTCAAGAGATACCCTTATTTAATTTGTTGGAGAATTGGATAGGAGCCACTTATCCTATAACATAAACTTCCTAATTCACATACCAACCCCTTAAAATGAGAAAAACACCAATTTATAGAGTGGTGGGGAGGTTAGGTTCAAAGTGGTTTCAAGTGTGAATGAGGAATCTCGACCAAATATTTTAACCCAACTTGAACCGCCCATTTGACCACCAAAAAGCGTGAATCATCTATCATTATAGAAGGATTATTTCTTTGAAAATTATTCTTAGAGATCTTCTAAAAATTTGGACCTAATCCAATCACTTATGAAGAAGTTATGACCCAAATACATAACCAATGTACAATATGGCTAGTCCATACCAACTTTGACTTCATGACCCATTTGCACCAACCAAATGCATGATTTAGCTCCAATGTCCTGAACAAAATTTGTATCCCATTAAGTTAGGAACACAATTACAAAATTTCAAGCACAAATAATAAATATAAATATATTTATCTCTGAAATACTATAGTGCACTATAAAGGTTAAAACTAGAATTTCCATCAAAATTTCAAATGAATGATATAATCCCAAATATTTTATAAATAAACACATTTAACACAATGTGAGGAAATTTTATCATTTATATAAATAAAATATTCAATAAAAATGTTTTTTATTAATTATAAAACTACCCTAAAATGTGTCATATTCCTATTAGATGAGATATGTACGACCATGAGCATCCTTAGGCTGAACTTTTGGAATTTTGGAGCCACTTGGGTGTGAAAATGACATTTTATGTAACACCCCAAGATTTCATAGTGTGTTATTTCTTCAAAATAATTCAATAACTTGAACTACACGCAACACTGAGTTCAATTGCACCATGACTTACCAAAAAAAAAGCCATTAAAAGAGGTCATGAATAGTATTAACTAAATTTTAAACTTTATATAATCCTTATAATTTTAGAATCCATATTATGAGTTTCTTAGTCATAATGCAAGAACAGATTCATTTTCAGTATTGCACTTTTATCAACTTTTGATAGTGAAACCTTTTTAAATACAATATTTTAAACTTTTTGACTAAATGGAGACATCAAAAAATTTAAAATGAAACATCCCAAGCTTCCACGGTACGCTTTCCTTTGAATAAAACAGTAGCGTGTGTTGTACGCAACTTCGAGTTCTAACACACCGTAACCAATCAAACTAGCTGTTATGAATAGTAATACCTACTTTTTGAAGTTATATATATTTTATATTTTAAAATGGACTTCATTTTTGGATTCGGAATATCAAATTTAGCCTAAGGTGAAATTTTGGTACTTTTCGGATAACTTTCATATTTTGATGAATAGTGAAAATTACTAAATTTTAATTAAAAACAACTTTTTTAATCAAAATAATTAATAGTAATAAATTACGAATTTGAGTGGTTTTAAATTATATTTAGAATATATTTTTACTATTTAATATAATGTTGGTCATTGGACATAATTTTACAATTAAACCGAACATAAACAAGTGTCAATCTTTTGATAGTTATTATCTCTTAAAAACACGCTTTTTGTTTTGACAGCGGGAATTAATTTTAAATTAATTTCTGCCACTTCTGTGTTTTGAATTTAGAAAAATGGATTCCATATTTGGAATCAGGATGTTCAAATTTTGTAAATAGGTAACTTTTATTTTTAGACATTTTGAATAATTACTGCGGTAAATATTTTATTTACCATGGTTAAGGGTAAATCCGGTAAATAAGGGTTAAAAAATAATATTATAATAATACTAAATTACCCTAAAACGTGTCTTAACCCTATTGGTTGATACATGGTCGACCATGGGAATCTTTGTGTCAATTTGGGGACCCCATTGATCCACTTGTAAGTGATAATGACACTTTATTTTAATTAAGTCAAAATGAATACAAAAATGACACAAGCATATATCTTTTAGAAAAGTAATTGTTACATAGGGTTATATAAGTTGGATTTTAGATTATAAATATTCATTAGAAAGATAAAAAGATTTCCTACATAATGATATTTTATTTATAATTTTTAGACATTAAATAATTTATTTTATTTATGACACAATGATGATGTAGTAATTACTATAATAGTGAAAAATTAAAATAATTGATATTATAAATACCCAAATAAATATAATATGAAACTTTTAATGAATTAAACCAATTTTCTAGGATAATATGATATATTAGGATTGATTTAATTGACTTTGTTTGAAGTAATAAATCTGTTATGAGTTTCACAAAAATCAACTATTGAATAGTGTCAAAATTGACATAAAAGAGTTCTTAAAACAAATATTATATTATTAATTGATATTAAATTCATAAAAATCTAAGGTTAGGCCAAGAGACTTATATCATGATAGGTTCATCATTAATGGACCACATGGGGGTCGCTTGGATGTATATAGTAAGTTTATTAACCATATTATATAAAAATACAAAGAGACATTGTAAAAGTGAAACTAATTAACTTAGAGTTGATACTTAAAGATAAGGTTAATATAAGTACCCAAACCTGTCTAAATTCTATTGGTTGAGTGTTTTTCGACCTATCCCCACCTTAACCTTTGAATAATCAACTTTGGAGCCTTTAGAAACCGAATATGAATTTAATATAAATTAATATTTCTAGCTTTTCCAAAGGTGCCCCTCACCCCTCTTATAAAAGGGCACTCCTCCTTCTCATTTCTTCACACCTTCAAAGCCTTTTGGTTCGGCCAAACTCTGCCCAAATAATCTCCCAACATCCCTCACTACAACCTAGAGGCCTTAGTTTGATTAGAAATCCAACCTAAGGAGCCCTTTTGATCAAATCAAAAGGAAGAACCCGAAGAAGAGGTAATGATTTCACCACCCTTTTCTAAGTTCCTTTCTTCTTCCACTTCCTCTTTCTTTGTTCTTACCATTCTAAAATAATAACTCCAGTATCTTACATATACTGTGATGTTATTATAAATATGGTACAACCATATTCAGTATTCTATCCACCCTTTGAATAACATGTCACCATACGTGCGTACGTACGACTTACCGTCTCCACGTCGTGGTGTAATTGTTATTCAATATATTATTATTTGGATGGGTATAATAATGATGTGTAACTCATGTAAATAATAAATATAACATGTTAATGATTCTGTATATATGATATACCATCCATTTATATATTATCAAAAGAATGATATTGTCGCTCGTGCGTACGTACGGACTACCGTCTCCACGAACGCGATGAGATTCATTCTCCATCGTATCCATTCAAGTATAATTATCATTTGATGATTTAAAAATGCTGTTTAAGGACTTGATATCATTCTGGATATGAATAATATACAACCTATCCTTTACAAACATGTCTTACGTAACAAAACATATAAAAGAAAACAAGTAAGTTAACACCCGATATAATGATAATACTAAGATATTATTAACAAATCAATGTTAAAAGATCATATATGATATCATATTATTATATATGATTCTTGTATAATTTAATAACAACTATTTCACCATTATACAGGAGGTTAACCTACTCCAACCAAGGAAAAGTACAAGGTAAGGGTTGTTTCACAATCTCTTCATTATCCGAGGTTGTTTATACGTAATAATCTACTGGGATATCTTTATCATCCACATCCATGTTTCTTAAAAATGTATTTCAAAACATTTTTACTATTTACAAGAATATGGGTTAAAGTCATTTATACCCTTGTTTGACTTTTTATAAGAGTTTTATAAAGGAATCTTTCCGTCGTTTTCAAAACAAGGTCCTTTTTAACCTCTTCGACAGAATTGAGGTAAGAATGTTTTTTTAACTTGTACGGCGGGTGCGGTTATTTTACGCCGTTATAAAATCTTCAAAGCTTCCATTACAAGCTTATAAGAATATTTTCAAAGAAAATGTTTTATTTTATATGGATCTTAAATGATTTCAAAATAAAAGGAGATATTTCTTTTAAAAGAATTTTGATTTCATCTATGTCAACATCCTTTGATGGATTTTAAGATTATTTGAAGTTGATTTATTATGATACAAAACTTCTATATTGTATTGAAGGTTTTGTGATATGTTTGACTGTGGATGTGCTATTTTTATACCATTCATAGTTTATGGTGAAATTATTGACATTTCGTATGCTAGTTTTAATACGAATGTTTATGTTATGTTTAAACCTTTTCATATGGGAATGCATTGGACTTAATAAGTGACGGGTGGAGCCCGCTATAGCTCCTCGATGCATCGGTAGGTCTCATGAGACAAACTAGTGTCTTGGCACAAGGCCTTGACAAAATCTTATTTGTAGTCTTGGCACGAGGCCTTGGCTATGTGGTTATGATAGTCTGGCATTATGCATTCCAACATTATGAAAGTGGTTATTGATTTTTGCATGTGATTATTCGATTAGTAGAATATCCATGTGAATAAGTAAATGGCATTATTTCATTTTATTTATGCCATACCATGTTGAAATTCAAGTTTAAAAGGATTTTGTTTTAGTTATACACTGCCTTAAATGTTTATTCTTATTTATGAAAGTTTCCGCTATATTGTTATCCTTACTGGGCATTTGAGCTCACCCCTTTTCAATGTTTTATTTTTCCCAGGAAGTGAAGAAGTAGGTTATGAATGACCTGCAGGGATATTATGTGGGGATATGAGTGTGGATTATGGAGACATTATATTATTGTAGTAGTTTTTCATTTTATGATGTAATATAAAACTTATGAATATATCTAGTGTTTCCAAGGCTACTAAACCAATCGGTCTTTCGAGATTTGATCTTTCTTGTGATCATGCCAATGTTACGAAGTAATGCACCGACTCTGGGCAGCTGGGGTCGGGGCGTTACAGTTGGTATCAGAGGAAGTTTAGTACAAACCTTGGAAGCTAGATTTAGATAAACTCTGATTAGAGCACGTAGACCTAAGATGAAATTTGAGGATTAGTATAGAAGAACTTCCTAGAATTTTGGTATTGTAGAGATTTTGTGAGTTTTCCGAGCAATACATCCCTGTCTGGATACGAGCAGGTAGAGGCGGATCTGGCACAAATGTACCTAGGGGTAAAACCCGAAAACACCGCTTTGAGCTAGACTCGAACGGGAACTGGTGCACGACAACGGGCCTTGCTGCACTCTTGGTTACGACACTCCCGGGGGATATGCTTAGGATAACTCTCATTTTCTTTACAAATCATTATGAAGGGTTTATGAGTTTATACATCCTCAAAGGAGACATTTTTATGGATTATATCCATAAATAGTTCAATTTATGTTAAGTGTTTTATAAGTATGGGATTATGTATTTTGATTCATAAACTGATCTAGTTTATGCCATTGTTTAGAAATGGCGCCCAGTAGAAGGAATGAGAACTCCAGAAATGCACATGATCCAAAGAGAAGGAAGGATCATATCTTTCATGGTCTTAAGCTAGAATTTATAAGAGAAATAGTCTCCCATGTATTATCATCATATGAAGAAATAATATCATGTGTTGATAAGATAAGTAAAGAGTTTACTGAGTCCTATGGCTTTGAAGGGAAGCAAGAGAAGAAAAGGATGGAAGAGAGAAATATGGACAAAAGTAAGAGGGAAAAGAAGAATTTTCCCATATGTGGTAACTGTGGAAAGAAACACCCTGGAACTTGCCTGAAAGGAATAGGAGTTTGTTATAAGTGTGGAGGAAAAGGGCACAAAGTACGTGACTGCAAGGGTAAGAAAATGGTTTTAAATGTACAATGCTTCATTTGCAAGGAGTTTGGACACTATGCGAACCTATGTCCCAGTCATCAGACTATGCCGCAAATGATGCTATTGGATAATAATCAAGTTATGATACTACCACAGATGAAGAGGAATGATTATAGTTATTATGTTGATTATATCAATTGAGTGTTGTATCAACAATGTACTTGTTATAATAATTATGGAGTATATAAGGATTGTACTGTAGTACTATTTCATTAAGGACTTGAGATTGTGTGGAACAAAGAAAAGTGACTCAATAGCAGGATAAATTTTTGGAAAATATATGGTTGAGAGAATGATAAATCATAATATAGTTCTGATACTGAGGTAGTGATTTTGGAATAATATGTGATTGTTTTGGATAAATTATATTGGATATTCTTGACTACCTTGGAACTGATTAATGATTTGTATATTCCATCATTGTTGGGGTTTAGAACATTTTTGGATTAATGAAGTATATCCAGCATTCTATATGGAATAAGGGAGCATGAATGTAATCAATTAGGAATATGGTAATACATGATGAAGGTATTCATATGCTATTACGGGGTAAAAAGGATCTATATTATGTTTACCTTCCTTATAAATGTTAGACTGTGAGTTTGGACAGAAGTATTTTGGATAATTCTAGTTTGGATTATTTTGGATTGCCATAAAAGGACAACCCGGCGGTCGGGCGGCAACCCGTCGCGTCCGGCAAGGCTGCGAGACTTGAACCCGCAACCAAAGGGCGACAAGGGTGTATCACCTACCACTATCCCACGAGATGTCCTGGATTAAATAAAGTAGTTTTTTAAAAGATCTGGTAGATGAATTATAAATTCGTTTATTTTGGAACCCTCTATGAATAGTATAAATATAATTTTTTTTACGAGTGAATGGTGAGTTTTGGTAGAAAATTATTAATGGATAAAACTCTAATTATAAACTAAGTATATCTCCTTATGATCTTAGCCAATCTCATAAATAAATTCCTCATCATTAATAAAAGGAACTTAGAACAAAAATGTTGTCCTAGATGGTACCTTAAATCATCACTAATTTATGGCTTTGGGATTGTTGGCCTTTTCATAGCCATGTTCTCTACCACTCTCCATCAGATAATTGATGGCTATATTTTTCTTCCATATCCATATTTTCTTACATGGAACCCTAGTATGTGTTATTTTCGGTAATCTTCATACTTTCAACTCTTTATTTTAAATAGAGGCCTCGTTAATTCATTTTTCGATGTGAGATTTCAACTAAGATATTTTGAAACGTCAAAAATGTGTTATCCCAATACCCTATAATTTGTTGAACCGATGGTACTTCAAATCATCATAGATTGATGAGTTTAAGGACCTCAATTATACACTTGTTTGTGATTGATGACCTCAATCACTACCTATAAATATTTACGTTTTTCCTCCGATTATATGTCTCTAATTACCACCAATGTTCTCCTAATCGAGATCATAATTTGGTGGTGACCCTTTAATTTCTCTTTTCCTCATATTAAGACTAAATTTTAGTAACCCAATTTCCGATGTGGGTTTTCCCACAAATATTTTTTCTACTTTAAACCTTTTATTTTTGAAGAACAATTTCAAATTGCGAGGACGCAATTTATTGAAGGAGGGGAGAATGTAACACCCCAAGATTTCATAGTGTGTTATTTCTTCAAAATAATTCAATAACTTGAACTACACGCAACACTGAGTTCAATTGCACCATGACTTACCAAAAAAAAAAGCCATTAAAAGAGGTCATGAATAGTATTAACTAAATTTTAAACTTTATATAATCCTTATAATTTTAGAATCCATATTATGAGTTTCTTAGTCATAATGCAAGAACAGATTCATTTTCAGTATTGCACTTTTATCAACTTTTGATAGTGAAACCTTTTTAAATACAATATTTTAAACTTTTTGACTAAATGGAGACATCAAAAAATTTAAAATGAAACATCCCAAGCTTCCACGGTACGCTTTCCTTTGAATAAAACAGTAGCGTGTGTTGTACGCAACTTCGAGTTCTAACACACCGTAACCAATCAAACTAGCTGTTATGAATAGTAATACCTACTTTTTGAAGTTATATATATTTTATATTTTAAAATGGACTTTATTTTTGGATTCGGAATATCAAATTTAGCCTAAGGTGAAATTTTGGTACTTTTCGGATAACTTTCATATTTTGATGAATAGTGAAAATTACTAAATTTTAATTAAAAACAACTTTTTTAATCAAAATAATTAATAGTAATAAATTACGAATTTGAGTGGTTTTAAATTATATTTAGAATATATTTTTACTATTTAATATAATGTTGGTCATTGGACATAATTTTACAATTAAACCGAACATAAACAAGTGTCAATCTTTTGATAGTTATTATCTCTTAAAAACACGCTTTTTGTTTTGACAGCGGGAATTAATTTTAAATTAATTTCTGCCACTTCTGTGTTTTGAATTTAGAAAAATGGATTCCATATTTGGAATCAGGATGTTCAAATTTTGTAAATAGGTAACTTTTATTTTTAGACATTTTGAATAATTACTGCGGTAAATATTTTATTTACCATGGTTAAGGGTAAATCCTGTAAATAAGGGTTAAAAAATAATATTATAATAATACTAAATTACCCTAAAACGTGTCTTAACCCTATTGGTTGATACATGGTCGACCATGGGCATCTTTGTGTCAATTTGGGGACCCCATTGATCCACTTGTAAGTGATAATGACACTTTATTTTAATTAAGTCAAAATGAATACAAAAATGACACAAGCATATATCTTTTAGAAAAGTAATTGTTACATAGGGTTATATAAGTTGGATTTTAGATTATAAATATTCATTAGAAAGATAAAAAGATTTCCTACATAATGATATTTTATTTATAATTTTTAGACATTAAATAATTTATTTTATTTATGACACAATGATGATGTAGTAATTACTATAATAGTGAAAAATTAAAATAATTGATATTATAAATACCCAAATAAATATAATATGAAACTTTTAATGAATTAAACAAATTTTCTAGGATAATATGATATATTAGGATTGATTTAATTGACTTTGTTCGAAGTAATAAATCTTTTATGAGTTTCACAAAAATCAACTATTGAATAGTGTCAAAATTGACATAAAAGAGTTCTTAAAACAAATATTATATTATTAATTGATATTAAATTCATAAAAATCTAAGGTTAGGCCAAGAGACTTATATCATGATAGGTTCATCATTAATGGACCACATGGGGGTCGCTTGGATGTATATAGTAATTTTATTAACCATATTATATAAAAATACAAAGAGACATTGTAAAAGTGAAACTAATTAACTTAGAGTTGATACTTAAAGATAAGGTTAATATAAGTACCCAAACCTGTCTAAATTCTATTGGTTGAGTGTTTTTCGACCTATCCCCACCTTAAACTTTGAATAATCAACTTTGGAGCCTTTAGAAACCGAATATGAATTTAATATAAATTAATATTTCTAGCTTTTCCAAAGGTGCCCCTCACCCCTCTTATAAAAGGGCACTCCTCCTTCTCATTTCTTCACACCTTCAAAGCCTTTTGGTTCGGCCAAAATCTGCCCAAATAATCTCCCAACATCCCTCACTACAACCTAGAGGCCTTAGTTTGATTAGAAAGCCAACCTAAGGAGCCCTTTTGATCAAATCAAAAGGAAGAACCCGAAGAAGAGGTAATGATTTCACCACCCTTTTCTAAGTTCCTTTCTTCTTCCACTTCCTCTTTCTTTGTTCTTACCATTCTAAAATAATAAATACAGTATCTTAAATATACTGTGATGTTATTATAAATATGGTACAACCATATTCAGTATTCTATCCACCCTTTGAATAACATGTCACCATACGTGCGTACGTACGGCTTACCGTCTCCACGTCGTGGTGTAATTGTTATTCAATATATTATTATTTGGATGGGTATAATAATGATGTGTAACTCATGTAAATAATAAATATAACATGTTAATGATTCTGTATATATGATATACCATCCATTTATATATTATCAAAAGAATGATATTGTTGCTCGTGCGTACGTACGGACTACCGTCTCCACGAACGCGATGAGATTCATTCTCCATCGTATCCATTCAAGTATAATTATCATTTTATGATTTAAAAATGCTGTTTAAGGACTTGATATCATTCTGGATATGAATAATATACAACCTATCCTTTACAAACATGTCTTACGTAACAAAACATATAAAAGAAAACAAGTAAGTTAACACCCGATATAATGATAATACTAAGATATTATTAACAAATCAATGTTAAAAGATCATATATGATATCATATTATTATATATGATTCTTGTATAATTTAATAACAACTATTTCACCATTATACAGGAGGTTAACCTACTCCACCCAAGGAAAAGTACAAGGTAAGGGTTGTTTCACAATCTCTTCATTATCCGAGGTTGTTTATACGTAATAATCTACTGGGATATCTTTATCATCCACATCCATGTTTCTTAAAAATGTATTTCAAAACATTTTTACTATTTACAAGAATATGGGTTAAAGTCATTTATACCCTTGTTTGACTTTTTATAAGAGTTTTATAAAGGAATCTTTCCGTCGTTTTCAAAACAAGGTCCTTTTTAACCTCTTCGACAGAATTGAGGTAAGAATGTTTTTTTAACTTGTACGGCGGGTGCGGTTATTTTACGCCGTTATAAAATCTTCAAAGCTTCCATTACAAGCTTATAAGAATATTTTCAAAGAAAATGTTTTATTTTATATGGATCTTAAATGATTTCAAAATAAAAGGAGATATTTCTTTTAAAAGAATTTTGATTTCATCTATGTCAACATCCTTTGATGGATTTTAAGATTATTTGAAGTTGATTTATTATGATACAAAACTTCTATATTGTATTGAAGGTTTTGTGATATGTTTGACTGTGGATGTGCTATTTTTATACCATTCATAGTTTATGGTGAAATTATTGACATTTCGTATGCTAGTTTTAATACGAATGTTTATGTTATGTTTAAACCTTTTCATATGGGAATGCATTGGACTTAATAAGTGACGGGTGGAGCCCGCTATAGCTCCTCGATGCATCGGTAGGTCTCATGAGACAAACTAGTGTCTTGGCACAAGGCCTTGACAAAATCTTATTTGTAGTCTTGGCACGAGGCCTTGGCTATGTGGTTATGATAGTCTGGCATTATGCATTCCAACATTATGAAAGTGGTTATTGATTTTTGCATGTGATTATTCGATTAGTAGAATATCCATGTGAATAAGTAAATGGCATTATTTCATTTTATTTATGCCATACCATGTTGAAATTCAAGTTTAAAAGGCTTTTGTTTTAGTTATACACTGCCTTAAATGTTTATTCTTATTTATGAAAGTTTCCGCTATATTGTTATCCTTACTGGGCATTTGAGCTCACCCCTTTTCAATGTTTTATTTTTCCCAGGAAGTGAAGAAGTAGGTTATGAATGACCTGCAGGGATATTATGTGGGGATATGAGTGTGGATTATGGAGACATTATATTATTGTAGTAGTTTTTCATTTTATGATGTAATATAAAACTTATGAATATATCTAGTGTTTCCAAGGCTACTAAACCAATCGGTCTTTCGAGATTTGATCTTTCTTGTGATCATGCCAATGTTACGAAGTAATGCACCGACTCTGGGCAGCTGGGGTCGGGGCGTTACAGTTTATAATATTTAATTTAAAGAAAAGGGAAATATAACATAAAAATGTATATTTTACTAAATCAATTTTAATATAGGGTTATATAACTGATTTCTAAGACTATAAATAGTAATTAGAAATATAAAAATATTTCCTATATCATGGTATTTTATCTATAATTTTTATAAATTAAGTAAATAAATTTATTTATGACCCAATGATGATATAGTGATTACCTTATTAATGAAATATTCAAATAAATGAATTCATAAATATTAAAATAAATATAATTTGAACATTTTTATGCCATAATTTTAATATATATGACATTGACATACGAGGTAGGAGTTAATTCCTTTGGTTATAATTAATAAAGTTTGTATGACTTTAAGAAAAATCAATTACTAAATAGTGTCAAAATTTATATAAATGAGTTTTTAAAACAAATACCATTTTATTAAATGCTATAATAGTCCTAAAAATATATTATTAGTCCAAATGACTTATATAATGTTAAAAATGTCATTAATGATCTACTTGTAGTTCTATTGTCATTTTATAGTAACTATAGTAATCATATATTATGAAAATACAAGAAGACATGGCAAGAGTAAATGTTTTTAACTAAGGGTCAAAGATAAAAGATAAGGTTAATTTTATTACCTAAACGTTTCTAAAACCTATTGGTTGAGAGGATTTAGACTCATAATCATCTTATACTATAAATTTATTACTTTTTAACTATTATAACTCTAAAAATAAATTTATAATAAAATAATATTTCAAGACTTTACTAAAGTGACCCTCCTTCCTCTTATAAAAGTCCACCACCTATACCCACTTACTAACACCTCTCAAGCCCCTTAGATTGTAAAAATTCTACCCAAATAATCTTCCAAAATCCCTCCATTACTTCTAGAAGCACTACCTTGGGAATAAGACAATTCAAGAAAGCCTTTTGGCTCAAATCAAAAGTAGTTACCTGATTTAGAGGTAACATATTCTCTTAAGTTACTTTCCTTTATTTTACTTATCCACTCCTAAGATAAATTTATTCCAATTTTTTATAACAACAACAGTATTATAAATATTCTAGGATGTTTTTATTTTAAGGGTTTGACCTATACTTACACACATATCCATCTAATGGATATAGAACATATTGTTTCTCTGTACAGTGAACTACTGCCTCACAAAATGATGATTGTTCAATTTTATCCTACCACTTCTCAGGGTGGAAATTATTATGGAACTATATTTATATATTATATATATTATATTTTATCCATGTTTATGAAATTTTTATTTATAATACACCTTTATTCTTTCCATGTTGTGTAAATACGATAATTTCGTTTGAGGAAGTGTAGACTACCGCCCCTCAAAGCGATGTGACTCGTTCCTGCTATACATGGAACATATAAAGGATGATTTTATTAAACCTATGATATATAAATGAAATAAATATAATAATGGTATTATAATATAATTTTATATCATTTGATTATTATTATTTTAATATGACAAAGAAATTAAAGTAGCGTTCATGCTTACGTACAACCTACCGTTTCCATGAACAGTGCATTTCATTTCTTATCTTCAAATATTATAGATATTATAAATAAAATTATACTGGATATATATTATATTTAAATAATGAATAATATTTTGGAGATGATGGAATTTTTACTACATAGATTATTTATATAAAAACAAGTTCATTTTCGACTCAAGTACCGAATATCAACAATACGTTCAATATGAACTTAAAAAATTATGTAATTTTTATAAAATGGTAATAAGTGATATGAAAGGAATAATAAAAATTAAAAATGTACTAAAAAAAGTATAAATTAACATAGTTTTATTATTCAGGAACATAAGGATTGTACGTGACGAGTCAAACTCAAGGTAAGGTACTTCGTCTCAATCATTTTTCATTGAGACATTTATTGATAATATCCTCTTTTATAAGGTGTATATAGAACCACTCTAAAATTTAAAATCCATATTTTATCTATAATAACGTTACTTATTAATTCATGGATATTAATATTTAAATTTTCAAATTATATGGGATACCTTGAATGTTTAAGTATTTAATTATCAAATATTTTTCTTCATGATATTAATTTACATATTTATTTATATGAATATAAAAGGATTATAAAGGATATTTTATGTATATCTATAATTTCATTAAAAGTTGTCAAAAGTAATATTTTCATACAAATAATTTTACTTTCTTTACAAAATGACAAAAGGACTGTTGTCTATTTTAATGTATATGACGACAATGACTTCTCCTCCGCTGTAACCGTTACTTGATATTTAGATTCCTCTATATGCCTTAATGTATTTTAAATAAACCCCTTATTCCTTTATTTGGGTATCTTGGTATTTAAAATAGGCTCTTAAATGAAAATGGTATTTTTTTACGAAAATTTATTTCATATGGGATTAAATGAGTTTTTCAAAAGGGTTTTGTGATGAACATGTTTTTGAAATGGTACTTGAGAATTATATGAAACATGTGAGCCCAATATAGATTATACGAAGGGTTGAGCCCTATTATAGCTCATGTTTGAGCCTGAAACAACTTATACAAAGAGTTAAGCCCCATTATAACTCATGGGTGAGCCCGCTATAGATTATATGAAGGGATGAGCTCCATTATAGCTCACAGGTGAGCCTGATATAGCTTATACGAAGGGTGATCCACATTAAAGATATTCAATTTGGAAGTCGACCATATGGTTATTCAAATTGAATGATATTTGAAAGGGTTATATATATATTATTCTTTAAGACACCTAAATCAGTTTTAATTGATTTCTATTAGTTTAATGTTTTTATTTGAGAAAAAATTATGAGTGTTATTCATATGATTTTTTTTGTTTAATTCTCTCAAAAAACATTAAATGAGTTACCATGTTTTAACTAGACTAATGTTTTTATTTCTTTTTTATGTCCCTTAATGATATTTTTATACTCATCCCAAGTTTTTGAAATGTTTTCCACAAGGTATAAGGATGTATAAGAGAAAGGAATAAGTCAAGAAGATTTTTATCAAGAAAAAGAAATCATGTTTTGTTTAAAGGGTTTCCTTTGGTGGAAAAAGTGGATACTGAGTGTAAATGTACACATATAATGTATGGGTCTATTATGTAATAGTCATGGCCTAATTCTCTAAAACTCTAAACATGAAATGATCCTAAATTTGAATTATTTATATAACTCAAGATTATGTAATGTTTAAGGCCAGGGACTTATAGGTTATCTATCACTCCAGGATTACTCATATGAAGATTTTAAATCTCAGATAACTATATGCATTTACATGAATAATTCATATAACTTGTGTATACAATGCATTTGGTTATGTATTAATATAACCTGCTTCTGTTTTTGGGCGAGTAACACAAAATTATGGGTTGTGTAAAGGGTTACACATTAATGTGGTATAAACATATTAATTCGGTGGTTGGAATATGGATTAAAAAAAATCATTATAAGCATGCATAAAAAAAGGAATAAAATATGATATGATAATGCTTACATAAGATGTAATAGTTATGAATTCAATATGTATATGATTCCTATTAAACTAGTGAGACCTTAAAAGAAAACTCTTGAAATAATAATTGTGATATTTCTTCCAAAGAAGCACTTGTCATGACCTTGATCATCCTACAAAGTATTTTCATGCTAAAGAAAGGTGTCCCTATATTATCTTGTGTAAGGAAAGAAAGTAATGAGTGACCTTAGATTTTCCAAATGGGTAGTTTCAAGCCAAAGTGAGGTTCCCCTAGATTGTCTATTATTAGCTTGTTTTTGACATTTTTTTGGGTTAAAATTAGATAAGAAACCCAAAGGGTTGGGATACTAGAGGAATATAATTGATTGAATCCATATGATATATTTAGATAAGTGTTCATCCAATCAACTATCTTGGATTATGGTTCTGATCCCAGTATAATCACTTATTGGGGTTGATCCTGACTCATAAATTTTTGGATTATTTGGAACATTCGTATATTTTACAAGATGTAAACATCACAACCAATAATTTTTTTCCAAATAATTTTGACATGAAAGGTTTCCAGAACCAAGAGAAGATATTTTCACATTAAATTTATAATTAATTTAAATAAATCATAATAAATAATAATTTGGTCTCGAGAACTTTATTCAATTAGGATTTTGATCATCTAAAACCCTTTTTGGTTTAACATTATTGAGTTTGTATGATCTAAGTATAGAATCTATCTAGTGGTGATTCACACATGATCCTTTGATCTCTAAAAAACACTGATGGATTGTCGGGTGCTAGTGCGACATATCGATCATCTTGTGGTGTTCATCTTGATCACTGCGATGATTCCTTTAGGATTAAAGTATCATCCTTTATCTCTTGTTCTTGAGAGGGTGGAGGAGGGAGGAGAATAACTAGAGAATTATTCAGTCTTGAGAGAGGGAACTATAATTATTCATGCATAATGATTCTCAATCTTGATCTATCTCAATCAACCTCTATAAATCTACATGGTTGTCTATTTATATAGACAGGGTTATAGTTAAAAAATTATTTAATTGAACAATGAACCTTAAGTAATATATTAAACCCCATATAACCCCATTATATGTAATAATAATAATAATAATAATAATAATAATAATAATAATAATATTTTTCATGGTGTGCGCAAACCAGCATAATGAAAAATATTATTTTTCTAGTTTTCAAATTAATATTTATCACTAAAATCAATCTTGGTATGCCATTCCTCATCGGAATTTATTGAATACCTAAATAAATATTTAATTAAATATTTTTTCATAAATAAAATAAAAATTCTATTCAAATTTTGAAAAATAAATATTTATTAAATAATCAATAAATAAAACAAACATTCTATTCACAGTCTGAAGAATAAATAATTATTAAATATTAACATAATTAAATTAAAATATTTATTAATGAATAAATAATTACTTATTACCTTTTTAATAAAAATAAATAAATAAATAATATATATTCATGTAATTAAACAGTTATCTTGTGAATAAATATTTATTTAATATTTGTGATCAATAAATCCTGAAAAAAATTATTCATCTGTATTGAGAATAACATTTATACCAATAATTAAATTCAAATAGATTTTAATTGAGATCAATAGAAACACTTAGTCTGTGACCCTATAGGATTATTTATCATCAACATTAGGTAGACTTTACTAAATTTCATTATTACTATCTAGCAACAAGTCGAGGTAACCAAGAGAAAAAAAAGCTAATGTCGCAACTTTGGTAACCAAACACGAACATTTACTACATAATATAATAATTCTTTCATAATATCTCATCAAGTAGGATGAAAAATCATGTCATCGACCTATATGTATGATACATATTTCTTTGACTATCTAAAATATACTCATCATTGCACCATGACTATGGAATTTAACACGATGAATCAATTTCAATCAAAGGAATGAGATATCAACTTCCATAAATATAGAAGAGACAAACCCTTCCCTGAATTATTGATTAATAACATGTTATTCTTAACGCAACCAATGTACCCAACTTCATCACAAACTATTTTCATCTTGGTTTACAATAATACATCTAAGTGCATGAGTCATGACATGCATTAGTAATAAAATTAAAGTATAAATACCATAACACACACTCATAGATAATAATATCTAATGACACATAAACATGCATAATTCCTACCGGTGGGTCTATTCTTATAATCACCCATCTTGGAGATTACTAATTGAAAAATTAATGAGAAAAATTATCATCTACTTATTATTACTCACACCTTGATAGTTAACATACTATATTCCCCATCATAGAATAGTATCTAACCATTAAACTAGGTTTAAGAATATTTTCATGGAATTTAATGGTTCTCATAATATTGGGAAACTACTATAACCTTTTGATGTGATAGATACCCTAATAAATTATCACATTAATGCTATATAGAAGAATAATCAATATGTAATAAGATATTTATTAATATTGAAATTCATGAATATACTTGAAATATAAAGTAAAAAGTAGCTAGTTATAGGGAGACGATTCCAACAAACCCCCAATTGTACTAGATCCAACTGCTAATGAATGGTTAATTCTCACATATTAAACATGGTTCTATTGAGTATGGCTATAGCTATTGGGCCTACCACATTTTCATGGATAGGGTTGGTAAATCCACATGTCTATGTGGAAAATATGATTATTGTGACATTACCACCTTGATAAAATCCCTCAAACAGTGATATAACTAATTATCCACCTCTTATTCCCATGTCAGAATCCTAAAACCCATATAATTATATAGTCAAATATTATCATAATAATGATAAATCTCTTTCTTTTGGTATAGAAAAATCAGAATAGGACATTTCTAAACGACTCCTTAAGCTGTATTAGAATATGGAACATACTCGGATATTGTAAATATAGATACCAATGGATGTAATAAGTTTTTATTAAATATTAACTTATCCTTTTCTATGATACTAGATCAAATTTAACTAATTTAAGGAAAGTTTACAATTCCCCTGATCACTAGTATTCACACTTCTCTAGACATTAGGAGCTCATCCATTTCTATTTTTCTATATACCATCAGATATTTCTAACTGCAAGATGATGTTGTTATGTTAGATCTATTTGATATTCACCCACCATGAATTATGAATAAGTAATATCAAATTTTAGTACATATAATGTCATATGAGATAAATTCTTATCACTTAAGCTTGTAAAATTATTTTAATCTCAATAATCTCTTCCTATTACCATGCATGTTCTACTTGACGGATTATATGCCAACAAAAATTCGGTCTTGAATTGTTTTAACTTGTATTTGTTCAATACTTTGTTAATATATTTACTATTAATAGATTTATAAGACCCATGGATCTATTATTTAGATCTTTTTACCAAGAACATAGTTGTTACTTTAAGTCATACTTGGAGAAATTTCATTCCTTAGTCTTGAAAAATTGGTACGACACAACATTTTTTTCCATATGTTATCAATATATTTATCTTGAAAAATTATATCACTCCCACTAAATAGTTAAATATACATGTCACTAAGTAATTTCTAAAATGATATTCTATGATCACTATGCATGATTTATTCATAAATGAATTTATGTAATATATATCATTGTCATTTATTAATGTAATCGACCCTTTCTAGTTATTACTTATTAACATAAACCACATGGTTTCCTTCTAGTCGCATCATATAGAAATATTTAATAATAATTCCTCTAAATGAGGTGGCCTTTACTATCAATAGACCAATATAATTATCATAGAAGTATGATTTGACAAGTATAATTCTAAAATATTTTAGTAATTAATGATTGGTGTATATTTTTTATCATAAACTAAACCTTTATATAACCAATCATGCTTTATTGGCGTTTTCTTGTACCATCCATGTCTAGTTTATGATTAATACTCACAAAAAATATCAAGTCTTTGAAACATTAAAGATACAGAGTCCCTAAATCTTGATATATGGTGTCCATTACTTGAATTTATATATAATTGTACACCTTAAATTGTTTTCATTTACTTCTTCTTTATATTAATATTTATTTTGAAATAATGAAATCTCTATCACCCACCATATTAAAAATAAATTTCCACTTTGGTTATAAATTCCTACACAATATGTTTCTCTGGAACTAATCCTCCCACTATGCTTAGTGGAGTCCTTCATTTCTATGCCAACCCATGTGAATCTAGATCCTTAACCCATAAAATTTAATTATTCTCCAACTATATTTAAATATATAGTTTCCTTTATGGAAATATAATTGGCCTTGACTAGATGTTAATATCCTTAGTGGCTATAGTATTATTAACTCAGATGCACCTTACTGTCTTTTGTTCGTTTGTAACTAAAACCATATTTTATTAAACAATTTTCAACAAATACTTGTGGTAGTGTCTTAATATATTCTTATCATATTTCAATTTATATGATATCCATTCAACAATATAGTTGTCATATGGTTAGTTATTTCAAATCTATTTACAAAACATGTCTTGGAAGAAATTATGGAAGATTTATAGTATATATAAGACTCATAATTAATATTCCTTTTAATACCATCATGTTATTTATTTATATAAGGAAATTTGGTTTTATTAATACCATCACACCACATGTATGATCAATGATTACTTGGATAATATTTTCTTAAATAAGCTAGCTCTGATATTTCTCAATATTTACCAAGTGCACTCATTTATTTCACTAAGAATTTATAAAATTTCCTTGAGAAATATCATAAAGTATATCAAGTTAAATTTATCTTTATAATAGTTCATCTGGAAATGTTGAACTAACTTTTAAAATAATTGCAGCATACCTTTATTTCAAAAGGTTTATTTAGCTAAAACACATTGAGAAGTTTGTTTGTATATCTAGTATCTTAGATCAATCGAGACTAAAACACTTTTATGGGTATAAAGAATTCAAATAATTTCATTTTTATTTGAAAAATAATTATCTTGAAACAATCGGTTAAGAGTATTATATTTTATATTCATAATTCATTATGATGAATATCTATGATTCAAGAGTTACTGAATCATTAGTTTAATACTAAAGTACCATAATAAAATTTATTCTAAATGTAAAATAATGTATTGTTGTGTCTATATGGACACTACGATAAATGTTTTCGTAACACTTATTACAAACTTGAATCAATCCATTTTGGAAATGAGAAGTAGCGAGTGCCCTTGGCTGACGTATGAATATCCCCTTCTAAGTTCCTTTTGAGTTCACTCTTAAACCTTTCTATTCTTTCTCATATCCTATATTTAAATACATGTATTCTATACGTATATTGTGTTTTAATAAATAAGTATTGAATATAAAATCTATGAATATACCTGAATTAGATTCACCTTCTTTATTATTTAATTAATTACAATTTCTTTTTTAGTGTTTATTCTTTCACATAAGAAGCAAATATCCCCTTGTTCATTCTTCAAACTTTGAATATTTTTTATTTTTGAAGGATGTTATAAAGGATCTTTTAGATTTATATTATAAATGATATCTTAAGACTTTTCATTTAAACTTTTCACTATAAGTATTATAGAAATATGTTTAAACCAATCCTTATCTACTTAGTGAAGTATGGTCAAAAGATTCTTGAGAAACTTATCCATTTTGTTTATCTAGACTTGGATGAATAAGGATAATCATGGTGGTAATGATAATAAAATAATATTAATGTATAATTTATTATCCAAGTGGAATCCCAATTATGCTAACTGATTAATATACCCTAGAATTTTGAAACCATGATCAGTAGATAGATTCTATTCTTCTAGTTTACAATAATATCGTGCAGTGCTAATCTTATTTATCCTATCCTCTTATTTCTCAAGAAAAATAATATTAGATATTATGGTGTAAATATTCATGTCCTTACAATATATCGTAAACTCTTTAGAAATAGTTGATAATATAATACAACGGACATAAGAAACATCCTCTACTTATCTCTAGAAATTTGTATTTGTAAGTACATGCCCTGAGTTAAGGAATGATCACAGTGTTTTCATGGTTTTAATTGAAATTTTTCTATAATATTTAAAACATATGGTTATAAATTTAATTGATTACAAATTATTCAAGTCATAATAATTTTAATCATTTTATTAATTCTCCTTCTATTTTATCAAGTCTCAATGACCCTCACCATTGAACTCAAAATATATCATCACATGAAAATTCTAGTGGAAAAGATCCATATTTCCCTTCTTATTATCCAGATAGAGGCCATGAAAATTATAATAATGTTTTTAGGTAGGCGGTTCTCCCAACTACAAAATAAACTTTGTGATTTTGTGTGTGTTAACAATGTTCTTACATTTTTTAACAACTAACCTTTTTTTATAAGAATGTTTTTGTTATTCCGGATCAGACCCAGTCGATCATAATGAGATTTGTAAGAATGTTGAAAGTTGATTAAAGTATAAACCCAAACATAAATGGGGATAAAAAGTTTTTAAGAAAGTTGTTTTATGAACTTAGAGGATCAGACTAAGAAGCACCAAATATAGAGTATTAGACTGAGCAATACTAGAGGCAAAGGTGGTCAGAAAGATGAAGTTGTTGATCAAACACACCATTAGTATCAGGTTCATAGATATTAATTTCAAGATCCATTAGACTCGGTGTTTGTTAGAAAGACAAAAGTTGATGAGTGAAGAAGTCGTATTATTAATGAAGAGTTTTTAAAGAAGATTTTTAATTCAGGTGTTATAAAATTTTCATACTTTCTAAACTAAATTAGACAATTCTTTGCTGATCATGATGTTCTCAAAAATCATGAAAACTAACATGATAAAAGATTTTTAATAAATAGAGGAATCTCAATGATTATATAAAATCCATAAGTACCAAAATTGGAAGTTTTTAGAAGTCATAATGCAAAAAAATGATGAATTTTAAAGAATTTCAAAGCTGGAGAGTGGAGAATTCCATCGTAAGGAGAATTCCATCGTAATGAGAACTCCATCACTATGAAGATTCCATCAGATTGATTCTAAGAAGGAAAGATGAACATACTAACTCTATAAAGAAAATTCAATCAGAATAACTCTAAATAAGAAAGGAAGATCGTAATGAGATGAGAAAGAAAGGCTGAACATAATGATCTGAGAAAGAAAGGCATATCATAATGAGTTGAGAAATAAAGGTAGATTATAATGATCTGAGAAAGAAAGGCAGATCATAATGAGTTGAGAATGAAAGGTATATAATAATAAGTAGAGGAATATGAAGCCAAGTAATTTTCATCCTAATGAGTTTATGTGGTTTCGTCATACTAAAGAAAAGTCAGGAAGTTCAAGAAGGCTGATTACGGAGAAGAAGTTATGTGAATAGTTGAAGTGGTAAAACTTGATATTCAATTTAGAGTAAATATAATATAAATATGATAAGTCTTGAATAATTCAAAGTTTAAGTTTAAATGTGAGTGATTTTACATTTTTTGAAATTTGAGGAAGCAGAGAAAGTTTTCAAGTTTCCCGCTCTTGTTTTTATGAGTCACCTATAAATAATTTCTCAGATCATTCATTCATTGTAACTTTTTTCCATAAGAGGAAAAGGTGGACCATTAAAAAATTTGAGTAAAAGTTATTTTTAGAATCAGATCTCAGAATAATATCAAACACTTGAATGTTTTGTTTACCGGATTGAGGAAGACCATATTGAATGTTTGAGAAGAGTTTGAGTTTTGTAGATTGAGATTGATTTTTTTGAGTCAATCAAATTGATTCAATTGGACTGAAGAATATGATAATGAGTTTTTGAAAAGAGTTTGAGTCATATATATTGTGAATTAGTTCATCATACTGATTTTATCGGACCCAACCTCATCATATTGAGAGAATCACATCCATCCAAATTAGAATAAGGATCTAGACTAAGCATTTATAGAGAAATTTGAACAAAGTATTTATTATTTTGTTTTGACTAAATTGTTTTTGTAAGAAAATTTGTAAACTAATGGGAGTCAGTACAATCTTTCCTATCAGGATATAGAAGGTGTCTAATGGGATTTGGCACAAGTTGTATTCACTTCTCCTTAATAGTGAATTTCTATATACCCATAGGAGTGGCTATATAAAGGACATCAGTTCTCACACTGAGGCCTAACCTTGTAAATCCTGTGTTCTTTACTTTCTTTCCTACTTTTTCATGCATGAGTATCTGCAAAATGTTGATAAGTAAATAAATATTAACAAGGTACAGAAGTTAAGTTTTAAAAATTATTTAAACTTATAAAAGTGAACAATTGATTAAACCCCCCTTCTTAGTTGTCATTCGATCCTTTGGAACTTAAATTGGTATGGGAGCCCATATTCCCTTATTGAATACTTATCATGGATAATATAAATTATATAAAAAACAGATGAATTCCAACATTTGATGGAAAAAATTATTATGGATGTAAAAATAGGATGATTCCTTATCTCCTATATTTTATCTTGGAAGTTGTTGATGGTGCTACAATTTATTTTCCACCTATTGAGAAATATTCTCCCATGAAGTTTGATGATAATATAAATATAGAAGTTTATGGAAAAGATAGAAATTAAATCCTTATGCCCTTATCAATTTTTTTTATCATAATGTGATGGGTATCAAAACTTCAAAGAGTATGTGGGACAATATGGAAAGTGTTTTTTAAGGGAATACTAAAGTTAAGGAAGCAAATATACAAATCCGATATAGTAAGTATGAAGACATAAGAATGAGAGATGAATAAAATATTGATGAATACTTTACCAGAGTAAATGAAATTGTTTGAAACATCAGAGGATTTAGAGATGTCTTGGAAGATTCTATAATTGTGAAGAAACTTATGAGAAACTTTCCAGGCATGTTTTATTCTAAAATTTATTCTTTATAAGATAAGGATGATTTATCTCTTGATTAATTGCATAAATTTCTCATTGCTTATGAAATGATAAAATCTCTAATGTTCAAAAATAATATGAAATATTGAATGACTTTTGAAGCTATGAGAAAAATGAAAATAAAAGATGCTGAAGATGTTGATCCTTATGAATCTGAAGATAAGGAGGACAATGAGTTGAATGAAAAAATCATGTATCTTATATCCAAGAACTATCGAAGAGGAAAATGAAAGTATGAAGGTAGAATTTCTCTTAAATGTTTTGAGTGTGGTGGAGTCAAACACTTTCCTATAAATTTTCCCAAGAATAAAGTTGGTGAATATTGAGATGATTCCAATGAAAATCCTCATTATAAGAAGTGAAAAAATGAAAAATAAAAAAAAGTCATCCAAAAAATATTAGAATAAGTTTACTGAAAACAAGAGAAGTATGTTGATTAAGAAAGCTGAATCTGACTCAAATGAAAATAATTATTCAGAAGATGAAAGTTCATAAAAGGTTAGAACATTCATTTCAAAAATAGAGAAAGTTTAAGACTCCTTAAATAGTGAATAAAAGGAGGTGAATAATATTATATAGAGTATCAACTCAGAACAAAACTTCTTGCATGTATTGAGAAAAAAATATCTCAAGAAATAAATAAGAGTAATAAAAAAACATTGTGAAGAAGTTTCTGAAGGAAGAAAATATGTCATCAAGTAGGAGGAATAATACATTTAGGAGGTCTTAACTTATAAACTTATAATTTTTAAATAGGGAAATATGGTTGAAGATCTCAGTAAAAAGCTGGAAACTAATAAAGAAGAAGTTAACAAGTTTCAATCAAAACTTATTGAGTCCAAAAATAACTTAAGTAATATGAATGAAAACTTCAATAAAGCCTCAAAATTAAAATATGATACTTATAAAGTTGATGAGAAAGATCAAATTAATAATTAGGTGAAATCATCACCCACCAAAAATAATGTTTCATATGATTTTTCTAACATTTTAGTTTCTGGAAAAATTATTGGGAAATATTGGGTAGAAAAAGGATGTAATAAACCTATTTCATCTAAAAAGGATGAAAACCCACTCAAGAGGAAAGATGGTCCACATCTAAATATTGTTAAAGCAGAAAGAAGTTATCAACCTCAAAAAATTTTTTACAGATAAAGATCTTACTTCAATAGAAAATCAATATTTGATTCTAATTTATGGTGTTTTGGAATCTATGGGAATAAGGATTATAATTTTTGGCACAAATTATATTTACCTGAAATAAGTTTTGAACAAAGTGAAAGCAATGGTGGAAGAAGGATGAGTAACTTTCCTAACCGAAAAAAGTCAGAAAAGAAAAATCTCAAGATGGTAAAAGCTTTCCAATAAAAAATAAATTTGAATGTATGTAATAAGTTTTTGGAAGATGTTATTAGGTTGTTTATCATGCTGAAAAATGTATGACACTCCTTATGGAAGACTTTTCTTATGGTATAAAATAAAATTAAGATGGAAATAATAAATTTGAGAAAATAGATTTTGTTGTTGAGACATATTTAAAATCAAGTATATGGAATAAACCATGGATACTTAATAGTGGTTGTTCTTCACATATGATATGTGATATAAAAATATTGAAACATTCTGAAAGTTATGATAGAGGAGGATTTACCTTTGGTAATGATAGTTCCTTAAAAATCAGAGAAATCACAGCGATTGATATTAAAGAAGAAAAGTTGAAATCTAAGGAAGTTTTATTTGTTGTTAGGATAAAACATAACTTACTTAGTGTACGTAAAATTTGTGATGATCGAAAAGAAGTTATTTTTAGAAAATATTCTTGTATCATCAGAAGTGTGAAATATGGAAAAGTTGTCACAAAAGGAGAAAGAACCAGTGGTAATATTTTTCAAATTGGAGAGTTTAATAACTCTGGTTACTTGAGTGCTGAAGATGAAAAAAATTGTGGCACTGAAGACTTGGTCACCTTGGGAAGAAAAGTATGAAAAAAATATCTATATTTGATTCTAATTTTTTTTATAATTTAAAATAAGATAAAAAGATGTTTTTATTACTTTTTAGAAAGGGAATATGATTAAAAAAAGTTATAAGATAGTTGAGATTTAGTCTATCAGACCTTTTGAACTTATTCATTCCAATTTTTGTGGACTGATGAGACATCAATCATTAAAAGGATATTTATACATTATCACTTTCATTAATGATTTAATTTTGATAAAAAACATCATTTTTATGAAACAAAAGTCAAAGGCTGTAGAAATGTTTAGGTTTTTTAGAAAAGAAGTTGAAAAAGAAATGGGGGCTTATATAAATATGTTGAGAATAGATAATGATACCGAATTCACAAGAAATAATTTTAAATCCTATATGAGAAATAATGGTATCAAACATCAACATTATTCTTCCTATACTCCATAATAAAATGGATTATCATAAATAAATAATAGAAGTTTGGTGGAAATGAGAAGAATTATTTTATCAGAATATAATTTATCAAATTTCTATTGGAGAGAAGATTTAAGTACTGTTTTATATGTTCAAAATAGATACTTATTGAGACCAAAAAACAAAATAATTCCTTATGAAATGTGTTATAACAAAAAACCTTCATTGAAATACTTCAATTTTTGTATAATTAAATGTTTACTCAAAACCAAAAATCCAGATCTTGTAAATTTTGATGAGAAAGACAAGGAAAGAACTTTTATGGGTTATTCACATAGTGGAAGAAGTTAAAAATGTTGGAACAAATGTTTAAAAAAGTTGATGGAATCATATGATGTTAAAGTAATTGAAAATTAAAATTCCTCAACAAAATTTGTTGTGAATTCTGATGAGGATAAACTAAATATTTACAAAAATAGTGAAAGTAAGTCAAAAAATACTTACCAAGATCTAGGAGAATCATGTGATGAGGAAAGATTAAGAGGAAAATAATCTTTGAAATTTCATGCCTCATATAAACATATTGAGTTTGAAAATATTATTGGAAATTAGAATGCTCTATTTTAGACCAAAATGAATTTGAGATCAGAAAAATAGACTTCACTTATCTCAAAAGTTGAACCAGAATCAGTTTCAAAAGCTATTCAACACAAAGAATGTTTAGATTATATGAATAAAGAGTTGTATTAGATTGAGAAAAATGAAACATGGTAACTTGTTCCACGAATAACAAATTAAAATGTTATCAGAACAAAGTGGGTTTTTAGAAACAAGTTGAATGATCATGGAGAAGTTTCAAGAAATAAACCGAGGCTTGTTTGTAAAGTCTATGCACAGGTGGAAGGTGTGGATTTTGAAGAAACATTTTCCCTAGTTGTAATATTAGAAACTATTAGAATGTTTCTTTCAGTGTTTTCACATCATAATTACAAAGTTTATCAGATGGATGTAAATTTATCTTTCTTAAATGGTGTGATTGAGGAAGAAGTTTACATTGAAAAACCTTATAGTTTTTTACTTGATAATGATGAAAAAAAGGTTCATATATTTAATAAATCCTTTTATGGGTTGAAACAATCCCCACATGCATGGTATTATAAACATGAAAATTGTTTGATAATGATGAAATTTTCTAAAGGAAAAGTTGATAACAACTTATATTCGAAAGATGTTGAATCCAAAACTCTAATTATAATCATTTATGTGGATGATATAATTTTTGCTGGGGATGAAGAAAAAGTTTGTAAATAATTTTTTGAGTAAATGAAGAAGAATTTTTAAATTTCAATATTGGGAGAATTAACTTTCTTCCTTGGATTATAAGTTCAAAAAAAAGAAAAGTACATTTTCTTATATCAAGAAAAGTATGCCAGAGAATTGTTAAAGAAGTTTTGGATGGAATAATCCAAAGAAGTTTCTACTCCTATTTTAGCGAGAACAAAGTTGAGTAAAGATGAATATGGAATAATTATGAATCATAAAGACTTTTAGAAACTGATTGGAATTATTCCTTACCTTACAAACTCAAACCCTTATATTGTTTATGCTATAAATTTGTGTTCCAGGTATCAAAGTAATTCAAAAGAATCACATATGCTTCCAACAAAGTGTATTATGAGATATATCAAAGGAACAACTTCACATGGGTTATTATATAAAATAAATTTTTATATGAAGTTACATGTTTATATTGATGTCAATTGGGATAGATATTTTAATGATAGAAAATCAACCTTAATAGGATCATTTTTCTTGGGTGAATGTTATGTGAGTTGGAATAGTAAGTAACAAAGTTCAGTAAATTTGAGAACAATGAAATATAAATATATTTCATCTACAAAATCTTGTACTAAAATTATGTGGATGAAAGTTCAGTTAGAATATTTGAAAGAAAATATTTCTAAACCATTGAAGATACTTTGTGATAATCAAAGTTCCATTTATATTTCTAAAAATCCTATCCAATATTCAAGATCAAAACACATTGATATAATGTTTCACTTTATAAAATAGAAAGTTGAACCTAGAGATTTTATTCTAGAATAAATCTCAATAAAGTATCAAATTGCTGATATTTTTACAAAATCCATGATAAAATAAAGATTTATGTAATTGAGGCTATAACTTCATGTTCAGCCTCCTACCATGACTTCCTAAACCTCAAAAGTAAGAACCCCCATTTTGATTTGTATTATGTTGACAAATGGGGAGAGAAAGTAACAACTTTTTAATTTGTAAGAAGTTTTTACTTATCTTTTTTTAATGAATCTGAAGTTGTGGTTATCATAAAATGGGGGAGAGAAAAATAAAATTGAGAGGAAAAGATAAAAGTTAGGAAAGTTTATATTTACATGGAATCATGATTTTATTGTCACATAGGGATGAAATTACTTTAAAAAAATTACTTTATATAGTAGTGCAGTGTCAAGACACTCTATTTTTAAAAAGGCTATGTTTTTATAAAGTCAAAAAACTTAATTTTTTTATAAAAGTTGAGTTATGAAAAATTTTATGAGAGTTGGAAAAGTTGTTAACAAGGGTTGTAAAAACATACAAAGGGTGAGACTAAATAACCTTTATGATGTTTTTGAATTAAAAATGTTTTTTTATTTGTTTATAACTATCATTTTTGTATAAGAATGATTTTGTTATTCAGGATCAAACCCAGTCCATCCCAATGGGATTTTTAAGAAAGTTGAAAGTTGTTGAAAGTATAAAACCAAACATAAAGGGGGAGAAAAATATTTTATGAAAGTTGGTTTTTGGACATAGAGGATTAGACTAAGAAACACCAGATATAGAGTATCAGACCGAGCAACACCAGAAAAAAAGGTGGTCAGAAAGATGAAGTTGTTGATCAAACACACCATCAGTATTAGGTCCATGATTATGAAGTTCAAGATACCTTAGACTTGTAATTTCTTAGAAATATATAAGTTTATGAGTGAATAAGTCATATTTTTACTTAATAGTTTTGAAATAATATTGTGAATTCATAAGTTAGAAATTTTTCATAATTTCTAAAATAAATTATACAACGATTTTTTGATCATGGAGTTATCAAAAATCATGAAAACTATCATGATAACATATTTTTAAGAAATGGAAGAATTTTAATGATTATATCAGATCTAGAAGTACCAAACTTAGAATTTTTTAGAATTTAGGATGTGTAAAGAGGATAAAGTTCTAATAATTTCAAAGTTTCATAGTAAAGAATTCCATCATAATGAGAATTCCATTATAATGAGAATTCCATCATTATGAGGATTCCATCAGACTGACTCTGAGAAGGAAAGATGACCAGACTGAATTTGAGAAGTAAATTCAATCAGACTAATTCTGAAGAAGAAAGGTAGTTCGTAATGAGCTGGTAAATAAAGGTAGATCATAATAAGCTGATAAAGAAAGGAATATTGTAATGAGTTGAGAAAGAAATAAATATTGTAATGAGATGATAAAGAAATGAATATCGTAATGGGATGAGAAATAAAGGAAGATTGTAATGAGTTGATAATGAAAGGCAGATAATAATAACAGAAGATGAATCCAAGGAAGTTTTATCGTAATGATAAGAGGAGGTTTCACTATACAGAAGCAAATAAAGGAAGTTCAAGAAGTCCGATTATGGAGAAGAAGATATGTGAAGAGTGGAAGTGGTCAAACTTGATATTCATTTCATTGTAAATCTCAAAGAAATCTGAGAAGGTTTGAATAAGTCAAAGTTGAAGTTTAAATGTGAGTGATTTTCAGAGTTTTTGAAATTTGAGGAAGTGGGGAAGTTTTCAAGTTTCCTACTCTTGATTTTATGTGTCACTTATAAATAGTTTCTCAGATCATTAATTCATTATAATTTTTTTATATAAGAAGAAAAGGTGGAGCAATGAATAATTTGAGTGAAATTTCTTTCTAAACTATTGAGTCAATCAGGCTGAAGAATATCAAATAGAGTTTTTGAGTAGAGTTTGAGAAATGTAGATTGTGAATGAGTTCATCATACTGAGTCCATCAGACCCAGCCTCATTAGATTGAGAGAATCAGATCCATCTAAATTAGGATGAGGATCCAGATTGAACATTTGTGGAGAAAATTGAACAAATTCTTTATTCTTTTGTTTTGGATCAATTGTTTTGTAATAAAGTTTGTAAACTAATGGTATTTTGTATAATATTTTATATTGGGAGATAGAATGTGTGTAATGAGAGTTGAGACAAGTTTTATTCACTTCTTATTAATAATGAATTTCTATAGACCCATGGGAGTGGCTATGGAAAGGATGTTAGTTTGCACACTGAGGTAAACCCTTATAAATCTTGTGTGATTTACTTTCTTTCATAATTTTTCATGAATGGGTATTTAAAAAAATATGACAAGGAAATAAATCTTAAAAGGATACAGGGGTTAAGTTTTAAAAATATTGAAACTTATAAAAGTGAACAACGGGTTCAACCCCTCCTTCTCAGTTGTTATTCGATCCTTTGGAACTTCAACTAAAAACTAGAAGATCCATGAACTGTTGAGTGGACTCCCCAATCCAAAAATCCTAACTTAGATTTCATCATCACTTGACTATAATTTTTTATTATACATACGGAGGCCATTACACCTAATATATATTTAGTTAATTCAAACCAATATCTTAGTTAAAACTTCCCAATAATTGAAGTTCCCTTGATGAAGGCTGAAAAAAAATTAACTATGGGTTTATCTTAATTTAGATTATGGAAGGCTTAATGAATTAATATTAACATGAGGGATTTTTTTTATTATGATTAAATTTTATTATATTATCTTTAATATATCTTGTTAATATTAAGTGGATTTTACTTAAGGGACTAAAAAAGTTTTTGATAAAACATTTATGTATAATCCATTTACTTTAATTCCATATTTTTCATATTAGTACATTTATTTAGATGATCTCAATATTTAATCCTTTAAATAAATCATGAACAAGATAAAAATAAAATAAATAAATAAATGAAATGATCATGATCTCATATAATGGTCAATTTATTGATCAGATAATAAATTAACCTATGTCCATAGGGGAAACTCATTGTGTTAGTCTTGAAATGAGTTGAAACATTCCACCTATACACCAATATATCTTTTGGGTTGGTTTCATCTTAGTTTTATCTTGAACCACCTTTAGGTTTCTTAGGACACTCCTTTTATTACATATGTAACTCACACGTAGGTGAGGGGAACCAAAGGGTTGGTTAAGGGGAATTATATAAAACAAAATTGGACTCATGAGTCCTATATAATAAATAAGTAAGGGATGAAATGCATTCCATCATATTTAATTTAACAATAAATAAATGTAAATCCATGAAATATAAATAAATTAAATAAAACCAACACATACATAGGCCTGGTCAAATATCATGATTAGTCATACACATGAAACAAATATGAAAAGTGCATTGTCTAGAATTCAATTAAATTAATTAATTATTATTAAGATAAACATGATTGTATTGATGAAATTAATTAACTAATAAATAAATTAATTCTATTTATCTTAATGACCATTTGGAGACTCTTTTAGATACCTATCCTAAATGAATTAATGGAAAATAAACAACATGAACAATAATTACAGATAATTACATGGAATTACTTGAGTAATTAATAATTCTTCAAACCTTTATTATATAGTATACACATCTGGTTCCAAAAATATAATTAGGTTTTTAATGCCACAATTAATTATTTTTTAAAATTAATTTAATTATGTTATTTAATGGGAGACGACATGTTGTGTACTAATGAGTTACATGTTGTGTTCCTTGATTTATGTGTATCCGAGATAAATACCCAGGGACAACAGGTGAATCTCGGTAGGATCATATAGTGTTTACTAACGAGCCACATGATCTATGTTTTTCTTTCCACATGTTAGTGTAATCCACCGGCTGACTCAGTATGTTCTTCAAATGAGGAAATAAATGGATCATAGAACATTTATTCTAGCTAGATGATGTGTGTTCTTATTTTCCTATGTCCTCATAACCCATCAATTGACTTGACATGTTCTTAGAACATGATAATTAATGGTCAAACATCATGTATACTATCCATATGCCCTATGTATCATTAATTATATAGGTTTTCAGTCTCACATGGTATAAACCGTGTATCTTACCACATAGTTAACATGGATTTTTCCACTAAACCATGCAGACTACATGATGTGTATGCCAACTACACAATGTATAGTTTAAAAAACCATGTGCTGGGCTATCCTGATCAACACACATTGTACAATAAATACACCACATGTTATTATTGCTTAGAAAATCATGTATCCCATGACACATCTAGGTGTAGTGAACTTGGGTAAATGATATATACTCTGGTCACATGATGTGTAATCTTATCTACCAGCCAGAATCCTCAGCACCTCCTGATAGAATATTTGATCATTATTTATCTGAGTCTTGAGATCTTTCAAAAAATATGAATCTAAAATAAAGAAAATTAATATGTTGAAGTCATTTTAATTAAAATTTAGATTAAAGAATGAATAAAATGGAAGCGAAAAACTAACAAAAATTGTGTATAATTGATCAAAAAACAAATAAATAATTATAAATTGAAACATGACCCCTCAGATACCACTTTATGGTTTTGATCATAGAAGAAGTTATTATCAAAGCCAATCCCAACTCAATAATTATTAGATTTTATGGATGATTCATATATTTTACAAGATATAAGAATCATGACCAATAAATTTTTTCCAAAGAATATTGACAAGAAAGGCTGTCTAAACCAAGATAAGATCTTTTCACATTAAATCTATAATAAATTTAAATAGATAATAAGAAATAATACCTAAATATTGATATCTTTATTTTATGAAGATATTTATTTTCTGAAACCCTTTTCAGTCTACCATCATTTCATGTAATAGACCCAATTAGAGAACCCCTCTAGTGGTGATCCACACGTGCTCCTTTGATCTTTGAACAACACCGATGGAATTTCAGGCACTAGTGTGACATGTCGATCGTATTATTATGTTTATATTTTTTGCTGTAATGATCCATTATAGCTTGAAGTATTATCTTTTCTATTTCATTCTTGAGAGAGTATAGTAGGTGGGGATATATAGAGTGTTCTTTGGTCTTGGGAGAGTGCTCTAAAATTCATCATGTATAACAATTCTCAATCTTGATCTATCTCGATCAACCACTACACAACAGATGCATTCATCTATTTATAGAGATATAGTTAGAGTTGAAATATTATTTAATTTCACAATAAACCTTAAATAATATGTTAAACCTCATATATCCCCATTCCATGTCATTATAACAATATTATTATTTTTCATGGTGTGTGTAAACTAGTGAAATGATAAATATTATTTTATTGGATTGAAAATTAATATTAATCATGAGACATGATCTTAGTCTGCTCATCCTCCTTGTCATTTATCAAATACCTGAATAAATATTTAAATAAATATTAATTCATAAACAAAATGAATATTCTATTCACATTATGACAAATAAATATTTAATAAATATTTGATAAATAAAATAAACATTCTATTCATAGTCTGGAAAATAAATGTTTATTAAATATTCACATAATTAAATAAATTATTTTTTAATTAATAAATAATTATTTATTACTTTTTGAATAATAATAAATAAATAAATATTATATATTTTCATAAGTAAACAAATATATTATGAATAAATATTTATTTAATATTTGTAATTAATAAATCCAGAATAAAATTATTCCCTAGCATTGAGAATAATATTTATTCAAATAATTAGATTCAAATAAAATTTAATTGAGATCAATGAAAAACATAGTGTGCGACCCTCTAGGATTCTTTCTCATTAGCATTGGGCTAGTTTGCCTAAATTCTAAAATTACTATCTGGTAATGGGTCAAGGCACCCAAGAGAAAAATATTAATTTCACAACATCAACAACCACACAAAAATACTTAATGTGTAATATAATATCTTTGTCTCAATATATCATCAAGCAGGTTGAACACTCATGTCATAATCCTATATGCTTGATATTTTTTTATTTGACAATCTAAAATAAACTCATCATTACACCATGACTATGTAATTTAATTTGATTATTAAATTTAAATAAAAGAACCAAGATATCAACTTCAATAAAATATGGATGGGATAAATACTTCCCCAAATTATTGATTAACAACATTTCATTCATGATGCATCTAACGTATCCAAATTCACCATGAACTATTTTTATCATGGTTTGTGACATTACATTTAAGTACATGAGTCATGACATGAATTAATAATAATCTTAAAGTCTAAGGACTATGGCACACACACTTATAGATAGGAATATCTGATGACACATAAACATGTAGAATTTCTATATGCAGGTCTGTTCTCATAATCTCCCATCTTAGAGATTACTAAGTGAAAAATTCATGAAAAGAAGTGTTATCTTTCTATGAGTACTTTAACATGATAGTCAACATACCATGGTCCACATCATATAATGTTATCTGACCATATAATTATATTTAAGAATACCAGCATCACATTTCAAGGTTCTCATCAAAGTAGGTAATTTATATTACATTTTGATGTGACAGATACCCTATGATATTTTGAAATTAATGTTAAGTAGAAGAACAATCAATATGTGATATAATATTTATTAATATTCAAATTCATGAATAAAAAAAAATATAAAGTACAAAGTAGTTGATTTTAGGGAACTAAATCCAACATATGAATAAAAAATATTATGATTGGGATGAACCCCTATATAAATAACTAAAGTAATTAGTTTTATACCATAATAAGGTCACTACTTAGTGAAATATGAATATTGGATCACTAAAAGAATATGGTGTTCTGGGTCATCATTTTTAGTGGGATCAATTTAATTTAAATTCCTTAATGAAAATATATAATACACGATACTCACCTAATGATATGTATTTTTTGTAGATTATGTAATCCTAACATTAATCATTTAGATATCACTAATAGGTATGAATTATAAGAAATTTACAGATTTATATCTAGGATTGAGAAGTGTTCTCAAGGGTAAAAATTTAGAGTACCCAAATGTGAATATTATTGAGATCAATTCAACCAATTTTGACTCATGGGTATTAGATACTGGGTGTACATCACACATTTGTGCTGATAAACATAGACTCATAGATATAAAGGAATTGATGAATGGTGAAGTAGATCTTGGTGTCGGTAATGTAGAAAGAGTTTCTGCATTAGAGGTTAAAACCTATGATATGATTTATCAAGTGGATTAATACTTGAATTGAAAAACTTTTATTATGTTCCCTCCATAAAAAATAATTTTATTTCTATATATTGTTTGGATAAAATGGGATTTTCATTCATTATTAATAATAAGAGTTATTATATATATAAGGATAAAATGTTTTATGTTGTTAGAAGTGTAATGAATAGTTTATATATTCTTGATACATATAATCTATAGGTTTTAGGCGTAGTAGAAACATCCTTTGAAGGTATGACCAACTTGGATTTTAGTCTTAAATCATGTGTAATAATTTCTTTACATGATCATGAGATCAAAACCAATGAAAATGGTAGATTAATAGATTATATTAATACACTGGATCTGTAGGGATAAGATCTTCACATGTAATTTAAAATTAATTTATAAGTAGATAAATATTTTCCTTAACTTGTAATTCCATTTTCATTGATGATCCAATGGAATAAATTTCATCACACCATCGTTTCACTAAAAGATTCAAGTAAAGAATCCATCTAGTGGTGATCCACACATGTGTCTCAATATATGATCAGTAATTTAGAATCACCAGATGCTAGCATGAATAATACTATTTTCTTACATTGTTTATGGTTGACCACAATAGTTTTCTTCTCAAAGAGGGAGAACTCTTTGTGCTCTCTAGAATATGTGAGAGAGGAGGAATAGAGAGCTATTCATAGAACTCTAGATATATATCTAGATATATTTATAGATATATCTATAGACATATCTCTAATCCATTGTGCACACCCAAAAAGTATCTTTAGTAAAGTGATATATTTATATATAATTAGATATAATTAGATATATATTATGGTAGGTTTAGGGTTGGAAAATTGCACACAAGACCTTAACCATTTCTAATATTCTTAATTTACCCCATATACATTAATAATAATAATAATAATATTAATCACTTGACATGTAAAACCCATTAAGAATATAAATAAACATAAATTATTTCTAATTGGACCATTAAACTCAGTCCTCTTTCCCTCATCAACATTTATTGATCCTTGAATAATGAATATTAAATAAATGTCATTGAATTATTTATATGATAAATATAATAAATATTATATTCACAAAACTTGAAAAATAATATTTATCATATATTATTTAAATCAATTTATTCTTTCAAATAACTTGCAATTAAATTATGGTGATCAACCAAACCTGAATAAATATTATTTATTCTTATTAAATTCAATACTTGAATTTAACTGATATTGTGGATAAAATTAGCGTGTGACCCTCTAGGAATCTTTCTTAGTGTCATTAGGTATAACCACCTAAAGTCCAAGGTTATCATCTAGAAACATTCCAAGGAATCCATAGATAAAAAAGCTAATGTCACAATGACATCCAATATCCTATGAATGTAAACTGTGAAATATAATACTTTTATCACGACATCTCTAATCAATAAGGTTTCATACTAGTGCCATTATCCTATATACTTGATTTATATTTATTTGAATTTCCATAAATGAACTTTCCCACTAAACACTATGACCATATATTTGTAAAAGAAGCTATATTCCATCAAAGGCCCTAATATATCAACTTCCATCACAGGATAGAAGGGATAAATACTTTCTCACATTATAAATTAATTCTATATCACTCATGACACACCCAACGTATCCTACATCACCATGAACATATGACATCATAGTTTTCATCAATATATGAAAGTACATGATTCATTATATCTATAAATGATACCATTAAATTCCAAGGATCAATACACACATCCAAATATAGGAACATACAATGACACATGAAAATGTGGATTTCCTATTGACGAGCATGTTCTCATAACCTTCTATCTTAGAGAATACCAAGGGAAAACACCACGAGAATGTGTCTAAATGTCTTATGAGTCTCCTACCTATAATATACTATATCATATGTGTCCTATAAGAGAATATAATTCAGACATTAAACAGTATTTAAGATCAATATCGTGGCACCTCAAGGCCCTCATCATAACAGAGAACTTCTATGAAATTTTAGTGTGATATATATTCTAAGGAAATTATTATATAAAAACATCATGAAGAATAATAATAAATATGTGATAAGAAAAATTATTTAATTAAGAAAAACATTAAATAAAGTACCAAACAAGTTGGTTCTAGGGAACCAACTCTAACAGACTCCCACTTATATTATATCCAACTAACAATAGATTTCAAGCCATTGGTTATCAAATGATACTCATGATTATGCTAAGATAAATCATTAATTAAGGGGTCAACCATGTTTTCCTCCATGAATACTTTACTCACTGAAAATTCACCTTGTTGTTAAAATTACCTTAAGAGATGAATCTTTAGAATTATGTGCATTGTCCTTTGGTGTGACCTTGGATCCATGGAGAGAGACACTAATGTAGTGTTATCATAGTAAAATGTGATAAGGTATTTATTTATAGGAACCACATTAAGATCTTGTAAAAATTTGAAAATCCATACTACTTCCTTGGATGTATTAGAAGCCTCAATATACTTAGACTCTAATATAGAATCGATGACAAATGGATGCTTTAAACTCTTCTAGTTCACAAATCCTCCATTGATACAAAATATATATCTAGTCTGAGACTTATGATCATTATGATGAGTCTAAAATCTAGAATCTATATAACCCATAATTATTAACTCTTCATTTCCTCTATACATAAGGAACATATCCTTAGTTCACCTTAAATACTTAAGGATAGTATTGACAACAGTCTAATTCCATTAACCTAGATCTTCTTGATATTTATAACAAAACTAAACCTAGTAGCCTAGAGCCAATGTTTGATTTATTACATTGGAATAAGATACAAGTAATCACATACTAAAGGGATTAATAATTTTGTAGTCTTGGTAAAATACATACATACTTGAGTCTTTCATTACATTTGAAAACAGAAATTACAACATAATTTATTTCAAGAATATAATTATCCCCTCTAGAATATACTTAATTTTCAAACATAGTACACTTCATGGATTCTTAATAAAGGAAAAAAATAAGGTTGAGATCAAATTATCAATAAATTTTAAGTACAATGGAAACTATCATTAATCAATAAGAATAATCAACATGAAAAGATAAATAACTAAACACACATTCTATATAAATAATTGGATAAGGTATAATCAATATGGAAAGGTAAATAAATTAACACACATTCCATTTAAATAACTGGATAATTAATAATAAATATTTCAAGGTAAATAACTGAATGCACATTCCATTTAAATAAATGGACAAACATAACTATAAAATTCACCTACGATCACAGTTTGGAACTGTGGATGTAGACCAAAAAACCATGGAAATAGCCTATTGATATGATTTTCCTAACCATAGTGGCTAAATATATTTTAGTAGGTATTATATAGAGACAAATTTTTAACCATGATAATAGGTAGTGTATTTCCCCAGTCTAAACCATGAAAATTACTTGATATAACCATAATTAAACCATGGAAATTGAAACCTAATTCCGTGGTTTAAACTGTGGAAATATGAAGTGTATTTACAAGATTTAAACCATGTAAATTTCTAGATATAGACATGGTTAAACCATGAAAATTAAATCCCAATTACATGGTTAAAACCATGGTTTAAGGTTATATATTTCCACAGTTTAAACCATAGAAGTTGGCAGCTACATCCATGGTTAAACCATGGATTTTAAAACCTAATTCCATGGTTTAAACCATAGATTCAGGCTATGTATTTACATGATTTAAACCATGGAAATATCCCACCACCTAAAATATAAAAAATTTCAGGCCATACGGTGCTTCTAGACCATTCATACCACCTATATCATACCAAATACACCACCTACAACATCCCATTTCCACCAAAATCCAAACACAGATACAATATATATATATATATATAAAATTTAATTTTATAAAAAAAAATGATAGATAAATAAACTATAATGTCACTCAATAATGTCATTCGAATCCTTATCATCATCGGTACCGATATCAACACTGTCGATGTGTGTTCCACCAACACCGACATCATTGTCATCACCGCCAAGACCCTCTCTATCATCATCAGATTTTCCACCAGTAAAATCTCAATTATCATCAGCCTATACACCATCATAATCTCTAATAATATTATCATCTGTACAATCATTTACATCCTCATAAATAGAGTGCATAATTGATAAACATCCATCCACTATTTCTGCACCCTCTGGTGAAAGTGAAGAGGATATAACTGATATCACTTTGAACAATTGTTCATTTTTCTTTTCTTTTTGATTTTTTTAAGAATATTATAAAACATGTTTCTTTGATGTCTCAATGGAGGAATTTAATTTTTCTTTGGTAACCATTCCTGTAGTGTTTCTATAATATTCAACAGTTGAAGAGAAATATTTAAACAATACAATTTTCTTTCTAGGTTTACAATGAACTATGCCACTATAATCGTCACCTAGGATCTAATATAAATGATCGTTTGGTCCAAATGTGTATGGTTCATTTTACAATAGATATTGAAGATAATCTTATAAAAGGGTGTTACCATTTTTATAGATAATAAAAAATTTAAATAATATAAAATATTAATATAACTTATAAAATATAAACAAACTAAAAATTTAATTGAGTGCAACTAATTAATATAGAAAATACATAGGTGCTATGATTAATTATACTATTTGGAATGAATACATGAAACAAATGAGTATATTTTTGACATAAGAACCAGATTCATCCAATTTATTGGTGTTTTAAGTTGTAAAACCCAAAATATTAGGAAATTATTATTTATCATACCTTGATTATTTAACATTTAAATATATTTAACACATAACATCCAACTATTTTACCTATGCTTTTAAAAAGGTTATATTATTGTTAGTAACATAAATTAATTCTATGAAATTGTTTATAAATCCATATATTAATATAATAGAAAACTTAAAAAATAGGTTTGAATACAAAATTATAATAGAATTAGCATAATTACACTTTCACTTCTTACACTACCAACATTACACTAGAGGTTCTTACAGTACCTGTTCTTCATATATAAATGATTACAATAGTAGTGATTAAATATATAAAAATTTTACATCATTAGTATCAGAATCAAAATAGGTTCATTACACTATTATCATTAAAATATCACATTATTCCTAGAAGAATTACTATAGCATCATAAATTAGACACAGATTAGAATGAGAATTTCAAATACCATCATTATTTATAACATAATTATACTATAATAATAACTATAATAGGTTAAATATTAACACATTTCACTTCATTAGAGGCTGATTAAGACTATAAAATTTATTATTAAACAAAATTACAGTTGCAAAATTTCACTGGAATGCCTCACATATAGACTATATTAGTAACACTTCATTACATCGGTAGTGAATCTGATGTTATAAGTAGAATTTCACTAACAATGCTTAATTATTAAAACATATAACTTATTTATTAAACTAAAGAGAAAAATAACTTTATATTTCATAAAAATTACTAATTTATTTAGTAGAAACATTCATGTTCCTAGTATGTGGATGTTTATTGTTTAAATGTATGATCAGTAATATAAAAATTTATTGTATCAAAATTTTTACTAGAAGGATTACAACTATAACATAAAACAAGCACTGTTTAGAATAATTATTTTAATATAATCATTATAATAGTATTATACTATCATAATTACTTGTAGTGGTTACATATTCACATATTTAAACTCATTAGTATCAGCACTACTATATCAGCATTTTGGTAGCATGCCTCTCTTATAGAAAATATTAGTATAAGAGTATTACATCAGTAATTCATCCAATATTATTAGAAAAATTAAACTTCCAATGATTAAATATTTTCATGTTTGGATTCTTTAGTAACACTATTACAATGGAAGTGATTACACATTTACATTATCAGTGGATGTATTCCTGTAGATTTGGTAACACTAGTGGTGTTTAATCTAACAATTATTATAAGAACAAAATTACACTAGCATTATTTTAAAATAGTAGTAGCACTACTTAATTTTCCTCAATTTTCTAAATTTAAAGTTTGACATGTTTCTGGTTCACACTAATCAATTCAACGGAAATTAATAGTCCATCTTGTATCGCATCATACTCTAATTTTGTAAATAAATCTTCTTTATCCATTAATAAAAAATCGTTAAAAGATATCATTTACTACTCATAGTTTGATTAGATGTATACATTTTTTTTCTACTTCTATACTTTGAAAAATATTACCATGTGATCACTATTTGAAATTTGATCACATTACTAATTTATTTTCTGATTATTTTCTAATATTTTTTAAATAAAGGCTTCTAAAAATTCATAAGATAGGGATGAAATTATATATATACTTCTTTGTCAATACAACTCAAAAAGAGTCTTATCAATCAATTATAATGTATTTAAGAAGGTTTATCTCTATGAATTTGTCTTTGAAATTTTAAATGTGAAATTTTATTGAGACTTATTTGCTTGAGTTTATATAATGGAGATTTTTTTAAAATATCCTTGTTTTTAACATGAAATAAATCTAATTAAATGTAACCAAATAAATATTTAGACCTTATGAAATATAAACTAAAAATTTAAAAAAAGTCTTATAATTTTTTCCTATGTTTCCAAATTCACAACACTTACATCTTTTTTTTTCTACTAGAAAAAAAATGATGATCGGGGAACATGTCCATAAATATTTAATTCCCTTTTATACATGAAAATTAAACATAAATTAATTAAAAAATAAATTTATATCCAATGTTAAATTATATATTACCAATGACAGTTCATGATCTGGCATTGCAGTACACCCGAGAGTATGAATATATTTCATGGAACACTCATTTATTATGTCCCTTTAAGATAAATACTATTAGTAATAAAAAATAAACTAGCATTTTAACAAGTCATAAGGGATAAAACATCATCATTTCAACTTAATAATTTGAAAATTTTGATACATAACTCAAATAACCAGGTTTGTTAAATTTTATAAAACCATACACAATCATAAGTATAAAATTTAAATTCAATTAACATACCAACTAATTAATTATAATCTGCTATGAAATTAACATCTTAGATTATAATCAACCAAAAAATCAGCACCAACCAATGGAAAAAATAATAAGAAAACTCAATTTTTATACCATCATTAAACATTAATTTAAAAGATATAATAATTCCATTTTAAAAATAAAATAGAAAAACTAAACTATATCTAGGTATATTTGATACATTTAAATTAAGTTCAATATAGTTCTATTTGTTTTTGTTTTTTTATTACATATTCCTTATGAGTATGTAATTTTGATTTTTCACACATCATAAGTATGTATTGTTTATTGTTTTAATTTGTTAAATCATACTATGTAGTATAGATTGTACTTTTCCAATCATGTGTAGTGATGTGTGTATTTATTTTTAATGATGTTTACATGACTTGTTTAAAAATTGGTATTGTTTGAAATATGTTTTCTCAAATAAATGAAAACATTATTTTTTATAAAAGTTGTGTGCAATGATTTTTAGAGAATCAATTATGTCTCTAATGATTTTTTTGGTAATTCATTTTTCATGCATCACAAGGTTGATAAAAACCCTAAACCCCACACTAAAAATTCATTTAACCCAACTCCAATTGTTATTATCACTAATATCCTATTCTATTTTATTATACACTCACTTTTTAAAATTATAAATACTAACAAAACTTTAAATTCATGTCGTGAACACATAAAAAACCCTTATTGATTTAGAATTTGGATTAAAGGAAGAAAAAATGAAGAAAAAATATGGAATGATGTTTATTATTATTAATATGGTAAAGAAACTTATGAAAATTCATCCAGAAAAGGTTGATGCAAAGATCTCATCATTGAGGATAAATGACTTAATGAAAAATATATTTATGATTATTCCATTAGTCTTATTAATTTTTAAATAATAAGAATATTCCCTCAAATTAAAAGTCAATAATTATAAATAAATAGATTTTAAATCATTTAAGTAGTTCAAGATGAAATATGAGTTGATTTGTTTTGATGGAAAAAGAACATGGAAAATTATGGTGAGACTATCTGATGTCATGGAACTTAACAAGAGAGAAAGGTATATATATAAATATATGGCAACAACTAGAAAAAATGGATTTAATGATAAATTATTCATGATTATTTAATAGGTCACTCATGTGGAATTAATACAGTATGTTCATGAATTTTTTAGAATCAAATTTCTCCCTCCAAGGTGAAACTCTCAATTCATTTATCTGAATATAAATACTATGAATTATTTATAATTTAGTGATTATAAGAATATTATTGTTGTAAATAATATATCTAATATCCTTAGTAAGGTTATTACTACTATTTTTTGTGATATTGGTAATCCTATTATTTCCAAAAACTAGTTTAGTTTTATACTAGGAAGAAAGGTGCCCAATTATTTATATACAACATATGAATGTGTAAATATTCTACAGAGGAAGTATAAATATGAAAAATTGCTCTTATGATAAATATTTATAAATAATTAAATAATCTTGCCTTTATTTTTGAATTCCTTTACATATATTGGTTTTCTAAAAAATTTATAATATTAATTTTAGCACTTATCAATTTCTCAATATTCAAAGTCATGATTAATAGGCTCCCCCTAAGTCACTTTCTCAATCTAGTCATATTTTCCTTGTTAATTAATCTATCACCTATATTTTTTTATATGATTTACACATATATAAATGGATAATGTAACTCTATAAGAGGCTTGAAAAGTACATTCATAATTTCATTTGGTCTAGAAGTATCTTTGAGAACATGGATGTCACTATGGAAAGCAAAAAATGTTTCAAACCCACTGAATCTGGTGTTTTGGGCATCAAAATCTAAGTTTATTCAATATAAATATTATTAATATATTTGTATGTTACCTTATTCAATAACCCTTATCAGAATTGGGATTCTATAGGGATCAATTTATTTAATGACTATAAATAGGCAACATGTTTTATCATCACTCTTTTATATGGCCTGTTGTTCAGAGGTGTTAGCAATATATTCGACCGTAGATCAAATGGGTTTTATCCAGGACATCTAACCTAAAATTTTGCACTATAAATTTGTGGGATAGATCTATTAATTCATCTTATAATGTTATACTAGATTTGGATGATATGATCATATGTGATTCAATTAATCTTATAGAGAATATTAAATCTCTTATTCTAACTTGGTATATTGAGAAAATTAGAAGTTACATATTCAATAATAAAGATAATTAATTATGAATGATGGAAAGGTTGGGAGGTCACAATGCTAAAATTTATTATACTATTCTTTTTAAGGACTTTATCAGGCCATACAGTTGGCTTGATTTGTTTATAAATAATTTTATTATTCCTTATAAATTTATTTTTCTTTACAATATTTAATATTTTTCAAATTGATATAATGTATCCATTTCTTATTGATGAGCTAAATGATGAAATTTATTTAGAGAAAAATTAGGGTTTTATTATTTAATATGGTAGCATAGATGAATACATATATAAATCCATTAGGTTTTCAACCGAACAGTGGGTTTCTATGTGGTAGAAAAGTAGGAGGAAGAGATCAACAAAAGAACAGTCAACGTATTTAGTAGAAAATAGATATTCCCTACAGCCCCTATAAATACTAACATAAACAACACATTATATAAAAAAGATTCAAGTTATTTCATTATAATAATATCCTTATAAAGTCATTAAACAAAAGGGTCCAGGTATCACTCTTTAATTACAAACTTAAATTGTTTTCTGATATGTCAAAAAATTAATGAATCTTAATAGAATAAACTAAATTAAATGTAAAATTCAGTAAATTACCTTGAAAGAGGAACTACTCTAGTATTAAATAGTTATTTGTATTGTAAAAGTGAGCATTCATTGAATATTGGTATATTTTCAAGATCAGTACCTCTTATGTTTTTCTATCCAGCATGAAAGTCATGCTTGTAGGCCCACCACATCTCACCTAGTTCTATTAACCTATCTACCTTTGTGTGCAGACCATCTGAGAAGTTATGTCAAAGATGAATATTTTATTTCAATAATACTTTATAAATAAATTTTAAATTAATTTCAAAAAATATATTCAAATTTCTTCTCAAGCCATGAATTTTATTTCATATCCAACTTTTCTCCACCTAATTTCTTGAACTAGAATAATATTGATATGTATGCTAAGTGTCCCCATGAAACTTTACAATTATTTATCATTTTTCCTATAATTTTCATGTCCACATTATACTAAACCATGATTTGTGTGTGTATATTCTATATTTAATACATCTGTTTATGACCACATCTTTTAGTAGAATATGATCATGAAAAAAGAAATGAATATTTCATACACACATATAATTGAAATTTAATAAAAATTTATTAACTTTATTACTTTTTAAACATTTACTAGTAGTACTATTTGTTGATGCTCGATATTACACACTATGTTGGGGACCAACAACTGGAGGAGTTTCCTCTGTAGTAGGCTATATATGTTGAATTTGGGTAGGAGGGTATGAGCATATAAGGGACATAAACAATAGAGGTGTACCTTGCAGAGATGAAGGTGGATAAGGAAAAAAATGTTGAGGTATGGAAGGAGAGGGACTACCCTGCATGGTAGTAGGAGGAAATGGATAAAAAGTATAGATACAAATGTATGGGTAAGGCATATAAAGAGGAGGCATGATTGCAGGAAAGTGTCCCGATGACTGTAGATCCATGGGATGTGAGGTATTTTATATAGGGTGACTGCATGTAGGGTTGATCCTATATTATGGACTGCCTGACCTATTATTATGGAACACAAGTTGTGTCCTTAATTATTCTTATTAATATTAAATATTATTTGTCTAAAGTTTATACATATTCAATAAAAAATAAGGCACTCATCAAACAAATAATATTTGTTAGTCCATCTTCTCTAAACAGATGATTTTCCTCCTCTATTTGTTTTCTACGAATATCCTTATAAGAGATAATAACCTTAAAATTCCAGAATTGATGTGATAATTCTAAAAATATAACAAAACATTAAATAAATATAAATATTACAATAAAATTCATATTATTTTTTAAAAATTTACATCTCACATTAAGTTTATTTTTATTATGTTGTTTACTAAAAAACTTAAAACATTACACAATAACAGAAGCTACCACTTTAAATTTTAAAATAATCTAAATAATTATTTTTAGTTTTCTATAGGGATTTTCTTCTTTGTTAGCCACAAAAAAACATGATATTATATTTCTATTTATTACCTATAACTGCATATTTGGTACCCATTTTGAGGATATAGTAGGCATGTGACAATAAAAAAAATTTAAAAACAATTGATTATGATGGTAAAGATAATGTCCTATCCATTTGGGTTTAGTTTTC